>CM053275.1:21348623-21865638 GCA_028583415.1 Protea cynaroides | reverse complement strand
TATAGGCCAACATTGCTTTGGTGGTTGCCAAAACAATTCCATAATCTTCTTTGTTTTGCTTCGAGTGTAATTCAATTGTAGTAGCCAAACTAATTAATTGCAGATCCATTAACGAACTGATTACACAAGGATTCAACATCTTTTCCTCCCGGCACTTGGAGACAACTAATCTCTCCATGCGAGGAATATGTATACAATAATTATCGTAACATGATTTATTCCTGCATTGCCATATAACCATAAGGACATAGTAAAATAATTTCTTCCATACCTGTTTCAAAGGGGCCACTCTACTCTTCCTTGAGCACCACTGTTGGAGAGACCTAATTAAGTCCCAGTTCATCAAATTAAAACCAAACCAAGCAATAGCTGTTCTCCATACCGTTTTCGCCACCGAAAACGTCATAAATAAATGATCAAAACTTTTCTTTGCTCTATGACAAAGAAAACATCTAGAAGGTAGCTGAATGGAGCGAATTTTTAAAGCATCATCAATTGGTAATTTACGATGGTTCCAACGCCGTGCAAAGAAAGGATCTCTTGGTAGAAACCTGTTATTCCATACCGAGGCAACCCAAGCTGGCTTTTGATTCTGACTCCTCATATTCCAAGTAGAGCGGACAAAAAACATCCCATTCTGTTCTCCTTTCCATACCTTTACAACTAATGTGTTTCTCCCCGAAGGAATGGAAGTTGCTATCGAAAATTAGTATCTCAGTGTTTGGGATTCAACATTCGGCCAAGACCACGTACCATCAATAATAAATCATGAAACCGAGCATTCTCCTACTTAAGTTTACTGATATCAACATTTATTTTTTCTTGTAAGGTGAAGTCTCCAATCCACCTGTCCATCACCAACAATCCAGCAAGAATGCTTTGCTGTCCAGTCCCCATAGCTTTTTGATACTAGTCCATACTGGAGACTCTAAAATAGGTCTACGGATGCTTCCATTTGATCCAATATAGTGTCCTCGCATGAAGATCGAATAAGCCAAGTTCTCAATTTGAACCTTCCAGCTCATTGTAGCTAACATGGCATCATTAATGTCCTTCGATCTGCGAATACCCAGACTACCCACCTGTTTAGGTTGACAGATCATATCCCATTTCACCACTACAAATTTCCTTATTAAAGGATCACCTGACCATATAAAATTCATAATCCACTCTTCTGTAGTTTTAATAATACAACTAGGCCATTTCTATACAGAAAAAGAATGAAGAAAGGAACTACTTAGCAGTGATCTATCCAGCTCCACCCTACCTGCATATGACAATAATCTACCTTTTCAAGATGAAA
Organism: Protea cynaroides; assembly: GCA_028583415.1. Taxonomy (NCBI): domain Eukaryota; kingdom Viridiplantae; phylum Streptophyta; class Magnoliopsida; order Proteales; family Proteaceae; genus Protea; species Protea cynaroides. The sequence continues at coordinate 21,864,335 of CM053275.1, read as the reverse complement.
ATTTCTGCTTAAATCAGTCAAGGACAGGGCTGAAATATTCTTTCTTTCTTCTCCCTTTAAACAACTCAACACCAAGGTATTTAGTGGGGAAAAACCCCTCACATAAATTAAAAATCTGAAGTAAGATATCCCTTCTACTATGAGAGACAAAATTTGAGAAAAATACCTTGCTCTTGGCTGGGTTGATGCATTGTCCACTGAAACTCTGATAATATTTTAACAGATCCATAAACTTCTGTCCTGAACAGGTTTTAGCTTTCATAAAGATGAAAACTTCGTCTGCAAACATAAGGTGAGTAGGAGATAAGACTCCTCTACCTTTAAAAACCGGTTCAACCCACCCCTTCTGGGTCATCATTTTTATTCCTTTACATAGAACTTCTTCAGCAATAATAATTAAGAAAGGAGAAAGAGGGTCTCCTTGGCATAGCCCTCTCTCAGCTTTGGAAATCCCACTAGTCCTCCATTGACCATGATACTCATTCTTGTAGCACAGCTGTCACTCTTGCAACAAAGGTTTTAGTAAAACCAAAGTTTCTTAACACTGCATACAGAAAAAATCCTACTCTAGCGTGTCATTTGCCTTCTATATATCCAATTTCAAAGCCATATAACCCAACTTTAATTTCCTATGCATAAGGGTCACCAGTTTTGAAGCCATACCAATATTACTGTGAATCACTCTTCCCTTCATAAATCCACCTTGTTCATCTGATATAATTCTTTCTACAAATCCACCCAACCTTATAGCTATTAACTTTGGAATAATTTTGTACATAAAGTTACCAACACATATTGGATGAAATTCTAATAATCTAATAGCACCTTTTTCTTTGGAATAAGAGAAATAAAATTGTTATTTACTCCATTCTGAATTTTGTTATTAATAAAAAAAAGGATTTGACAGCTGCACATACATCCTTTTCTACAATATCCCAACAAGAGTGGTAAAACTTACCAGAGTAGCCATCAGGACCCCGTGCAATATTCTGATCTATAGCAAACACAGTACTTTTGATTTTACCATCAGAAGGGATAGCATCTAATATCACATTATCTTCTGTCTGCACAAGATGAGGAATTACCTCTAAACAATCATTTGCCACTGAACCTACAGAGAGATGGAAAGATTGATAATACTGTAGAATATAATCTTTTATCTCTTCTTGGGAATCCAGAACAAAGTTATCTTCCTTTGCATGATTCTAATAGTATTCCTCTCCCTTCTCCCCTTTGAACAAGCACGGAAAAAATTGGAATTTTGATCCCCACATGATAGCCATTTAATTCTAGCCTTTTCGGCCTACAAGTTTTCATGTAAATTGCATTCTTCATCATATTTCTTCACAGCAATTTCCTCTTCCTTATGTAGGAATTCTGAATTTCCTACGGTCTAGATAGTTTCTTGAATATCCTCCAGAGCAACACGAGTAATTTGTACTTCTACATCCACATGAGGATAAATTTTCCTTGACCAACCTTTTAATCGGTTTTTAAGTATTTTCAATTTGCACATTAACACATAAAAGGCTGATCCACTTATATTAGAATTCCATGCTTCTTCTACCACTTCTTTGAAATTTGGATGATCCATCCAAAACCTCTATATCCTATATGGAAAGTTCCATGGCTTCTGAACAACAGATGAACCCACAAGAATGGGAGCATGGTTCGAGGGCAAGAGGGGCAAAACTCTTTGAAAAGAGTCTTGAAAACATTCTTTCCAACTATTATTACTAAAACTGCGTTCAAGAACAACTTTCACATGCCCAGCTACATGGTTATTAGTCCATGTAAACTTTAGGCCTATGCAGGTGTAAGACCCGTACTCCATGAACCTGATCTAAACCTATAATTCATGTCGTAACAGGTCTTCCAATCATCACCGGACCAGACGGGACAAGCGGATGACAACCAGGTACGAAAACGGACCTAAAAATATGATATTTTTCATACCGGTCTTATGGTACCGGTCTATGGTACCGGTTGACTGGTATGTCTGCGTGGGCAGACTAGTTAGATCAGAAAATAGATCTCTGTGGGTCCCGCTTGTCAAATCTCGAGCCTAAGGACTTTCTTAACGTAGGAAAACTTCCTAAACCCCAACCTAGTCTATTTAAGGACCCTTAAACCTCATTAGAACTCTTTGATTGTTTCTCACAAACCCTAGAGTGGAGAAAGAGATCGAAGAAGAAGAATGAGCTAAGAATGGTGGGAGAGGAGCCACCGTTGGACGAAGAACACCATAGTTGTGAACCAACGGTAAGTACTTGAACTTCTCTCTAAGTTAAGCATTACAGATGATTAACCATGAATTGATCAATACCATGCAAAGCAAGGTATTGATCTAAAACCCTTAAATTACCGTCAAACCCTAGATTCGAATTCTAGGCTAAGGATCATCGAAACTAGGACTTAAATGGAACATGAAACAACTTTAACTCATGCTCAGGCCTAGAATGCACAGGAGAAACCCTAGAACCAATAATGGGTGATCGACGGAAGGCGAACGCCAATATTGGGTGTCTTCTGGAGGCATACTGGTCGACCATATTGGTCGCACCATATGCGACTGGTACTGCGGATCGGTACCTCTTGGGAGCTGGTTTGTGGGGGACCGGTCGGCCATACCGGTTGCACCTTTCCCCACAGTGCAGCGATCGGTACCTGCGACTGGTATGCACTGTGAGGGGTATATTTTGATCCAGTTGGTTTTTCAACCAACGTAAACCCTAAGAAACTAATTCTAATTCAACCCTAACATGGTGTAGTACCTTGTGATAGCGAGTTTGGATTCTGTGATGTGGAGCAAGCTAGCAATCAAGCGTTAGATAAGGGAATCAGACCTAAATCCTAATAACTTAATAACAATAAAACGTTGTTAATAACTATGATTCTGTGGAATGGTGTTTGTGCATACTCACATGTCATCTTTACTTTTAGTTATTATATTGTTCATGCATACTCACTATGCTAGGTTTGTGTGTTAGACAAGTGATTGTTTTCGTCGGTATGTAGAATGAGAAGGGCCTGAGGTCTTGGATCATTCCTCACACTAGCACCTTTTCGTATCGTTTCTGTCTTAACATGCTTAGTACAGATAGGGTATCAGGGGGAGGAAGTAGCACTGTGGTCTCCGGCCTGGCCACTAGACTCGAGCCCTATCTCTATGCTGTAGGAGCTATGCTGGGATAGGGCCTACTGTGATGACATATAGGATTGGTTAGTTGCGAGCCCAGTTTGCAAGCCCTCGCCAATAGGGGCTTACTTGTTGGTATGGGTAGGGCATCAGGGGAAGTGTTGGCGGTGTGTGATCCGAACACTTTACCTCTATCTCTATTCCATGGTGGATGCATGTGGGACGACAGTGGTGTTTGATCCATTGGACGGATTCACACACTCGTGTATAGAGGTGCGGTGGCCACCAATCCTTTCTATAGCACATTGCAAACTTAAAACCAGACCATAATGTGAATGTTACTCATGCATGTTGTTTGTTGCATTGTCTGATTTTCTTACTGAGCGAAGTTGTGAGCTCACCCTTGTATATATACATGTTTTTAGATGTTGATGCAGGTTACACTGTTGAGGACTACATGGATGCTCCAGTGTATGGAGGTGTTGCTGCCTTGGAAGTGTAAGCAGGGGAGGACGAGCATGACGCTTCATGCGAGTGTCCTTTCTGCGTGTACCTCTAGGATATGGATGATTTGATTATTTATTTCAATTGAATTTTATAAACGATGTAAAGCTATTTATTTACGTTTTGGTATTTTGAATAATTGGATAATTTATTTATTTATCAATAGAAGTACTCAGTTCATTATTATTAAGACTTCCGCTGTATTTAATCGTATTCTGATTATGGTTATGTGCAATGGTTTGTGTTAGTGGACACGGTCTTATTGAGATCCTAGTGTGAACTGTAGGTTTAGTGGCGGTTCACTCACACTTCTGGTTCAGCCGGAATAGGGGTGTGACAGCAGGGGATTCCAAAAAGTTGCATGGTATTATTCAAATTCTTTTGTAGAGCGTAGCGAGAATCTACCGGGACTAGTTTTTTCATGCGCAAACCTGCAACAGTTGATATCACCAGAGACAATCCAAGGGGCAGAAGTGATACCCAAACATGCCAAATCAGTCCATAACTCCCTCCGTTTTATTTTTAGACTATTCGCATACACAAAAGTCACCAACACATTCACACCAGAAAACATTACCTCAACAGTAATCTGCTGATCCGAACAGCTAACCATGCTAGGCTTTTGAATCTTTGTCCTCCATACAATCCACAAATTGGGATGCTTGCCCTGTTTCACATTATGAATGAATGATGTATCATACCCACACTTATCAAAAAACTTTTTCGGGAACTTTTCAAGCCCTACTAAAGGTTCTGCAACACATATTATATCTGGAACATGTTTACGACGCAACAACTTCAAACACAGTCTCGTCTTGGGGTTCGAGTGGAAAACTTGCAGATATCTCGTTCCAGAAATAGACGATGGTATATTTATGTAATTTTACATTGAGTAAGGATAATATTGTCTTAAAAATTTTTTTATCAGTTTTTAACGTCTAGTGTGGATTATACTGTTATAAAGCATTATTTCGGGGATAGTTTTTGTAACTTTTGTCAAGAGAGAGTAGCCCTGTCATCTGCATAGTAAACCAATTGTGGTGCCTAAGTAAATTTTCCTTCTTTAATATACAATAGTATCTGAATGTATTTTTTTTTTCCCAAATCACTTCTCTATGATAATTTCACATTGGATATTGAGTTCCTTAATTGTTTGTTCAGTTGTGGGACAATGACCCATGATGCTATGACATGTATGGAGAGGCCCCTAAAAGTAGATGCAAAACTGACAAGCAAGCACTACTCTATGAAAAGATTGATACCTTCGAGCTGGATTATGAGGGCAAACATGACCGTTGCAATGGGTATGAATGAGCCTGCAATGTATGCCTGTGTTATTGAGATATATGAGCAAAGAGCAGAGGCCAAAACGAAATACCTAAAGGGACAGCAGCTGAAGAAATTACAAGAGAATAAGGTTGAAGATGCCTCAAAGGTTGATGATGCCAAGGTTGATGAGAACGAGCAGATGGATTTCGCTAAGGTCAAGAAGCGTGAGTGCACCATTGCTGTGGTAGCACAGGAACTGTTAGGTGAGTGACTGAGTCTCAAATGCTAATTTCTTTTAATTACTTTACACAAATGATACGTACATTTCTGATTTTGTTGCTTATTAGCTAGGGCTTGTTGAACTTGGGAAGGGTTTCTTTTTTCCTTTTTTCTTTCTGTCATTCGATGTTGTGCATGGTTTTCACTGAACAAATTATTTTTAGGAAATTGCGTATTTGTGAAGACCCAAAAAAATCTTTTAAATCTTGATGCCAATTCCGCACACTATGATCCGAAAAGCAGCTCTACATGTGAGGATCCTCTTGCAGATGTTGATCCGAATGAGAAATTTTATAGAGTGAGTGCCTTAGCCTATCTTTGATATAATTTATATTTATGTTTATAAATTATTTATGATAAATCATTTATGATAATAAATATGAGTCATAAATAATAATTGATTAATACCACTAGACATTAAAAAATAATAATTGATTATCACAATAATGATAAAACCTTCTAATCTATTTGTAGATTTTAAATTTATATCAATTTATTTAAATATAAATAATACCATAAATCATACCTAAAACTATATATATGTCATAATACATTATATCATTAATTATATACAACACATCAAAGAGTGATTTAGAAACTCCATGTATTGGAAGGTGGCCAACAATACCAATGAATGGACCTCCGGTAGTGCCTGCTTTACCTTTCTTCTTCCCCCCGGTGATGTAGGTCTTGGCTTCCTTGCTCATCCCTTCTGATGGTTAGCGTGGTTTGTTCTCCCATTCTTACCCCGAGCCATCTTGCTCACAAAGCAGATGTGAGGATTTCCCCCCACTCCCATCCACTAAACCATTCAACCAAGTACCTTCTTCCTCCGGTGGACAAAATCCATGGTCCACCAACAGCTGTCCGTCATCCAATAAGCAGAAACCGAAGCCTTCCCTTAGATATATCCCTCCTGTAGATCGAGACTCTGTCAAGACTGGGTGTGTGTCCTGCAGTAGAAGTAGCTAAGGAACTTGAGGAGCTGCAATTTATGGTAGTTGGCCTCTTCATGGGCCAACGCCCAAGCTTTTCATTAGTTAAGTCTGTTTTGTCCAAGCAATGGCAGACAAAAAGGATGCATTGAAGTTTTCCTACTCCTATATGGAGGTTTTGTATTTCGATTCTCCGAAGAAGAAGATAGAGACCGAATATTTGAGAAGGGGATGTATTTTGTGGGAGGTAAACCAATATTCATTAGGAGATGGGAAAGAAATATTCACTCCGGGACCTTAGGATTGAAAAATATCCCTCTGTGGATAACCCTTCCAGGGTTACCTCTTCATTTATGGGGAGAAGATTCTTTGAATGTGATTTGTTCAGTGCTAGGAACGCCTCTCTACGCAGACCAGATTACATCTTTGAAGACACGAAAAGTTTTTGCCAGAATCTATGTTGATATTCCGAGCTCGGAGAAGATGCCGGACAAAATCCAAATTGAGGATGATGAAGGTAACATTTTCGCTCAACCTGTCCATTATGACTGGCAACCGCCACATTGTCTCGGCTGTAAGGTTTTTGGACATAATGATGTTGAATGCCCTTTGAAGCCCAAACATTTGGGGGGGAAATAAGGGGGGTCGGCGTCTATGGATGACAAAGGAAATGGTCTAGAAGTGTCGGGGAACATAGGGAAAGATCCGGAGTTCACTCAGAAGGTATCTCAGGTGGGTAGGTTGTCGTCAGTGGGTTTGCTGCAGAACAAAGATATTGAAGGATTTCGATAACAAAAAGGAGAAAAAAAAAAAATAGAATGCCACATAATCGGGTGAAGAAGACAATAGAGTCGGATTTTGATGGGCAGGTGGATCGGGTTGAACAGGTGACTCACCCTCTGGGTCTCCACAAACCGTGCGATGGGATCATTGATTTGGTCAACTCGTCTTCGGCCGTTGGATCGGGAGTGGATTATTCCTCCCCTGCTCCTCTTTCTTCAAACCCTATCCCTAACCCTCGCTCAACTGATCCCATTGGCGTTCCTTCTCGGTTCGAGGTTCTGCCAGTCTTGCCTGACGACCTCGATCCTTCCCCACCTTGCTTAACCCCTGTGCTCATCGCTGAGCTTAACCCTGCGACAAGCTTTCCTCCCAGCCTATAGAACAGCTGCGGTCCTGCCACCTTCTATTTTGCGTCGGGTGTGACTCATCGTTCGCCAATGAGGGAGGGAAAGCTCTCGGTCGTCCTTCCTTCTGCATCTGCATCCTTCTGCATCTGCAGGTAGTGGGATTAGTCCCCATCCGCCTGCCAGCTGGTGCGCTTCTGATTGTGGTCCCCCCTGTGTCCAGCAGACTGCTCGTCCATAGCTTTGTCTGAAGTTGGCGTCAATCTTTGCTTGGTTGTTTAACCGACAAATGCCGATGTTGAGTGCAACCAAAGAAAGGATGATCCTACTTACCATGACAGGGCTGAACCTATTGAGGACCAAAATGGAATGGAGGGATGGCATCGCACTCCTAATAGAGTGACGCTCACCGAGGATAATGCGACTTCTCTGATTTTCCTTAGAAGAAGCAACCATCTCCGAAGAAAGTCCGATCGGCTTCGCAGCGATACGTAATATTTTCCAGCTCATGTTTTGGTTCTAGTGTTGTTCTCCTTTGTTAGTTTCCTTGGTGCATTGCTGAGTCGCCTCTATTATCCTGGTTTTTTAGTCTAGCTTTCTATCGTGTTGCTTGCTCTTGGGCTTGGTTGCTTGGCCTGCTAGGCCCTTTTGTTGTGTTCTCTTTCTCTTTGGGTTAATATTATCTATTCATACAAAAAAAAAAAAAAAAAAAATCTAAATCTATGTATTTTCCAACATCTAATAGAAAAAAAATTATATCTTAGTTTTTACATTTGATACTGATACTGGTCTCTGAACTCTTCCCATTCTTCAAGAAGATAACCAATATAGAGTGATTGGTCAGGCGTTAGATTTCAAGAAATTCAACAATCATGCTTGGGAGGCTTTTTCGAAGGGACAGGATCGATATCCATATGCAGCCAGCTCCTTCTCATGCTGAACTGCTCTTTATGAACTTTAAAATTATTATGGAAAAATTAAAGTCCAAAATGACATTAATGATAAAACATCTACTAACGTATTTGTGAATTTTAGATCATTTTAATTTATTTTAAATATTAATAAATACTATAAATCATACCAAACAACTCTATATGTCATAATGTATTATATAATTAATTCTATAATACATACGAAAGAGAACCTAAGCCTGTACATTCTAAGGCCTACATTGGGACTTGATATAGGTAAAATAAGTTAGGAATGATTTGGTACGGACACGTGGATCAGATAGCCCATGCAGCGGGTCCGGCCACATGGCGTCGATCAAGGGGGTACATGTGGCGATCGATGAAAGGACCATTCAACAGTTTCTGCGCCGATCTGACTTCCAATGAGAAAGGGCTGCCGATCCCAGGGCCAATAGAAAAACAAGAAGGTGTTGCCTGCTGATTCAATAAGGGATCGACCAAAGGTAATGAGTACTAGGAATATTGGTGGTGGTTTGCATCGCCCAACCATTGTGAGTACCAATCTGGGGACGACATGATGGATTGCTTGCAAAAAAGTTACCTACCTTAACCAGACAGGAGGTTAAGACAGTAATAGAAGGACTCCCATAGGACCATAAGTCTATTCATAGAAGCAGTGCCCCAAGCCTAAACAACAATAGGTCATCTACTAACCTCCTTGAGTGAACATGCCGACCTGGCCTATTACTCCAAATAGACAAGCTAGGAGAAAGGCTACACTTACTAGGAGTCTGATTTGGGGTCGTACGATCTGACGTACGATCGCATAATCCATCAACCATACGCTTAAAAACATCGACCATACGGCTATTTGTTCAGTGGTCTTTATTTTCTGTCGTATGGTCGACCATACCCACCCTGGTAGTCGACCATACACTTGGTTTTTAGTGTTTTCAAGTTGATTCTCATACTTGGTCTCATGGTCCTTCTTCACGCGGTCGGGCCACTTGACCCAGCAATGATGGGAAGAGCTGGCACAACAATGTTAAACAGGGTTAGTAGAGTGTGGGTCTTACAGACGTGGTTCTAAAAGCCTCAAGCAGTTAAAGAGTTGAGGAAACTATTGAGTTTCCATTCAAATTAAAGTTGTGTAGGGAGGGCTACATCTGTTTCTGAGACAATGACCTCATCGATGTCGTGACTCCTCATGAAGACCCTCTGGTGATCTCAATGGCAATTTGAGAAAGGTTTGAGGTTCAGTGGATCCTCATTGACACTGAGAGCTCTATGGACATTTTCTACTATGACACCTTCAACCGGATAGATTATAATGATGAACAGCTTCGTCCCATCATGTATTCTCTCATCAATTTCAATGGGGATTCTATTTTTGTTAAGGGAGCCATCCGTTTGGAAACTTAGCTGGGAACTTACCCACAGAGAACATGCGTGACATTAAACTATATGGTGGTGGATACTCGGTCAAGTCATAATGCAATTCTGGGGCATTTAGGGCTGAACCATCTCAAAGCTTGTCCGTCCACTTAATACTTCATCATGAAGTTTTTGGCTGAGGTCAGGATCGGATTTTGTAATGCTAACCAAGTTGTGTCCCGCAAGTGCTACTAAGCTGACCTAGCAGCAAACAAAGTAGATGCTCCTATGCAGACAATACAACTTGAGGACCTCAAGGATGACTTCACCTAGCAACAAGGTACCCCTGTAGAAGAACTTATCCATGTGTTGATCTTAGAAGACGACCTTGAGAAGACTTTTTAGATCGGATCAGCGTACCTACAGTATAAGACCTGCACTCTATTAACCCGGTCTAACCGTGTTGTGCTAGGTCTTTCCATCATAGCCGGATCAAGTGGACCAATCATGTGAAGAAACCACAAGACTAGGTAAGGGAATCGACTCAAAAACAGTGAAGTTTGAGTGTATGGTTGACTGCTTGAGCTGGTATGGTCGATCATACGATGAAGAGGGTAAGACCAGTCGAAAGGAGACGTGTGGTCAACTCTTTTGAAACATGTGTTCGACGGATTTTGAGACCTCACGATCGACCGCACCCACCCAGATCAGACTCTGTGATTTGAAAACTTATCAAATCAAAGGGGATCTCTTTCCTATTCTTGGAGGGCTCTATATGGAGAGTTTCTCTCTATATAGAAGACGTCCCTCAGCCCTCTCTCACTCTTTTAGGACACTATCAAACCCTAAACCTAAGAGAGAAAGAGAGAGGAAGAAAAGGAGAAGGAGATTTAATGAAGAGGACTGAGAGAAGAAGTTTTGTAGACTTTCGCAACAAGAAATATATGAACCTTGTCTCTGTAGCTTTAGAACACGTAGAATAGAAGTTTCTAATGTAAATTGAGACATCAAATTCAATGTAAGGATTAAACTATGGGGTTTTGTAAGCAAATCTCAAAGGGGGATTATGGAGAATAGGTTAGGATAAGTAATCTGGTAAAAACTAAGATTAATGGTCATAGAATGATCATTAGGGAGAATCCCATTGATGAGCCAAGAGGAGGAACTCGTATGAGAAGTAAAAACCAACCAGACCTCGTATGGTCACAACCATGGTTGACCATAGGATGGTCAGTAAGTCGACCACAACCATTCAGGAAGTTCCTAAGAAGCGTGTGGTCGCACATGTGGTCGCATGTAGTGCGACCACAGGGGTCGACCGTACGACTTGTGGTCAACATAAACATGAGACCACAGGATTGATCAGTCATTCGACAAAGGCTCTGTTTTGATTCTCGACTATTGTAACTTGATACACTTGAAACCTAACTTAAATCCATAAATTTTTTAGGTTTTCAATAGATTCAAAGTGACTTCCAAGCTTGGAAAAAGGATTTTATATCTTTTATAGGTGAGGGAATAAGACCTAAACTAATTAGATAATAATAAACTACTTTCTTTTATTGTGCCCAATGCCATGAATGATTCTATGCTTGTATGCTTATAATATGCATCTGACATGTCATCCAATATTACTGCTATTCCTATTCATGTATATTTATTTAACTGCTTTCTATCTTGTTATGGATGAATATAGGAATAGGCATGTGTTCGTAAGTGTGGTTGGTGTGCTGTGTAGGGAGGGGAGTTTGATCCCTAAACCATGCTTCACATTAACATCGTCATATCGTTATTACCTTAGCAGAATTATTACGTCGTAGTGCATCAGGAGAGTTGGTCTCGAACCGTGTGGTTTCTGACTCTGTCAGGAGGCCTTAACTCTATTTCTATGGATGTATTGAGGGATGCTGGGGTGATGCCTTGGATACATTTGGATGACATTAAAATTGGTTAGTTGCGAGCTCAGTTTGTAAGCCCTCGCTAGTAGGGGCTTATGTATTGGTATGGGTAGGACATCAGGGGAAGTATTGGTGGTGTGTGATCCAAACACTTTAGCTCTATCTCTACTCCATGGTGGGTGCATGTGGGATGATAATGGTGATTGATCTATTGGGCGGATTCACATACTCGTGTATAGAGGTGCGGTGGCCAGCAATCCTTTCTATAGCATAGTTGCAAACTTAAAACCATACGAAAGATATGAATTGAATGCATGCATACGTTTTGTTTGCTCACTGAGCCATGATGTGTGCTCATCCTTTTGATGTCGAATATTTTATTTGATGATGTATGTCCTACTGTAGAAGACTATATGAATGCACCATTGTACGGACACATAGCGGCTATGGACATGAAAGCTATGGAGGAAGCACATGATCCATCATGCGAATGCAATCAATGTTTTTTTTATTTGTTTAGTTATATTGAGAAGTTGGAAATGTAATTGATTATTTTACTTTATGTCTTGAGTTATTTGGAGATGATTAGATTTAATTATTTATTTATCATCATTAGACCTCAGTTCATTATTAATAAAGACTTCTGCTATTTAATTATTATCTTTTATTATAATTGTGAAATGTGTTTGGTTTGATATGGTGGGTACGGTCTATACTAGATCCTGGTTTGAATCGTTGGTTCTTATGACGGTTCATCACACTACTAGCTAGTTCAGAATTGGGTTGTGACATGTAAAGCAGAAGGAACTTATTGATACCCTTCTTTCGAGCCAATGCTGATGTCTCCGCTTGGACTGCGACTGACATGCCAGGTATTCTTTCGAAGCACCATAGAGCACCATCTTGCCATCCCACTACTGACCCATTCGCCAGAAGAAGGCATTTGTCCCCAAAAGACAAGTCATCATCGACCAAGAGATCGACAAGCTGCTTAAAGTCGGCTTCATTAGGGAGGTCAGCTATCCTAAATGGTTAGCTAATATTGTAATGGTGCCTAAAATAGGAGACTATTGATGCATATATACTGATTTTACCGACCTCAATAAAACATGCCCCAAAGATAGCTATCCTCTTCCTCGAATAGATCAATTGATAAATGCAACTGGAAATAAACTTTTATCTTTTTTAGATGCTTATTCTGGGTATAATCAAATAAAAAATGGCAAAGGAGGACGAAGAAAGCACGACATTTGTCACCCACCAAGGTTTATACTGTTACACAGTTATGCCATTCGGTCTGAAAAATGTTGGGACAATGTATTAAAGGTTAGTTAATAAGCTCTTTGAGAAACAAATCGAGAGGAAAATGGAAGTATATGTGGTCATTTTTTTGGTTAAAAGAGTACAAGACAGAACTCACTTGGAGGACCTAGCTGAAGTGTTCGAGGTCATCAGAAGAAACCAGATGCGATTCAGTTTCATGAATATGCTTTTAAAGTCCACTCTGGTAAAATTCTTGGGCTTCATCGTTTCGAAAAGGGGAATAGAAGCTAACCAAAATATGCCTTCTCAAGACCCTTAAGAAGATTGCAGCAATCCGGATATGCCTTCTCCCACTAAGCCAAAACAAGTGCAAGAATTGACAGGCCAGATTGCCACCCTTTGACTGTTCATGTCCCAGTCAGCCAATCTGTGCTTCCCCTTCTTCAAGACCCTTAAGGGTCGAAAGACCCCTAAATGTGAAAAAGTATTCCATGACTTGAAGACATATTTATCATCTCCCCCATTATTGGTAAAGACAAATATAGGGGATGATATCCTTTTGTACTTAGCCGTCTCCTCTGAGGCAATGAGTGTCATTTTCATCATGGAGATTGTGAAAATACATCTTATCTACTACATCAGCAAAATCCTTTTGGACATCGAGACCAGATATCAACCTATAGAGAAGTTGGCTCTTGCTTTAGTCGCCGCGGCTCAAAATCTGGGACCCTACTTTCAGTCACATTCCATCATTGTCCTTACAGATAGACCATTGAAGAAATATCTCTCCCGAGCTGATGTTTTAGGTTGTATGGTTAACTAGGCCGTTGAGCTCAAATAATTTGACTTAAAAAAAGCCAAGGACCACCATCGAAGCTTAAGCCCTGGTAGACTTTTTGCTTGAAGCAGAAGGCTCCAACTCTGATCGGACCCTTCAAGTATATCAACCTAAGATAGTGATTGCTCCCAAGGAACCTTCATGGACCCTATATGTGGATGGCTCATCCAACAAAGGTGATGTAGGGGCATGGCTTGTGCCAGCTTGGAGGGTTTCAAGGTTTTCACCTCTGCTTGATTCGGATTCTCAACCATAAACAACACCGCGGAATATGAGGCATTAATAGCTAGGCTCAAATTCACCCTGAAGCTAATGGTGAAACGACTAATGGTGTTTGGAGATTCACAAATGGTGGTGCGGCAAGTGACTAGAGTATACAAAGCTCAGCTCAAGCACCTCTCCAAATAACTCACCTAGGTAGTCAAGCTCGTCTCACTTTTGAGAAGTTTGAAATATCCACAGTACCCTGAAAAGAGAATACCGAGGCCAACACCAAGTCAAAACTAGGGCAGGTTGACCTCGTGAGTTTTGATGTACCTATTTATGTTGATTTCATGATGAATTCATGTATGGCCTCAGAGCTTGAGGTCCTTCCCATCGAGGTGGAAATATGCTAGAGGGACCCAATTATTACCTGCCTCAAGGATAACATTCTCCCTGCCAATCAAAAAGAAGCTCAGTGCATATAGGTGAGGTCATATACTTATGTCATTTACGAAGGGATGTTATACAAGAAGTCCTAAACTCTTTCTCTCTTTCGGTGTCTATGTCCTTCTAAAGCGGAATATGCGATGGTCGAGGTCCATGAAGGGATTTGCGAGGGTCATTATTGTGGTTGAACTCTTTGCTTTAAAATCCCATGACATGAGCATTTTTGGTAGAACATGACTAAAGACTATGAAAACTATGCCAAGACGTGCTAACAATGTTAGAAGCATGCACACCTTACGCATCGGGCTCCGACCTCTCTCCAACCCGTCCTGGCATCCATCCCATTTGCAGTATGGGGCATGGGCATTCTTGGGCCCTTTCCAACGGCTAAATACCAGCATCGATTCTTACTTGTGGCCATTGATTACTTCATTAAGTGGATAGAAGTCAAGCCCATGGCAAAGGTAACTTCGTATAAGGTGGAGGAGTTCTTCTGACTTAAGGTTACCCATCGGTATGGGATCCCTTAAGGGTTAATCACTGATAATGGCATGCAGTTTTCCAGTCGTGTCTTTAAGGCTTTTTATAGGTGTTTACACTTCGGTCATCGATTTGCCTTGGTGGCCCATCTTGAAGCCAATGGCCAAACCAAGGTCACAAAACGTACCATTTGCAAGGGTTACCTCGGCCACTGGGCAAGAACAAGAAGCTATGGGCAGAAGAACTACCTAGCATTGTGTGGTCTTATCGAACCACTAGCCGAACTGCTATAGGAGAAACTCCCTTCAAATTGGATTTCAGTTCCGAGGCAGTCATACTAGTAGAAGTGGACGAGAATAGCTACCTAGTCCTCAACTTCTCTGAGGATATCAATCTGGACATCCTCTGGACTGACCTTGATTTGTTAGAAGATGTTTAAGAAACAAGGGCCCTTTAGATCGCCGCATACCAATAGAAGATGGCAAGATATTACAATTCGAAGGTCCAGGAGAATATTTTTGTAGTTGGAGATCTGGTGCTCCGGAAGCCTTGCATCAATACCAACCAGATATGGCAAGCTGATGCCTACATAGGAAGGGCTATATCGGGTAATGAAGACGACAAGGCCCGGTTGAATTATCTAGAAACTATGGGGGTTAGTGATCCCTCGCACATGGCATTTGAAGAATTTGGAGAAGTAATTTTTTTTGGGTAAATAGATAATTTAATTAACCTAAGAAAAAAAGAACACTATAAATCCCTAATAAAAGGGAAGCCCGAACCAATAGTCCTGGGCCACACAAGAAAATGAACCAGACCAAGCTACAAAAAGAAACTAAAGCTGGAAAAAAAAACTCAAAATCTAGAAGCCTAACAAGGGACCCACAAGGACCAACCATCTGACCTAATAGGACAAACAACACCCATCAAACTTGGCCAAAGAAAGCCCAATCTCACAACACTACAATACCCAGACTAACCTGTCACACCCCAATTTTGCACTATTCAGAAAGGTGTGATGAACCGCTAATAAACCAACAGTTCAACCAGGATCTCTAATAGGCTGTGTCCTTTTAAAATAAACCATACACATCCACAACCATAATCAGAATAAATACACAATAGCGGAAGTCTTAATATTAAATGAACTGAGGAATCTAACTGTGATAATCATAAATAAAATTTCAAATTATGTTGTATCAACCGAGACATAAGTAAATAAAATATCAAATTACATTTCCTTAATAGTTCAAATAAAATCTAATTGAAAACGTAAGAGTTGCACTCGCATGAGGAGTCATGCGTCTCCATTATGTCTTCAGCCTCCATTGCAACAATGTGCCGTACACAGAAGCATTCATATAGTCTTCCACAGTGGTACCTGCATCATCAACTAAAAATATCCGACGTCGAAAGGGTGAGCACACATCACGGCTCAGTGAGCAAACAAAACAATGCAACAAACATATGCATGCATTCAATTCAAATCAGTGGTCTGGTATATAAGTTTGCAATGTGCTATAGAAAGGTTCGGTGGCCGTCTCACCTCTATACACAAGGTGTGTAAGCCCACCCAACGGATCAAACACCATTGTCATCCACATCCACCCCAACATGAAATAGAGATAGAGCTAAAGTGTCCGGATCAAACACCACATAACACCTCCCCTGATGCCCTACCCATACCAACATGTAAGCCCCTGCTGGTGAGGGTTTGCAAACTAGGCTCGCAACTAACCAATCCTAATGTCAAACAGTGTATCCAAGGCCTCACCCAGCATCCCTCAATACATCCATAGAGATAGAGCTAAGGCCCCCTGACAGAGTCAAAGACTACACGGTCCGAGACCACCTCCCCTAACACCCTACGACGTAATAGCTCTGCTAAGGTAATGACGATACGACGATGTCAGTGGACAAGACTTGAGTAGAGATAGAGCTAAAGTGACCGGATCAAACACCGCATAACACCTCCCCTGATGCCCCACTCGCATCAAGTACACTAACCACACATAAACATTCACATGTCTATTCCTAGCATCATCATCATCATCATGTTATAAATAAAATAAAATTAAATATGTATGAACATTAATAGTAGGAATATTAGATGACATGTTGAATGCACATTATAAGCATACACGCATAGGATCAGTCATGGCATTGGACTCAAGAAAATAAAAACAGTTTATTATTAACCAATTAGTTTAGGTCTTGTTCCCTCACCTTTTCTTGAGTGTAGATCATCTTTCAAGCTCTAAGAATCACTTTTATATCAATAGGAAAACCTAACAAGTCGATAGATTTTAGTTAGAAGTCATTTCGACAATTTTAGGCTTGCTGTTAAGCGAGGGTCGCAGGGTGGGTCGCAGGTAGGGTAGCAGTTTACTGCGACCCCCAGGGTAGGGTCGATGCCAGGGTCGGATGTTCCATCGACCCTGGGTACGACCACCCCATCCCTGGACTTCCTAAATGCTGGGGGTCAATCCTGTGGTCTGGTAGGGTCGATTCCCAATCGACCCCACGTGCGACCCCCCGTGGTTTGAGTCGAGAATTTCATCCTACAGTCCATTCTTTCTTGTTTGGGTCCTATGGCTTACTTCCACAATCCATTCTATGCTTGTTCTATGGCTTAGAACTCTAGGTTTCTTCCTTACTTTGCCTACCATGATTTCTCCATGGATTTTATTGAAATCCTCCCATGGATGGATGATTTGGGTTTCTCCTAGACCATACCCTCTTCATGAACTATTCTAAGGTCTTAAATCATTAATGGAAACGTGCCCATACCTTAGGTTTTGCCGAGATTCAGAGGTTTCTCTGAATTCTTCACTTTAGTCTTCTTCTCCAACTTTCCTTCGCTTCTCCTTCTCTTCTCTTTCTCTCACTTTCAATTAGGGTTTCAAAAGGAGTGAAAGAGGCTTAGGGACGTCCTATTTATAGAAGAGAACCTCCCAAAATAAGTCCCATTGAGATTAGGAAAGAATCCCCTTGAAATTTGGAAAGTTTCCTATTTACGGTTTCTATCGGCAAAGAGGGGGTCGATGAGGGGGTCGATGATCCTGTCGACCCTCAGGTCTAAATTGTTCGACCCCCAATTAAAATATCAGGGGTCTGACTTCCTAATGAGGGGGGTTTGACCCTACCTATCTGGGTGTGCGACCCTGCCCTCTATTTTACTGTTTTTGGGTCAGTTTAATACATGGTTCCGCTTCTTCCTTCACGCACTTGGTCCATTTGGCTCGACCATGATAGGTAGACCTGGTACAAGGTGGTAAGACCGGTTAGTTCGATGCGGGTCTTACATGACCCATCAACCAAGCCCTGACCAAGAAAGAGAATACAAAGAGAAAGCAGAGCTCATATATTTGGCCAGCCAACTTACAGAATCCTCATAGCCGCTGGTCAAACTTAGTCTTGACAAAAGCAGCCCCAACCCGTAGCCGAACTTGCCTAACTTGATGATTTGCGACCCAACCATTTCCATTCTTGAGCTTCCTCGAACGAATGGTATTGGGTGCTACCCTGAACTCGACTGTCCTCATCTCCTTCATGGTTAGAGGTGTGCTTGATAATCCCCAATGAGATAGGGTTAAGAGAGCATGAAGAACTGCATGAACGAAGGGCTGAAGTCTAATTAAAGGATTCCACAGCAAAAGGAGTTATCCTATGCGAGCTACCAGAGTACAAAGGGCTCGAAGCACTGTCCTTATCTTGACAATGTAGCACAAGTAAGGTCAGCCGATTCTTACGTCGATTGTAGAGCGACTTACCAGTAATGTATTCTTCCTTTAATTAGTGAAGCTAAGTGTTCACCAACTTTCTCATATTATCTTTCTTACATTAAAGAAATTTCCCTTTAAGGGGTTGTCGGTAAAATTAACCTAGTAAAATTTAACTTGCTTGGTCATAGACCAACCTTATCAGCTTTGGGTGGTGGTCATTGACCTCGGTCCAAAATAGAAATTTCCCTTCAGGGCCTATCAATAAAACCAATCTAGTAAAATTTGACCTACTTGGTCATAGAGTAACCCTATCAGCTTTGGGGGGGTGGTCATTGACCTTGGTCCAAAAAAGAAAAAAATGCCCTTCAGGGCCTATCGGAAAAACCGACCTAGCAAAATTTGGCCTGATTGGTCATAGGCCAACCCTATCAACTCTGGGGGTGGTCATTGACCTCAGTCTAAAAAAGAAAATTACCCTTCAGGGCCTATCGGTAAAACTGACCTAGTAAAATCTAACCTGCTTGATCTTAGACCAATCTTATCAGCTTTGAGGGGTGGTTATCACACCTTAATTCTGCACCAACCAGAATGGTGTGATGAACCGTCAATAAACCAACGGTTCAATCAGGATCTCGAATAGGCTATGCCCACGTTGTTAAACCAAAACACATTCCACATTAATCAAAGGTAATAAAATTAATAGCGGAAGGCTTACAGATAATGAACTGAGGTCTAGTTATGATAAATAATTTATATTCCATTTATCTCCAAGTAACCAAAACATAATTTAATACATATTACAAATATCCAAATACGAAAATTTAAAATCAAGCGTATCCATAGTGAAATGCTCGCTTAACGAATCATAATAGTCCTCCACAGCTTGCTCATCATAGCCGCCACATGTTCATATGTTGGCGTGTTGACATAATCTTCAATCGTAATACCTGCAACATTAGAAACTAAAAATAATTTCATGCACGAGGGTCAGCTCTCCAACTTGAGCTCAGTGAGTAAATAAAACAATGCAACAAACATATGCATGCATTCAATTCATATCTGTGGTCTGGTATATAAGTTTGCAATGTGCTATAGAAAGGTTCGGTGGCCACCTCACCTCTATACACGAGTGTGTGAATCCGCCCAATGAATATCGTTATTGCTGTCCCACATGCACCCACCATGGAATAGAGATAGAGCTAAAGTGCTTAGGACCGCACCGCATCATACTTCCCCTGATGCTCTACCCATACCAACACGTAAGCCCCTGTTGGCGAGGGCTTGCAAACTGGGCTCGTAACTAAGCAATCCTAATATCAAACAGTGTATCCAAGGCCTCACCCCAGCATCCCTCAATACGTCCATAGAGATAGAGCTAAGGCTCCCCGGCAGAGTCGAAGACTACACAGTCCGAAACCACCTCCCCTGATGCCCAACGACGTAATAGTTCTGCTAAGGTAATGGTGATACAACGATGTCAGTGGACAAGACTTGAGTAGAGATAGAGCTAGAGTCTGGTGACCAGGACACACCACAATATTACGTCCTCCCCCTGATGCTCTACTCGCATCAAGCACACTAACCACACACATACATTCACATGCCTATTCCTAGCATCATCATCATCATCATGTTATAAATAAATAGAATTAAATATGCATGAACATTAATAGCAGAAATATTGGATGACATGTTGAATGCACATTACAAGTATACACGCATAGAATCAGTCATGGCATTGGACTCAAGAAATAAAAACAGTTTATTATTAGCCAATTAGTTTAGGTCTTGTTCCTTCACATTTGCTTGAGTGTAAATCCTCTTTCAAGCTTTAAGAATCACCTTTATATCAATAGGAAAACCTAACAAATCGATAGATTTTAATTATTATTCATTCCGACAGTTTTAAGCTTGCTGTAAAGCTAGGGTCGCAGGATGGGTCGCAGGTTGGGTCGCAGGTTTCTGCGACCCGAGGGTATAGGGTCGACGCTAGGGTCGGTTATCCTATCGACCCTAGGTGCGACCGCAGCCTCCCTGGACTTTCCGAGAGCATGGGGTCGATCCTGTGGTCTGGTAGGGTCGGTTACTAATCGACCCTACGTACGTGCGATCGCACGTAGTTTGAGTCGACCATTCATCCTACAGTCCATTCTTTCATGTTTGGGTCCTTTGGCTTACTTTTATATTCCATTCTATGATTGTTCTATGGCCTAAAACTCCAAGTTATACACTTTCCTTTGTTCACAATGATTTTCTCCATGATTTCTATTGTAATTTATCCATGGATGGATGGTATTGGGGTTTCTCCTAACCTAACTTCATCATAATCTATTCTAAGCTTTCAATTCATATAGGGATTGAGGTTCATACCTTCTATAGTCTGAGTTTCAAAAATTTCTCTGAACATCTTCTTCTTCCTTAGCATTTTCTTCAAGTTTTCCTTCTCTTCTTCTCTTACTTCTCTTCTCTTTCTCTCACTTTCAATTAGGGTTCTAAAAGGAGTGAAAGAGGCTTAGGGACGTCCTATTTATAGAGGAAAATCTCCCAAAATAAGTCTCATTGAGTTTAGGAAAGGTCCCCTTTGAAATTAGGAAAGTATCCTAATTTTCAGTTCGTGTTGTTTTTGCTGTTTTCCTAGGGTCGATGCTAGGGTCGATGCTAAGGTCGGATAATCCGAGACCCATGCGACCCCATGACCAAAAAGTCATGGGTTGGACTTCTTTTGAGGTGGGGTCGACCCTACCTATTTAGGCATGCGACCCTACCCTCATTTTGACTGTTTTTTAGTAAAATTTCATATTGGGTCTTGGGTTTCTTCACGCACTTGGTCCACTTGGCTCGACCATGCTATGTATACTAGTCACGACATGAAATGTAAGGTTAGACCGGGTTTGTGGCGTGTGGGTCTTACAGTGGTCATTAACCTCGGTCCAAAAAAGAAAATTGCCCTTCAGGGCCTATCGATAAAACTGGCCTAGTAAAATCTGAACTGATTGGTCTTAGACCAACCCTATCAGCTTTGGGGGTGGTCGGTGACTTCGGTCCAAAAAATGAAAATTGTCCATCAGGACCTGTCAGGATGCCTGACTAGTACTACGCTGCACCTGTGTTGATCTATGGGGTTTCTTGTTTCAGATTCCCCATAGGTCAGAGGAGATAAGTTAGATATATATGTGTAAAAGCATGAATACAAAGACAGAAAAAACAAAGGTACATGATCCATTAAAAAGCAATAAAATGGATACATGATCTTCCCCCAAAAAAAAAAATTAGGGGTCCCATGAAGGGAGATCAAACAAATAAGAGTGGATGGATTAATCTTGTTTTGGTAAAGTTTCTTGTTGGGTTGGAGAAGTTGAGCTTGGAGGTGAAGGAGGGATGGATGCCAGAGGCACTACTGATGGCATTGGATGTACAACCACAGAGGAAAGTGTAGTGTCGGTTGCTACTAGAGACACCCAAGTAGCCGCTATGGTCCTTGTTTGAAACTTTTCTGGCAAAGCCCTAGCCAAAAGGTGGTAGAAAGATAGGTCATGGCCAAAAGCAAAGACTAACGTAGTGGTAGAAGCGTTCGTTGCTGGACGCACAGCCATGGAAGTCTCCAACTTGATGTGTTGCTTGTAGCTTTCGGATTCCATGAACCATGCCAGGATGGCCTCGGTCTCCTTGATCTGGGTCTCTTGAAAGTGGTGCTTCTCTTACCAAAGTACACCAAGCTAGGTCTGTAGAGCGCTCTCTCAATGGGACCATGGCTCCTTCTCAGCCTACAAGACATCATGGGCAGCCTTTCATGAGTTTCTCTCATACTGAATAGTCTTATCAGAGGCATTGAGGGTCTCATTGGCGGTTTTCAGGGCCTCATTGGTGGTTGTCAAGGCTTGAGCTTCTCTGAGGGCCGCACTAGCCGATGCCTTTGCACCCTTTGTAACTTCTTCAGGTCCTCATGTTTCGTTCGAGCGTCTTCCAGGGCCTTCTCTGCCTCCCTCCTAAAGTCATTGGCCTCCTTCTGCTGAGCATCCAAAATTCTCTGAGATTCAGATGACTGCTGAGTTAGCTCAGTTAAGCATTATCTCTCCCCCTTCAGGGCATCTTCAACTCCATGCTAGGCAGCAAGGGCTACATCCCGAGCTTGGGCTGCCTCAGCGTAAGCTTGCTAGGCACCTAGTCTCTTCTGAACTTCATCGTCATATTCTTGCTAGAATCTCCCGGTGAAGTTTGTATGCTGACAAAGAAACAAAGAAGGTCACAAAAAAAAAAAGGAGAAAAAAAAAGCAAACAAAAGGGAAGTGTGTCTCTTACCATAACCGAATTGGCATAGCTGGCATAGCAAATTTCTGTCAAAACTCATGCTACTAACTATATCCATGTCCCATGGTAGACACCCACAATTTACTAAGGTCTTGGCCATGGGACCATTGAGTATGCTGGTATCATCCAGGGTTAGTTCCCACTCTGGGTGGGGCAAAGGGAGTGAATCTTGACTGAGATTGGGGAACTCTCCCCTCATCCAAGGCACGAAGCCTGATTGACGGAGGAATGGTGAAATAAAGCTTGCCTAAGCCTGTTGAAACTGGTGTAGCAGATTGGGGAACATCCTCTCTTGATGAAACTGTCTCCTGAACTCCCTCAGATTGCGACGAGAGCTCGGTTATATCCACCTCAGGGAAATAGTTGTTTCCAAAGGGGAGCATTTTTAGTGTTGGGTTGGCTGATGTGGAAGTCTCGGTTAGATGGAATTTCTTCTTTTTGAGTCGGTGAAGGGGCAGCTCCTCCCCCACTTCTTCTAGCTTGTATGAAAATATATATATATATATATATATATATATATATATATATATATATATATATATATATATATATATATATATATCAAACGATAGAGGTGCAGTACAACTATCTACAAGAATTTTGATAAAAAAAAAAAAAAAAGGAAGATAGAATCACCTTCCACATCCTGGGCTGGGGGAAGGTTTCTTTTCCTCTTGCCTTTCTCTGCAGTCTGGGGATTGGGTGTCTCAATATCCTGGGCAACTTTCGGGATCAAATTTTTATATCTAATGTAAACAAACTGATTATGTGTAGCCTAATATTACTATGGTGGTAAGATATTTTATAAATACAATACATATCTCGACACTAAACAATGCGAGAGATAATTTAGAATCAAACTCTCTCTCTCTCTCTCTCTTCTCTCTCTCTCTCTCTCTAAATGAATGGTAGAATCCTTATCATTTGATTGAGCATAGTGCATCGAACTAGTGGAGTCCTAATTATTTGCTTCTTTTCTTGTTTTTGTGCAAGTGTCCTTAAACAAATGGAATTCTTTGGATTTGCATTGGTTATTTAAGTTATATCTATTGGATTTGTGTGGCCCAACATAGGTTTACTATATTATTTTTATGTATTCTCTATCTTTATATGTTTTTGTCTACCATCTTAGTGCCTAATGTTCATTGCCAGTGACTTAACAATTATAAGAGTGTACGCGTACCTACAAACTGCCAATTTGAATAATGTTATTGTGTTTGATTTTGCATCAAATATTTTTTTTATATAAAATATTATTTATTTTTATTTTTCTTTGCAAAATCTTTTTGGTTTTATAAAAAATGACAGTTTTGTATTTTGTGTCCCTATTTATTATTTAGGGGCACTTGTTGTAATTGTCAAGGTATGCCAAAAGGCAATCTGGATATGGCATTAGGAGGCTAGCATCTCACTTAGGTTGGACTTTATGGCTGGTCATCTTCACCCTATAGATATAAAAACATCTCAAGGTCACACATGCAAGGGGAGAAAAAAGCTCAAAATACCAAGATATGGTATACCTGTCCAGCTGGGGTGAGCACCCTGATTGCTTGTGAGATCTTTGGACATGAAGTGGTTTTGTTTGTATAATCATCAAGGGTTCTTCAACAAAAGAAATAGTTCTTCATCAAAGGTAGAGTGCTTCAACAACAAATATTTTCAAATCGTCAAAAAATGTATGACACTCTTCACTACAACAATTTTTACTTTTTATGACGGTTTTTTTTCGTTGTAAAAGGTTTTTCCCATCACAAATAACATTTTGCGACGGTTAAAACCCGTCATATATAATGGCATTACCGTCATATATGTAGCCATCGTAAATGTTAATGACGGGAATTGCGTGGCGTCTGGAAAAGTATATTAATGACGGTAGTTTAAAACCGTCATAAACGATAGGATATATAAGACGGAATTTAATTTCCGTCGTATATAAGTATGTATGACGGATAAATTCCGTCGTAATAAAAAGTATTTACTTCCGTAAATTACATTGTTATTTTAATTTTAACGACGGTTTATTATAACCATCGTTAAAAAGGTTTTTTTTTTTAATATAAAAGAAACATAAAATTGATTTGGAAGTTTTTTTCACTTATAATCAACATTTACATACATTCCCTGTACCATGTTCCACACCAAAAAGAACATATGAACTTTAACAATCATGATGAACACATTGCCATTAATTAATAGTTCTTAAAATTTGAAAATTATTTTTACATGATCTATTTAACATTAGAAACCCGAAGCACGCTACAAGCTCCCTTGTATGAATGGTGGCCTGTGTAAGTGGCAGCATCTGGCTCCTGCATTTCTGCCCCGTTGATCAATGGATAAAACAAAATCTGCAGCGACCGTAGATGGAAGAGGTTATAAATTAATTTCAGCAAGCCATAAAAGGGGTTTAGATGATGCTATTGCACGCCTGAAAGTCGAAGTATCTAAATTACCTGTCCTGTTTGACATCGTATTACTTCTCTAGCCCCTGTTTCTCCAGGATTGCCTAACGCACACCCATCAGTATTCAGTTTATACCATAGACCCCTTGGTGCATACCACTGAACCTGAATAGTTTTTCTATTTTTTGCTAGGCTTCGTGAGCAACACAAGTTGTCTCACCACCTCCAGATCGGCCTGGTAATGAATCCTTGCAGGTTTTCCTCACTGATAGGTTTTGGCATGCTCTTTTGAAAGTCACCATGGTGCTGGTAAATTTTGGTTTCAAATTTTCATTGCAGCATGCATTTGGGTTTGTCATATCAGCAACAAACCTATATAGCAGGCATCCACAACTATCGAATTGCTGCCACTCCCCTCTTTCTTCTCTTTCTTGTCCTTGGGTGCATTGCTTTGTCCTTCATGTCACCTGCCCATACCGGTATATCTCCATGATGTCTCAGTCACTCAGTTTGTCCCACATCGACACCACTGTAAAATTTCCTATGATTGAATCAATCCATACTATTGTACTATTGCACCATGACTCAGTTTGATAACTGAATTTCCACTGCATCCGCCCACACCTTTATTAACGCCTCTAACCTCACCGGTAGTAAACACTAGCGACCATACTTGATTAAAGCTGATAACTTGGTGTTCTTCCTGTCAAAAATAGACACATCCGGCTCAAAAGTTTCTCTCAATGAGTATTCAAATGTCACGTTACAGCATTACTTTCACTCATCACTACATTACATTCAATACTACATTACACGTCCATCTAGTATAGGAACAAAAATAATATTTTATAAAAAGAGAATTTGGGTAAAAAAATCAGATTGCAAATGCATTTCTAATTGAAGAGAACTACAAAACCACTTATGATAGAGCCAAAGAAAAATTAAGGTAGCAAAAATTTACTAAATAGGGATCAAATACTAGAATTAATCCTCAAAATCACAACAAAAACAAAAAAGTGTATAATATGATCCTAAAAGCATACTAGAAATGGATAAGCCAAAATAGACTGATTCATACTAGAAGATATATAAGCTCTAAAAAAGCATCACCATGAAATGTAGATGTGGAAACTTAAAAAGGAGTAATATTACTCTTCTTATATACTTCAAAATTCTTGAAAAAGAAGAAAATAGATGCTGAGAAAATAAATGCAATCCTAAAATTAAATACTTAGATGGTAGACAAAAACGTATAAAGATAAAACATAGAAAAAATAACTAAAGAAACTATTATCATGTTTAAAATCTCAAAATTCCTAATTATGTATTTTTTTAAGGTGAATAAAAGAGCTTCTAAAGCGAAGAAGCAAAGAAAAGACAAGATACCGATGTGTTGGGTGTTTGCTTGCTGGTTCCCTTCCATGAGTTGCATAAATCTTTTCATTTGAGCATGCAATGAATAGATCACTTGGTTTTGTTAAGCAATTTGCTCCCTCAAGATTCCTACGTCATTCCACAACTCAACATTATGTTCATAAGTGGTTGTACATGGTCCTAATGACCCATATAAATCTATTGGGGTTATTCCAACTCCTGCCAAGCGAACCTGATCATGGTATCAACTCACTTTACATTTGTGAAGATATTCTCATGCACTGTAGTATACCTTTTAGTTTCTTCAAGTAATTTATTGAGTTCTTTTGACATCTCTTCCTACAAGTCATATTAAAAGAAAATTTCAAAACAATAAACATAAATTGAAGTATAGAACAACAAATGATTTCCACCATTAATCTAGCAAAGGTAAGAGTGAAAGATCATTTGCAGATATATTATGTATGGTCATACCATCTTTTCTTTTGAATTCATGTCTACAAGAGTTCCATCCTTCCTGGTGTGTGCATGTAGAAAAGGGTTCAAAGAAACATGGTGAAGACTCTCAATGCAGTAAGAAAGGCAAAGAAGTCATCCCAAGTACTTCAAATGATGTAGATAATACACTGCTTATGCATTATTTTCATAAAAGCAAAGGATTTTGGTGGTGGAGTGTTCTCACTTGCAGCAACTCTGATGAGCGATCTCATTCACAAAGATCCTACTTGTTTTCCTGTTTAGATGCGGCTGATCTGCCTTCTGCCTTTTTGGATGCTATAATGGGGGGCATTCTTTCCTCTGCTAAAGCAGTGAGTTGCATTCCACATTGTTTGGATGCCTTGTGCCTGAACAATAATGGCCTCCAAGCTGTGAGGATTGTAATGCTTTATACACATTACATATATATGTCACAAAAGGGACTGTTGGTGTGGAAATGGTTTCCCACACTTCAGCTATTTAGAAAGTAAAAATGGAGCCTAAGGAAGCGACACATATTTCAAGGCCCATGAACATCTTGAATCAAACCTTTTGAAAAGTAAGCAAAATAAAGCTTAAATGAAAATAGAAGTAAACTTATCTCCAAAAGCTGTTTTGTAATTACTAAAATGTACGAATTTCTGACTCTAATGATTTTCTTTATTTCCATTGTCTCATCGCAACATTCAAAAGAACTCATCCTTTACTGTACGTTAGTTTCACTATTGCTAAGCATTTAGATACATAAATCATCAATCGCCTTACGGCTACCCTTTTAAATCCACTCTTCTAGTTTTAAATGAATTCATAGATCACACCACACCCCAGCAACACTCCAATTCATCCTGGCTGATGATTGAAACAAGATTACATAAGATAACCACTTTCGGAAGGAGGGGCACAATAATGCCATTACTATTTTTATGTGCATAAATCTATGTATTTATATAAGATTAGTTATCCAACAATTAGTACAAATCAAGTACAACACTTCATATTTACATTAGCATTAATGTTCCTATCTAAAATTATAACCTGTACAAAACCTCGTTTGGTTTTTGTTTTTGGGTGACAACATCATTACTGCAACCAAACGACCTGTGGTGACGTGGTCCTTTGGTTTTTGTCCCTTCCACTAGATAATTACTGTTCAAAAGAAAAAAAAAAAGCCATGTCAAAATAAAAAACAAAAACAATAGGTCTAGGTATCTGTTGAAGTTGCAGATGAAAAAAAAAGGTATAATAACAAATTCCTCAAAAAGTTATGTCCATGTGTAGCTTACTTTCGATCATGCACTTTATGTATATATGTATTATGTGTATAACACACATAGAGATGATCAATCTGCTAGGTTTAGGATGGGACCTGTTTCTTGAGATTGAAAGCAAGCTTTGCACAAATAGTTGTCTTTCCAATAGGGAAAGCTAGAGAGTTATCGATAAGGTCCATAATTACCTGTACAACTACAACTAGAATTAATAGAGCTAAAATTTCTATGGAATCATTAGACTGATGTCAGAATTTCTATAGAGCCTTAATAGGAACGATACCTAAAGTAATTTTCTAATAACATAATATAGAAATTAACGACTTACCTGTTACAGATAAACTTGGCGCAGATCTTCTTCAATACCTACAACAATCAACAAAAGAGGGTGGAAGGCAATATATCACAGGGAAAGAAAGAAAATGAGAAAGAAGAGGAAGGATAAAAGGAGACAGATATATGAGAGAAAAAGAATGACAGATCTCAAAACCAGTTATCAAATATAAAAAAATCCTAAATTTCATTGACTGACTATTTGAGAGAAATTACAAGCTTTATTTTGATAGAAATAATTATATACCCTAGCTAGTTAATTACCCACAACCAGCTAATAGGTTATGATAGCTACCTAATAAATAACTAAAAGAAGTAATTACAAAAAAATCCCTAGATGGAATCCACTACAAGTGCTCTAATTATCTGCATCACATCGATCAATCCTCTCAATAGCGATCAAAGGCATCCACTGCAAAGGAGGGGGATTCAAAATTAGTATTAACAAAAATGATAGAGCATTCAAGAGAAATTAAATAAACTTGCCTCCTTCCTTATTGATATTATCATTCATGCATTAGTTGAGTCAACATAGACACTTGGGATGAGAAGGAAGACATTTGGGATGCCATTTGAGACTCTATCTGAGCCAACCTCTCTTCCATTGTTTGTTTCTGTTGAATCAATTCATTCTCCAAATGTCTGATTTTTCCACATAATTGCTCATTATCCTAAGCCAATTTTGCAGCCCGCATTGCCGCTGTTCCATGTGTATCTCTAGGAGTCTGACCAAAGCGGAAGGTGTATATATATATATTGTACATTGGAAGGAAATGAGGAAGGTAATACGTACTTTCGGTATTCTACTATCCCATTATAATGAAATAGAGCATAGCGATGCAACTGCTGCATTTCAATGTTGTCTAGGCGTACCATCTTGCATTTCCCCAAAGGCCTTCCTATTCTTGAGAACATGTTATATGGATCTTCAAAGCCTAATGACCCCTCATTTCTAGATGGCTTGTTGGACTTAGTTTCTATACCTTCAAAGTATCTAGAAATGAATGTCAAACACTCATCCGCAATATATCATTCTGTTATTGATCCTTCAGGCCTACTACGATTGTGCACATAGTCTTTAAGTTGCTTGAGGAACCTAAACAAATCAACACTTGTATTAATATTAAATTAATTATCAAGTTTGATTTTATTGAACATGATAAGGCCTACATATTTAAAACAATTATATAGACACTTAAGTACCTTTCAATTGGATACATCCAACGGTATTTCACTGGACCAGAAATGCTAGCCTCATGGCCCAAATGAATAATTAAATGCACCATAACATCAAAGAAATTAGGTGGGAATAACTTTTCCAGATTACACATTGTTTCAGCAATATTTTGATGAAGACTCTTGAAACCATCCTCTGTACCAACTTTACTGCATAAATCACGAAAGAATCCACATAACTGTACCAATACTGCTACAACTTTCTTGGGCAAAACATTGCGTATGGCCACTGGTAATAGTTTTTGCAACATGATATGACAATCATGGCTCTTCATTCCTGATAACATCCTCTTGTGCACAAGAGCACAACATGCGATATTACCAGCATATCCATCAGGAACTTTCACACCACTTAAAACTCTACAGAATACGTCATTCTCCTTATTAGACATTGAGTAATGTGTAGGAGGTAAAATGGTTCTATTTCCACCATCAATCTACTTTGGTTGAAGATCAGCACGTATCTTCATATCTTTTAAATCTAGACGTGCATTCAGGTTATCTTTAGTTTTTTCTGTCATATTCAACAATGTGAAGATGATACTTTCACATACATTCTTCTCAATATGCATAACGTCTAAATTGTGGCGGACTAAGTTATGTCTCCAATAAGGAAAACTAAAGAATATACTATTCTTCTTCCAGTTAAGTGGTACTTGAAGCTTTTTCCTCTTCATCACACCCTTGTCAGTACTTTCTTTCCAAAAATTTGGAAATTGTACATCCCATATTTGCTCCATATGTTCACAACTGGACAACAATTGGCCTCTATGTTCCTCATGGTCGTCAAAGCTCCTTTTATTATGCCGATAAGGGTGATCTTTGGGAAGGAATCGACGATGTCCCAAATAACAATATTTTCTTCCATTCTTTTGCCACCGAGAAGAACAATCTTTGTTGTAAATTGGGCAAGCCAAAACACCTTTAGTACTCCACCCAGATAGATTTACATATGCTGAAAAATCATTGATGGTCCACATCAAAGACACACGTTGTACGAAGTTTTCCTTTTTATGTACATCATAAGCTGGAACACCAACATCCCATAATATTTTAAGTTCATCTATTAGTGGCTCCAAGTACACATCTATATCATTCCCAGGTTGTTTTGGACCAGGAATAAGCAATGTTAGGATCACGGCTTCATGCACAACCACGGTGGTACGTTGTAAGGGATCACCACAACAGGCCATGTGCTGTGGGTGCTACTCATATTTCCAAACGGATTAAATCCATCACTTGCTAGCCCTAGCTTAACATTACGAGGCTCCTTGCAAAAATCTGGGTACAAATTATCAAACTCCTTCCATGCTTTAAAGTCAACTGGGTATCTTAACCTACCATTGCCAGTACGATCTTCGCGATGCCATCGCATATCAGCTGATGTCTTAGATGACATATATAACCTTTGCAGTCGTGGGATCAAAGGGAAATGGCATAACGTCTTAATCGGTATTTTATTACCACTAGATTTATATCTTGATGATCCATACGTTTTACATTTATCCAAATTGGCTGCTCCCTTCCAAAACAACATACAATCTCTCGGGCATGCGTCAATTCTATCATAGTCGAGTCCTAATTCCTTGATGATCTTTTTCGTTTCATACAAAGAATTCGGTAAAGAATTTGGCTCAGGAAAACTCTCTTTCAATAACTCCAACAAGACAGTGAACCCTTTGTCGCTCAGCTTGTATAAACACTTTATGTGATATAGGCGAAGCAAATATTTTAGTCTCGTCAACTTTCGACTTCCCAGATACAACTCTTGATCAGCATCTTCCATCAACCGTCTAATATTCACTGTCTTGACACTCTGATTCCTTGTATGCTCATCCATTACTGTATCCTCAACTCCTTCATTCTCATGTGTTCCCAATATCTCATTTAACATATTGTGTATACCGGCATTCGTATCTGCTTCATCAATGCCAACTGGATTTACATCGGATGGATTTACATCGGAAACAAGTTGAGATGATGAAGATTCGCCATGGAAATTCCACACAATGTAATCTCTTTGAAACCATCAACAACCAGATGTTCTTCAACATTATCCTTAGAATACCAGTATCGATTTTTGCATCTAACACATGGACATAAGATCTCTGGGCCAACATTCGCATTATTGGAAAATGCAAATTCTATAAAAAAATTTACCTCTTGCAAATACTATGGAGATAACCTGATCCTTGCATTCCGTGAACCTCTATCAATCCAACTGCTCCTAGACATTGTTGACCTCTTAAGATCCAATAACCAGTTCTGGTTGGAACTCTGGTCAAGTGCAAGCCTTAGCCAGACCAATCAACCCAAGAATCTTGAAAGCAGGTAAGATATCACATAGATATCCAGGCTGATTATATCTTAAGCTGAGTTCAAGTACCAAAATCTAGAAAAAGAAAAAAAAAACGAAAAAGAGATTAAGTAATGAGAAAATGATTGGATAAATATAAGACCAGATAGTATCTACTACAATCTTTGACAAATCTATTACAATCTCTAACAAAATGACAAACAATGTCATTAAATTAATTATGGTTTCTAACCCAAGTATGTTTTTATGCCCCTTGATTGTATGAAACATAAATTGGAGAAGATAAGAGAAAGTAAAAGGGATGCATTTGCTTCTTCTAAGTTGTAGAATAGGAGTAAGGATGGAGTGGAGTGCAAGATGGATTTATCCTTCAATGTCTCATTCTCAAAATCACAAATAATGGGGCTGCTATAAGAGGGGACAAAAAAAAGGCTTCTAATCTAGTTGGTAGCTCCACGAAACCAAGTAAAGAAAACTCCTAACTTCTAATAAGCCAATTTCTAGTTATAAAGTAACCTCTTACCCCTTCTTTTAAGCTAATTTATATAAAGTAGTCTCCTTCAGGATTTCTGATCTCATGCAGTGCATCATATCAACTGCTCATGTTAAGATAGGACTCTCTCTCCATTTCAAAGGAAATAATTAACAGTTGTAGAGGAGGTAGACAACTTAGTTAAACAAGGAGCGTTATGACATCAGTTATGTTTTAGGACTTGCTTACCACTAGTGTCATACAGTTGTGCTATTTTCATCTTAACAGAAAAATTGAAAAAAGATTAAATAAAATAAGGGTAAATAAGAATGAGCTTTTTACAAAAAAAAAATAAAAATGATTAGGAGCTGGGCTGATGAAGATGAACTCTCCTTTCTTCAAATGTAAGGCTAGTTGGTACTTGGTAGCGGTTATTACTTCATCACCTACGTGGTGGTTGAAAGAGCTGCAATCTTTCAGATAGTATTCAATGAGAGGATGAGAATGTGACTTAAAATTCCTGTTAATTGAATGAGTTTCACACTCCAAGCCCGCCCCCAACCACCCCCCTCTTTCAGATAGTATTCAATGAGAGGATGAAAATGTGACTTAAAATTCCTGTTAATTTAATGAATTTCACACTCCAAGCCACCCCCCCCCCTGGGAATTCAAAATTAATGGCTGTATTTGACCACGAAAGTAGAAGACTAGAAGCTTCTTATTCAAAGGATAAGAGTTTTTTCTTTCTTTCTTTTTTCTGGGTAAGTTAACTCTTCTAGGCTACTACTTTCAGCTCCCAGTTCTCCCGTGAAGTGGGAAAAGGAGAAGAAGGCCTGTTTTGTGCCCTATAACTTCCCATAATTAATCTTTCCATTTTACGCTTTAAATCTTTAAAAATAATTAATCTAAATTCTCTCTATTAGATCTTTGATAGCCCAGCTACAGCCATGATTAATTAGAAGAAAATCTTCAATACACAGACCATATATAGAATCAAAGGATTCGACAAACTTTTGTATATATAACTCTAAAATTTGGGAGAGATTCATGATCTAATCAAAAGGATAAAAATGAAGTAAGAAACTGAATTCCAGTTTTGCTTTATGAACACCTGCAATCCCTTAAGAAACTAGCTAGCTAGATATATTACTGGTGTGTTCTATACAGAAATTCATACATTTTGCTTCCTTGAGAGCTCTTGATCAACCAAAACACAAGATCATGAGTTCTAAGCAATTGTTAACAATTGTGGGTGTGATTCTTCTTCTGGGTTTTGATTTTGTCAATGGAAAATCAAAGTGGGGAGTCAGGAATCACTCAAAATCACACCATCATCCAATAAGAACAATCACAGTTGATTCATATGGGTACGGAGATTTCTCAACCATTCAATCTGTTATTGATTCTGTTCCTTCAAACAATAAGCATTGGAGAAGAAGGAAATGGATGTCCAAAGACTCCTAGGCGAGGGTAGAAGGTGAATCAAGCTAACTCTATCAAGCACTCTGTTGCTGCCTGAAGTAGTGGAACCATACAACCACACGATAAATGCTAAATCCATCAAAATAGGATCAGATTTAGTCTTAAAGATGATAATTCAAACAAAAATTGTCAACTTAAAACATCATAAACCATGAATTTACATCTAACCCAAGAATTAAAAAATTCGGGTAACAAAAATCTGCGGAGAGGATGCACTGAATTCTGAAACTAGATAATGATCTTGGAATAAAGAAAGAAGTTAAAAATATAAAAGGAATAGAAAGAAAAACGATCAAATACTTACAGGTAAAGCAAAAATTTAACCAAAGAGTAATTGCCTGTGCGATTAGGGTTAAAGCTTTATAATCTTGCAGACGGTTAACCAAACGAGATAATGATCTTGCAGACGGTTCCTCCTTCAGTTTTTCATCACCAAAGTCCGACCAATTGCCTGATTCCAAAGCTTTATCTACTCTATGGTCGGTTTGCAAGAAGAGGAATGAAGTAGAGGCGGTGCTAGACTAGGGATCAGATAAGGGGAAAATCTAAACAAGATATTACCATTGAAGGAGAAGGCGAAGGGGATAATCGACGGAGATACTGCAGCGGCGGACGACGGGGACAATGGTAGTCTCTAGCTTCTTCAACGATGAGCTTCAATTCGATTTAGGGTTTGCGGGAGGAAACAAGCAGAGAGATGAAATCGTGGGCAGTTAAGACTCTGTTCGCGGGAAGAAAAGGGGGAAATAGAAATTGGGAAAATACGGATGTTATTAAAAATTAAAAATATATTAGATTTTATACTGGAATACACAGCCACACGACGAGTTTCTGATACGCGTCGAAAATACTAGATGTATATGACGGAATACTAATTCCGTCGTATAAAACCTATTAAATCCTACGGTATTCAACCACTGTCATATTAGAGAAATTGTATACGACGCTCTGTTTTACCCGTCATTAATGACTATCTTTTGCGACGGTAAAACTTTACCGTCGTAAAATTCCGTCACAAAAAACCCATTTTGTTGTAGTGTAAATTTCTTAGATTAAACAAGTGACATGATATTCGTGATATGTTTTCATTTTTGGTATGAGGTTAACAGTAACATTGAGATTCATCTAGGATGTTTTTCTTAATAATATGTTTAGAACAACACACAGACGTGTTACGTAAATAATTGGAATTCATTAGTGTCTAGGCTTAATGACTCAAGGCTGGAAATCAAAGGAGCAAAAGAACTAAAGGTATATTATATTATTGAAATGTCAATATAGTCTTCACTTGGTGATTCAGATTGCTTTGTCACTCTTTTCATTGTCAAAGCATGGTAGTGAACATCATTTCGTGACTTGATTACCAAACCAAGATGACAGAAATAACATTGAGGTGTCTTTTTGCCACCAAAACAAAATATTACTCATTTCTTCTCCTATTAATATTTTATTTTCTCAAGCTGCTTTTATATATTTGTTTTAGAGAAAGGTTTCATATAGTTTCATACACAACCATTTAAGAATATGCATCTTGGAATTGAACTCCAAGAAGGATCTATTCGGGTGTTTTGCTCAAATGGAGGGTCGATTTTGGATCAACTCTTGATAATTGTGTTAGTGCCTCATTTATTCTCATCCTGATACTGGTAAATCGAAGATTGGTGCCGGTGATGGTGACATTCGTGTATTAGCGTCAATGGAGAAGACAATGAGAACATACCTGAATCATTTTATACTAATGGCCGGACACTACTGCTCTATAATTTAGAAGAGAGAAGGGAGTGATGAACTTGAGATGACACTAAGAGGGGGGGGTGAATCAGTGTCTGAAATTTTTCTCTGATTTTCCTTAACTTTTTACTGCTGCCCAAAGCTGATTGAACCAAAAATTCAACACATACATAAACGTATGCAAATCTACCTCGCTACCACTCAATGGCCAGATCTACCAGATTTGCACACCCATCCTACAAGACATTCTACGTACTCCAAAATATACCAGAAAAAACAATGAACATAGGGATATTATGTGGTTCACCACCACAGTATGTGATGGCTAGTCTAGGAGTAATGCCAATGGACTCCATATTTACTCAATACTCAGCTTTTAGTCTCTTCCAGACAAGGATACTAATCCTAGGTTTTTCCAGCATAAAATTGAGAGGGAAAACAACTCCAAGATTCAGGCTATGACAGCTAGTGTCCAGCACCCACTGAACATAATACAAAAGAAAAGTTTCAGGGCTTATAGCAATGCCCTACAATGAATTTCCCAGACTAGATAGGTATTCCACTTTTTCTTTCACCTATGCTAGCATACAATGCATAGAAAACAATAAAAAGATAGGGAATGAGAAAATCTCAAATAAATTGTTTTCGAATGGCCAGCAATAATTTTTAGTGCTCCACACTGCCCTTAGAATTCTTCAATAGCCTTCAATGATGGTAGATGTAAGACCCATATCAAACTAACCGGTCTTACCACCTTATACCAGGTCTACCTATCATGGTTGAGCCAAGTGGACCAAGTGCGTGAAGGAAATCACAAGACCAGGTATGAAATTGACCAAAAATAGTAAAATTGAGGGTAGGGTCACATGCCTAAATAGGTAGGGTCGACCCCACCTCAACAAAGTCCAACCCATGACTTTTCAGTCCTAGGGTCGGATGACTTGAGACCCTAGGGTCGACGGCCCGAGGATGACAAACTGAAACCGTAATTAGAAAACTATCCTAATTTCAAGGGGATCCTTTCCTAATCTCGATGGGACTTATTTGGGAGGTTTTCCTCTATAAATAGGATGTCCCTTAGCCTCTTTCACTCCTTTTGAAACCCTAATTGAAAGTGAGAGAAAGAGAAGAGAAGGAGAAGAGAAGGAGAATTGGAGAAGAAGACTAAGGAGAAGAAATTCAGAGAAATCTCTAAATCTCAGCAACCCTAAGGTATGAATACAT
Source organism: Protea cynaroides (assembly GCA_028583415.1). NCBI lineage: Eukaryota > Viridiplantae > Streptophyta > Magnoliopsida > Proteales > Proteaceae > Protea > Protea cynaroides. The sequence goes on along the minus strand of CM053275.1, from coordinate 21,827,318 downwards.
TCTCCATGAATTATGTAAGATCCTAGAATAGTTCATAAAGAGGGTAGGATCTAGGAGAAACCCAAATCATCCATCTATGGATAAATTCCAATGGAATCCATAGAGGAAATCATTGTAAACAAAGTAAAGTGTGTAACTTAGAGTTTTGAGCCATAGAACAGTCATAGAATGGACTATAAAAGTAAGCCAAAGGATCCAAACATGAAAGAATGGACTGTAGGATGAAAGGTCGACTCAAATTACGTGTGGTAGCACGTAGGGTCGATTGGTAACCAACCCTACTAGACCACAGGATCGACCCCATGCTCTTATGAAGTCTAGGGAGGCTGTGGTCGCACCTAGGGTCGATGGGTAACCGACCCTATGACCGACCCTACACCCTGGGGTCACAGAAAACTACTACCCTACCTACGACCCAACCTGCGACCCTAGCAATACAGCAAGCTTAAAATTGTTGGAATTAATTCTAATTAAAATTTATCGACTTGTTAGGTTCTCCTAATGATATAAAAGTGATTCTTAAAGCTTGAAAGAGGATCTACACTCAATCAAAGGTGAGGGAACAAGACCTAAACTAATTGGGTAATAATAAACTGTTTTCGTTTATTGAGTCCAATACCATTTATGATGCTATGATTGTATGATTGTAATGTGCATATCACATGTCATCTACTATTCCTGTTATTACTGTTCATGCATATTTAATTCTACAACATGATGATGATGATGATGCTAGAAATAGGCATGTGAATGCTTGTGTGTGGTTAGTGTACTTGATGCGAATGGGGCATCAGGGGAAGTGTGATGCGGTGTTGTCCTAAGCACTTTAGCCTTGTCTCTACTCAAGTCTTGTCCACTAGCATCGTCTTATCCCCATTACCTTAGCAGAATTATTACGTCGTAGGGCATCAGGGGAGGTGGTCTCGGACCGTGTAGTCTCTGACTCTACCAAGAGGCCTTAGCTCTATCTCTATAGACGTATTGAGGGATGCTGGGGTGAGGCCTTGGATACACTTATTTACATTAGGATTGGTTAGTTGCGAGCCCAGTTTGTAAGCCCTCGCCAACAGGGGCTTACGTGTTGGTATGGGTAGAGCATCAGGGGAAGTGTGATGCGGTGTGGTCCTAAGCACTTTAGCTCTATCTCTATTCCATGATGGGGTGGATGTGGACAACAATGGTGTTTGATCCATTAGGTGGGCTTACACACCCTGTGTATAGAGGCGAGACGGCCACCGAACCTTTCTATAGTACATTGCAACTTATGAACTAGACCAAAGATATGAATTGAATGCATGCTGTCAGCACCCGATTTTTTTTGCCACTGTGGGGATCCCCGCTCTCATTGGATACCATAAAAAAAAAAATATAATATAAATATATATATATATATATATATATATATATATATATATATATATATATTAGAGGGATCGGATTAGCCCAATAGAAATATAAATATATAATAGAAAAATAATAAAAAAAAGAGGGACGACCCAAAAGAAAAAAAAAGAAATAAAAAAGCAAAAAAAGAGAGACAGAAGAGAGAGGAGCAGAAGAAAAGAGATGAAACAGAGAGATTGAGAGAGGCGGTGAGGAAGAAAGTTGCAGGGGAAGAGGGGGAGGTCGACACCTCACCCCTCCTCCCCGAAAACCTTCCCCGAAACCCGCCGGTTTCTCAGCCTCGAACCCCTCCCCTCATCGGCCCCCTTTGCGTGTATAAGAAGAGGGAGCAGCAGCTGCTGCTCCAGAAGAAAAGGGAAAATCGATCCAGAAAAGAAAAACCAGAAAGAAGGAAGATAATAAGAAAGAAGGGAAAAGAAGAAAGAAGAAGGAAGAAAAGAAGAAGAAGAGGAAGAAGAAGAAGAAGAAGAAAGAAGAAGAGAAGGAAGAGAAGAAGGCGAAAGAGGAGAGGCCGCCGCGCTCCAAGAAAACAAAACAGAAAAAAAAATAGAAAAAACAGAGAAGGAAGAAGAAGAAAGAAGAAGAGGAAGAAGAAGGAAGAAGAGAGAAGAAGAGGAAGAAGAAGGAAGAAGAAAGAAGAAGAGGAAGAAGAAGGAAGAAGAAAGAAGAAGAGGAAGAAGAAGGAAGAAGAAAGAAGAAGAGGAAGAAGAAGGAAGAAGGAAGAAGAAGAAAGAAGAAGAGAAAGAAGAAGAAGGCGGCAGCAAGGCCGCCGTCATCGAAAGAGGGATCAACCGCTGTTGCTCCGAGAGAAAAAAAAACAGAAAAAGAAAAAAAAAAGAAAAAAAAAAGAGAAAAACAGAGAAGGAAGAAGAAGAAAGAAGAAGGAAGAAGAAAGAAGAAGAGGAAGAAGAAGGAAGAAGGAAGAAGGAAGAAGAAGAAAGAAGAAGAGGAAGAAGAAGGAAGAAGGAAGAAAAAGAAGGCAGCGGCAGCAAGGCCGCCGCCGTAGAAAAGTGGGAGCAGCTGCTGCTGCTCCAGGAAAAAAAAATCCAGCAAGAAGGAGAAGAAAGGGGCGACAGCATAGCTGCCGCCGCCGTGGAGGCGACAACACAGCCGCCGCCGCCGTGAAGGAAGGAGCAGCTTCCCCCTCCCCAACCTCGCCGGCGATCTCGGTCGACAGGTATATTTTATTTATTTATTTATTTATTTATTTATTTTTCAAGTGATTGCTTTGGTTTGTTTTGGTCTAGGACGGGTTCTAGTTTGGTTGGATCTAAGTGAGGGCCGATTTGGATTGGTTCGACCATATGATGAGAATTTTAATATGATTAGTCCAACCATGTGATCGAAATTTTAATGTGGTTGATCTAACCACATGATCTGAATTTTATGAGATTTGATCATGACCACATAATTGGGATTTTAATGAGTTGATCTTAACCATTGATTTGGAATTTTGATGTGATTAAAGTACATCCATTGATCATAAATTTTTAATGTGTATTTTAATATAGTCATTAGATGTGATTTTAAGTAATCTGAACCATTAGATTGACTTTGGGAGCGACTTTAATCAATATGAGCAGTTAGATTATCAAGATAAGCGATATGAACCGTTAGATTGTCTTTGGGAGTGATTTAAATGATGTTGAACCATTAGATTATCATTTTGAATGATCTGAACCGTTGGATGTTCACCTTAAATGTCTTAGATGAATCTGGACCATCGGATCTTCATCATGGATGCTTAAAATGAATTTGAACCGTTGGATTGTCTTTCTGAGTATTTTAAATGAATCTGGTCCTGTTTATGGTGGTTTAAATATTAAGATCAAACCTGGTTCAGGTTAAACCATGTTTATTTTAATGACCAAGTCCAATTTGTGTTGGAGTGGATTGGTTTGGTTCATTTTGCTTTGGCTTTATGGACCTAGTTTAGGTATAGCATGATTTAGGTTTTGCTTGACCTGAGTTAGATTTGGTTCATCTTAGTCCGGTTCAATGTTGGTTCTGGTTTGGCTTAGTGTTGTGCTCATGTCTTCTTTTATCTTTTTATCTCATGCCCTTTCTTAGGATCAATCTATCTCAGGTAGGGTATGTAGGTCATTTCATTGTACATAATACATACTGTTTTTTATTTCTTTTTGCTTCATATATCCTGGTTCTCATTATGGTTTCCTGTTTTACACATTCAATGGTTTCTGTTGTTCTGACATCACATGTATATAGTTGCTTTCTATTTTTGGTTTTTATCACATGCTCTATTTAATTTCCATCACATGACTATATGCTTATACATTTGTATGATTTAATTTGAAGGCATCGTCCATACCCCCAAGTGATTTATGACATCCAAATTTTGATAGATGTATGCTAGGATGCTTGCTTCCCGTAATGTGATTGATGAGGGGACTCCAATGAGTCCAGCTGTCCTTTGCGGGCCCATTTAGAATGAGCCCACCCAACCCCAAGGATTGGATCCAAGAGTGTGAGAAACTGTTGTATCAAAAATGTATATTAATGAAAAAATGTGCGATTGGGTAGACGTATGCATAGGATTGGTGGTCCGACGGAACGGTCCACCTGGGCCTCCCAAATGTGGGATATGAGTGAGATATTAGTGTACCCCGTTTGTGAGGAGCTGAGGAATTTGGCCTTTCCTGAGTGTTGCCACACGTGTCCATGGCTTGTCAATCCATGGGAACTACGCTTGACCTGATTCTGGAGAGACAGAGGTCTCGAGGGATACGTAGGCTGCGGGGGAGTTTGGTCGCTCCACGCTCGGTCAAATTGAGGTAAATTCCATGTATTATGGGATTACCTCACCGAGGGGACTTCCTTGTGATAGGGAGTACCTCAACACTGAGATGGGTCCCACTGTTGTGGGGACATCTCTTACCATTTGATGTGTTCCATGATTGTGGGAGCATCTCATCCTTCGGATGTGTTCTAATATTTTGGGAGCATCATTTTCACACACACTCAAATTGAGGTAAGTTCCATGTACTATGGGATTACCTCACCGAGGGGACTTCCTTGTGATAGGGAGTACCTCAACACTGAGATGGGTCCCACTATTGTGGGGACATCTCTCACCATTGGATGTGTTCTATGATTATGGGAGCATCCATCGCTTGGGATGCGTTCCAACATTTTGAAAGCGTCCCTCTTCTCTTGCACACACTTGGTACGTACACACCCGCCCGAAATACGTTTGGCCTGATTCCCGCCGCACAGGGATACGTAGGTGGTCTGGGATTTTCCCAGACCTCGGCCATATGTTATATATCATTTTTTTTCTTTCTTTTGATGTATGATTAAGCTATTCTTTGAATTCTTTGATTCATTTTGTAGTTATTTTCTTGATTAATTTGTTTAATTTCAGCTTATGCCATGCCTAGTCAGCCAAGAATTAGAAATTAACTTAGGATTCCTCCTTCTACCTTGTAATGTATTTAGATAGCCCCAAGCATTCATAAACTGTAGGAAAGGATAGGATTTAGGGAGACCGGTTTAACCGGGTGAGTTGGGTGCCTAACACCTTCCCAACTCGTAATTTGGCACTTACCCGTCTTTGGTGAGACAAGATAGTCGTTCCATTTGCGCGAGTCATTAGTGTTCCTCCATTGAGGGACATCATTTATAGGTCCTAGACCTTATCTAGGTGGCGACTCCAGTCTTCTTACCCTCCACTGGCATGAGTGGATGGGATCTGAAGGTGAGAACTTTTCAGATCCCAGTTTGAGTGTAATGAGGGTAGACAACTTTAACTATATGAAAGCTCAATTTTAAAAAATGAGGATAAATCCAAATTGAAAATTTCAAGAAGATTGATTTTTTCCCATGTCCTCACACATGCATATGTTTTTTGCATTGTTTTGTTTGCTCACTGAGCCTTGATGTGTGCTAACCCTTTTTGAATTCGAATATTTTAGTTGATGATGCAGGTATGACCGTGGAAGATTATATAAATGCTCCCGCATACGGGCACGTTGCGACGATGAACGCAGAAGATATAATGGAGACGTATGATTCATTATGCAAATGCAACTCATGTGTTTTCAATTAGATTTTTATTTGGATTATTGAGGAAATATAATTGATTATTTTATTTACTTATGTCTCAGTCAATGAAAGATAATTGAATATTTTATTTATGATTATCACATTTAGATTCTCAGTTCATTTAATATTTAAGACTTCCGCTATTGTGTATTTACTCTAATTATGGTTGTGGATGTGTATGGTTTAAGCAAACGGACACAGCCTATTTGAGATCCTAGTTGAACCGTTGGTTTATTAGCTGTTCATCACACCATTCTGAACAGTATGGAATTGGGTGTGACAGTAAACTTCAATTTACAGAGCACACCTTGCACACAGACTTCCAATATCTTCCACATAACTCATAATCACCATGAATGTAAGAGTAAAAGCTCTGCCAACCTCTGACAGGGATTTGGCACTCCATTGATGCGCAGAAGAGGTAGTTGGTGATTGATCATCCCACAGGGCATAAAACCCTAGAAAAACCCCTTCTTCTAGTATTTTTGCTCTTTTTACTTTTTCTCAGCATTTTTATGACTCACAACACCACCCAACGAATAAGGGAGCCAAAGATATGGAAACTACAAGTTGAACGGACTGATTTGGAGCTTGGATGAAGAAGTTATGTCAGTTTGAAGTTCGGTCAACCAAAAATAAGCAAATAGAATCTTTTGGAGCATTTTCGTGTGTCTGCGCAACACTGAATCACTGCTACCTTATGCATTGTAGAACGCTGATTGGCGCTCAAGGGATCTTCAGCAAGGACCATCTGATAAGCCTTCAAAAGGCGATAAGAGCCAGAGGTCGTTGGATCTGAATAAATCGCATCTCCGATCTTCGGCATGAACGACGCCCTTTGGATCAGGATCTGCGCTGCTATTGTACTAAACACATGCCACATGGAATCGAAGCACCGTTTTAATATGACGCGGCCCGACATATTAACTTACTTCCAGCCAATCAACGAGCGCGCGGGAGTATCGAGGCGCGACGTCTGCGCCACACCTTAGCCTGCATTTTTCTGAGCCATCGATTTGGAATCTAGCATGCGTGGCTCATTTTTAGCAGCCGATTTCGCGTTTTCTTCTTTCCGTCTTGATGAAAATGCCCTGAACTTCTTATGAAATGGCCTCTGTAACCGGCCTTTCATTAACAAACCCTGTAAATCGATTTTCTTCCCGAGAGAACTCTTCTCTAGAATGCTTGACTCTCTCTCTAGGAATTTTGTCAAATAGGTGATGGGCGCTTGCTGGGGGAGCAGCCAGGGGCCATGCTTGCTGCTGTAGCTATGTGTAGCAGTGGGCCTGTGGCTATTACCTAGCCTTGGCTGTGTGGCACCTGCTGGTGCACTGGCCTAGGCTATGTGCTGCTGGCAACCACTATGGTGCCACGGCCCTCGACTAGGCCGACTATCATGGTGGCATGCCACCTCAGCACAATGGGTCCCACCCATACTTTCTCTCTCCTCTTCTCTTTCTATAGTCTCTCTCCTCCTTCTCTTACATCAGAAAATGCCACATCATCAGAGAAACTATCACATCATTAGAAAAACCCACAGACATTCTCTTTCATCAAACTTGGTCTATTTTGTCAACAATTACAATTCAAAGGACAACAAGGAGCACAATTCCTAGAGGGTATTTTCGACAATTCACCCTTTATTAAAGGGTACTTTGGTCATTAAATTATTATGGTCTTGTCATCACAAAATGGTAAAAAAAATTAACGAACTAGACTTAGTTGTCATTCTCTTATACATGGAGTGGTAGTATGAGTCATTGTTTGAATGTTTTGGAGGTATTTGGATTAAGTGTGAACCATAGGGGAGGTATGAGTCAATTTCCCTTTTTTTTTTTTATTATTTTCAAAATGTTTGACTTCATTTTTTTTATTCTCTATTCAAATTCTCAGCCATTTTAAACATGTTCTACCGAGATAATTTTTTTTTTTTCATTTACCTTTCTTATTTTAACTAACCATGGCAAGCTTCAACGTCATAGCCTAAAGGACGGTTCTTGTGAGATCTGCACTTAACGACAAATCCCTTGGGCTAGAGGGTGGGCTATTGGTTTTTATTTTGTTTGTTTAGTGGTGTGAATCAATTGGTTTGGTCTGGTTTTGATCAATCTGAATTGATTTGTCTTATACAGTCACAGTCCAAAACCAAACCATTAAGAAGTTTCCTAGTTTTAATTCAATTAAGTTTTACTTTTTATCGAGTTGGTTAATAGAGTGGTCCATTATTGAATTGGACTCCTATTGATCCATATCATGTTGTTATAGTTTTGGTTTTTGTTTTGGTTCATTTCATTAGTTTTAGTAGATACAATTCAATTTTATTTTTCTTTTCATCGGTCTCTAAAAATCAAATCAAACACCTATCCCATAAGAATTCATGGGCATTTTGGTTTATGTCAATTAGTATTGAATAATCAACACATGACTAAGGGTGTTAAATGGCACGATTTAGTGGTTCGGTTTCGGTTCGGTTCGGTACGTAAAAGGTAATCTCGAAATCGAACCGTTTAATAAACTGTTTGAAAGTTCCTACCAAAACCGTTTATTAATTGGTTTCGATTTACCGGTTTGTAAACAGTTTTTTAGGTTAACGGGTTAAACGGTTTCAGTGCCCCTTTTCAAATGGTTTCGATTTAATGGTTTAAACGGTTCTAGTTGAGGTTTTACTAACGATTCAATTTATCAGTTTTGCTAAATGGTTTCTTTACAATTTTGTTTGCCAATCAAAGCCAAAACCAATGGTATTTGTTTTGCTTCTTCTTTGTCCCCTTGTTTAAAGCAAGCCTTCAAGATGGACACAAGAACAATTCGAATCCAAATGTTACCAAGTTATGAAAAATAAACTGGGCATTTTTTTAAATAATGAGAGCTTTAAAAAAGAATTGTGTAAATTACGGCGAGGCTAATTGGTTTTAATAAGAATAATTGGTTTATAAGCAGTTTTATAAATGGTTTGATTATACGGTTAAAAGGGTTCGTATCATCGGTTTAATAGGTTTAACCAGTTTGGTTCTATTTCAGTTTATGGTGTAAAATTGAAAGTCAGAATCAAACCATTTAATAAATGGTTTGTCGGTTACGGTTTATAAAACCGTAATCGTATAAATTGTAACCGACAAACGTTGAACATAAAGATATACCTATTTGTGAAAAAATTGGTTTCTTATGCTCCAAGCTTTGATTGTAATCCTTCGGTCACAACCTTGCACAGCCTCCAGAGGATATCCCAATGTCTCTTACTATTGGGTGCATAGAGATTTTCATTAATTGTGGCTGTAGGAAGTCTAACCCAATATGTATTAAATACTGACATAACCCTAATCCCCTTCCCACAATAGGATTAGGGCTACCTATCTCAACCATGTGATGAATTAAACCAAACCGCTTCTACTGTGAGGATATCTATATGTCTCTTGCTAATGGGTACAGAGAGATTTACACATTAACTGTGACTGTGTGAATTCTAACCCAGTATGTATAAAATACTGACACAACCATGACCCCTTTCCCACAATAGGATTAGGGTTACCTATCTCAACCATGCATGTGATGGACCAAATCAAACGTTTCTACTGTGTTAATTAAACTCCAACTAATTAATTGATTAGGTAATTAATTAATCCCATAATATTCCAATAATCTTCTACTTAGGCTATATTAATTACAAAACTATCATCAATCAGTGTGGCCATTGAATCTAATACACTAAAGTGTCACTAACTTTGATCCGTTCATCAAGCCTACCAATGTTGAATAACAACGAAAAATACACTTCAATATACAGTGTATAACCTTCTGATAGCTACAATAGAAGTCTATTCAATACATGAATCGTCTGAGATAATTGATGAAAATAAGTTCTCATTCAAGTCCACATATTTGATTAATGGACCTTTAATCAAAATGCCTCAAAACCTTTATAGACTGTCAATCATGATATTAAATAATGTGGAAGCACAATACCACAAATTGGCTAAATACCGCCATCATTATTTGGCCATCATTAATTGGCATAATCCCGACTGAATGCCACCTTGTTAAATCGCCTGAATATCATCATATTGACATGTCAAACATATAATTATGTGAGAAAGATAGCAATAATGCAAATGCTAAGGTAAACAAAACTATAGTTACAAAACTGTGCCCATCAAACCATAGGCAGTATAATCAAATACAGACAAACAATGTTAGAACTTAAAAGTAAAGAGTCTCCCACTCACTAAGCATATCAAGAGACTTTGACTGATTCCAGATATTTGGCAGCTCAAGCCTCTGATAAAATTAATTGTTTTAACCATTAATAATTACCCATCAATAATTCAGATGTAATTAATGATAAATCAAATAAAATAATTCATAATAACATAAACTTAAAAGACATCCCCAAATATAGGCCCGAGTCTTCTAACTCAAAACAAGATATTAGAATTAAATAAAACCTAAATTATATATAGAAAAAATTTCATCTAGACCCTATCAAAGATTGCTAACATCATCTATACCCACAAGAATGCAAAAACATCACTTAGGTCCACTTAACTGACGAAAATCACTAAATTTGTTGAAATACACTTTTACCCCCCAAATTATACATTGAAAAATTAAAAAATTATGTTCATTTACTAATTTATCCTTCAAATGTAACTTATATTTTCAAACCGCCTTCCTCTCCGGCGACATGAATATTTTTCCAGCAACGTGAGCTTGAGACAAAATCTCTGCTCTCTCCCTCTCTCTATGTGCTTCTCTCTCTCTCTCTACCTCCTTCCAATGGAATTATCTAAGCATGAGCCATTCCTCTTGTCTGAGATTTTCCAGTGTGTTTCATGGAGTAGATGTTGCCAGAAAACCCGGTTACTAGAGATCTCTGCGTAACGCAGTACTGAAATAACAAAGTCAGTGAGAAAGTAATAAGGAGGAATTATAATTACCAACCCCAGAAGGACCAATCAAGGAAAACCATGCCCAACGACCAATCTTCACCCTTTGCCTCATCTCTCTTATGGTCGTGGTCGTAGTTGAGGCTTCGCGGCTAAGCCTGAACGATGAGAGGGACAAAATGGGAGAAATCGATTTTGCTAGTAATATTCTTGTTTTACAACTTTCTTGTTTCAATGAATAGGTTTATTGTTTCCAGTTTATAGTTGTCTTGAAAGAAAAGAAATCGGTTTTACCTTATTGTAACGTTTTACTTTATTTGAATGAATGAGAAGAAATCGATGTTACCTTATTGTAACGTTTTACTTTATTTGAATGAATGAGAAGAAATCGATTTTATCTTGGTAGCCAAGAAATTTTCTCTGTTCTTCATCCATGATTACATTCTTGCAAAGCGATCTGTCGTCTGTGACCATCTTCTTCACCTGCAACTGAGCTACAATCTATTCTTTCTTGGGCAAGTTCCATTTCTTCTAAGCTATGTTCTTCTATTTCTTGATTTTTTGAACTTATAATTCTTAAGATTCATTCACATTAGATCTTGAAATTTCATCTGTTTTTGAAATTTCATCGCCATCGTAATCTCAGAGACCAAATAAGAGTGCCAACTTTGAGGAAGAATAAAAAAATTGTCTCAAAACAAATCAAGAATATAGAAACAGAAAAACAATAATAGAGTATGAAGGAGATGGACGAACCCAAAACAAAATAAAGAGATCAATCTTTAAACAAAGAACACACCCTATAACTCATAATGAAACCCAATTGAAAAATCAAACCCAAAACAACTGGAATGTCTTCGTACCAAAGAAAATCAAACAAGAGATGCTTAAAGAACAACAAGAGGTAGGATGCTTACAAGTGCACTTTGAGCCCGTCTATGCCCAGTTCTCCCAGAGAATCGTGAGAAGATACTCACCATTCTCCTCTCTTCATCCTCTCAAATCACTAATTACACACAAAAGGTCTTCTAATCTTTTACCTCTCTTTGCTTCGATTTTGGGGTGAAATGGCAAAGCTTGGGATTATCGAACAGGTCCTATTTCTCTTCCTTCTCTACTGATTAATACTGAACTCTAATTTTCAAATTCCCAAAAGAACCCAGAGAAGGGAAGAGGATAAGATCTGTAAAAAAAGCATAACTGAAGCGAAAGAAGAAGATGAAGATATGCAAGGGTATAATGGTCTTTTCAACAGGTCAAAAGGGTATTATCGTCTTTGAAATATTTCAATCCAGCTAACATCAGTATCTAACAGGAATCAACTGACAGAGTGGACTTCTTTGATTACCACAACAAAAGTTTTGGAATGTAGATGATGTTTTTGCATTCTTGTGGGTGTAGATGTTGTTAACAATCTTTGATTGGGTCTAGATGAAATTTTTTCTCATATATATATATATATATATATATAACCATAATACACATCCAAGTCTTCATTCATTGGCACTTTTCTCTTCAGAATTTTCAGACCCTTTAATTATAGACTCCATAATTTGAGGTAAATAAGCCTATCTAATTTTACAATTTCTTTTAATGTGCCCTTTCTGGTCACACCAAAAACACTTTAGAGTACTCAGGTCTCCTTTTTCTTCTTGTTCTTCACCATTTTCATAAGGTTTCTCGCCTTTCTAATAGAAGCTTTTCTATTTATGGGGTCTAGGTCCATTTTTTCCCCTGCCTTTGTCATAATGTCCTCCTTTGTTGATTTTCAAATTTGCACTCTCAAATTTTTCGTTCTTATTATGTTTTTCTTCTTCAGTGCAGACCGTTACGAGCTCATCCAAGGTCCACTTGTCTCTAATAGTACTATATGCCATCTTTATAGGTTTGTATTGGTCTGGAGAGGGGGACTTTAGTACAAAATATACAAGAATATCCTTTCCTATTGGGTTACCCAAACCCTTGAGTTTCTCAACCACTCTAGACATTTCAGTTATGTGATCACTTACACTACCTTTGCCATCAAATGTGGTATTTGTTAACTTTACCAACAACTCACCCAATTTCCCGATTTCAGAAAACTCATATTTAGCTTTGATTTATTTTAATAGTTTTTTTGCATGACTCAGATCAGGAATGTTATCTAAAATGAACTCTGTGACACATCTCTGAATAATCAATGAACACTTATTATTGATATTTTTTCATTTTTCCATGTATTGCATTTGTGCTTGTGTACTAGAATCAATTAGGGCTACAGGTTTATCCTCAATGATGCCTATTTCAAGATAAAAAAGACCTATGGATATATTGAGTTTCCTAAGCCACTTTGTAATTGGTTCCTGAGAGTACAAGTATAGTGGCTAGGTTGCTGGCTTGCATAAACATCATGTGGTAATAATCATGATAAAGGGACAAATTAACGGAACAAAAATAATGAGATATACATGATTAATTCACACCAAGTAAAACAACACTTACAATTTAAACATATGCAGGAAAATCATTTATGTGAAAGTCAACCAAACTACACTCTCATCTTTTGGGACACAGTATGCATGGTCCTCTCGTGTCCGTGCATTAACCGCAAATGAATAATTCTCTTCGAAAATTTGATCATCTTTGGGTGAATGAAACCCCAAAACCAATATTCCTTAAGCCATGTGCATGAATTTCTTTAACTTTGGCTATGTCACCTTTGGGTGGACATTGCACTATGTCACCTTTGGGTGGACATTGCGCTAACTGTATTGCTGAATGATGTCTAATGCTTTAAGTCTGAAAACATCACAGAAAAACTAAATGTGTCACTTTGATGGACACCACTTAATCCACCATAACATTCATAGACTCGAATAAACAACAAATGTGGGAACTTCTAACATAAATGTTAAAATCTATTCAAGCCTTACAACAACAACAACAACAACAACAACAACAACAACAAAGCCTTATCCCAACTAAAAATGGTCAGCTACATAGATTTTTGTCTGCCAATCAGCTTTGTTCGATGTCATACTTGAAGCAAGGCCTAAGCTATACATGTCATTCTTTACCACCTCCCCTAAAGTCATCTTAGGTCTACCCCTTTCTCTTTTAACTCCTTCAATCTAAATTAAATCACTCCTCCAAACGGAGCATCTACGGCGTCCGCTGAACATGACCATACCATTTCAAACAACTTTCTCATAGCTTTTCATGTATCGACGCTACTTCCAAATCAGCTCTAATACGATCATTCTTTACCTTATCCTTCCTAGTTTTGCAACACATCCATCTTTACATCCTCATCTCAGCTACACTAAGTTTATCAATATGATATTTCTTAACTGCCTAACATTCTGCACCATACATTATAGTCGGTCGAATAACTGTTCTATAGAATTTTCCTTTAAGTTTTAAGGAATACATCGATCACACAACACTACAGACACACTTCCCTACTTCATCCATCCTATTTTAATTCTCTGTGAAACATCATCGTCAATATCACCTTCTTTGTTTATAATTGAACCTAAATACCTAAAATGATCACTTTGTTGTCTCTCCCTCCCAAGAATATTCACCACCTCATTATCCATCCTTGTATGACTAAAGTTACACATCATATACTCCGTCTTCATTCTACTTATCTTAAAACATTTTGATTTCAATAATAATCTCCATTGCTCCAACTTTGCATTAATCCCTGCTTTTGTCTTATCCACCAAAACAACATCATCAACAAAAACATACACCAATGAATTTCCTCTTGAATGCCTCTGGTTAGATCATTTATAAGGAGGGAAAACAAATAAGGGATTAAAGCTGATCCTTAATGTAATCCCATTGTAATTGGGAAATCACAACCTTGACCCCCCTCGGTTTTAGTTTGTTAAAAAGTCTATTCAAGCATTAAATTTAAATAATCATACATTATGCACAAACATCTCAACATGAATTTGGTAAGCAATAAATGGAACAAATACCACAAAACAGCACGAACTGGGTTCCAAAAGGGTACAAAAGTATACTGTTTTATCAAAAACACCATCCACAGGGGAATCAACCTATGTCAAAACCCATACTAGATTGAAGAGCACGAAGAAAAGAAGTTGGAGCAGCATAGAAGTCCATCAAATCTTCCACGCCCTAGCACGCACCTCCCAAAGGGGTGCATAAATCTCACTCTCTAGGGCAAGTCTAGGGTTCTAAAACCCGTCCGAGCTTGAATCGTGGTTCACTGTTTGATCTAAATCGAAGCCAACCACCGATTTCACCAAGTGTCCACTCAGTTCAATGGATTGGGTAAACATGTCATATTTTTCGATCGTGAGGCTGACCCATTTTGGTCAATGGGTCAGCCCATCGGGTTTAAAATATGGCTATTGGGTTCGACCATTGGTTCGGGTTATTATCCGAGATCGGGTCTAGTTTACTGGTTCGGGCCACACGTTTGACTCGCACGTGTACCCAACCATTGCAGGTCTGGGCCAACTCGCCGGGTCAACTTGCTAGGGTTTTCGAGTCGGCCGCCATAGTTTTTTTTTCTTTTTGTTCTACCTGCTAGTGCATCTCACTCACAGCTTCCAGTGGCGCATGATGGCACGTCCGGCGGCAAACGGCGGTAATTTTTATATTGCCGAGACCTTCATAGCGCTATGATTTTTATGACTTTTCATTCGTCGAAAAAATATTTTTTAGCTTTGAATGAGTTTTTCAAGGTTTGATTGAATTGAGATTGAATTTTTTTTTCTCAATCAATTCCTATAGGTAGATCTTTACATTATTCTACCATTGATTATAGATCTGTAGAGTTTGCTCTAATACCAACTGTTAGATTTATTAGCCTATAGGATACCTAGAACACTATGGATTTGCTATAAACGTTAAACATAAAGACATACCTGTTTGTGAAGAGGTTGGTTTCCCTATGCTCCAAACTTTGATCGAATCCTTCGGTCACAGCCTTCTACAACCTCTAGAAAATATCCCAATGTTTCTTACTAATGAGTGCAGAGAGATTTTCATTAATTATAGTTGTGGGGTTTTTAACCCAATATTTATAGAATACTGACATAACCCTAATCCTCTTCCCACAATAGGATTAGGGTAACCTATCTCAACCATATGACAAATTGAACCAAATCGGTTTTACCGTGTTAATTGGATTCCCACTAATTAACTAGATTAGGTAATTAAGTAAGCTCATAATATTCCAACACATGTCACCGTCAGGTATGCATAAATCCCCAAATCATGAAATACCCAAAATACCCCTCTACATTGGGAAAAATATAATCTCTTATTGTCCAGTCCCTTTAACCGGATCCAGTAGCTGAGTTCACCGACGCATATACCAATGTATTGGTATACATGATAAGTAACTCCAGTCGTTGGATCACGACTGAAGGGACTCAAAGTGACAAGAGATGATCAAAACTAATGGTGTCAAACAGTTGATCTTGGTTGGTCTCGGTTGGGCTTAATCGGTCATCACCAATTAAATATCTTACACCGTGACCGACATGTTTAACTAATCGGTCATCATTTGCGAGAGACATTGACACGTTTATATTTGGTCTGATCGGTCTCTGGCCATAATCGTTCTAATATTAATCGATCTATTAACGGGTTTCAATGAAGCAAACCAACTGGTCCATGATAGGTTATGTCAATCGACCTTATGCTAATTGTCCCATTTTTTTATGAATAATTATTTCTCAATTAAGGATTTCTGAAAGCATCCCTCTTAACTGCCTCTATATCATCAACTACTAAATTGTTATGTTCAATCATATTTCTTAGACAGGAGTAGGACAAACCAACTTGAACAAATTGAATAATTGGTAATAGAACATCATGGTCTACCAAAATTACAGGGTCTATCAATATGTATTATTGAAAATAAAAAAATTGTTATCCATTCATACTTCAATGATGTCCCTTAGCTTTAAAGACAAAAATGGGGCCTAAATGATAGGAGAATGAGAGAAAGAAATGAGAGATCAAGCATTGAGGGATTTAATCTTTGGTGGTAAATAGGTATTTAATCAGTCGGTGCCAGGTTTGAAGTATAATTGATCGATGCAGTCGGACGGTTGTCGGGTTATGCCCTTGCCCTGTGAATAACTAATTAATAATCGATCTGGACCTAAACCCAACACGTTTAATAAACGATGTATATCAGTCCAATTCAAAAGATATGATGCGGTCTAGAAATGGACACCCCTAATCTCAACCGTATTAAGGTTCCATCATGATTTCCTTTAATATACTTATTAGATTGTTAGAAGGCTAAACATAACGAAGACTTACCCTGTTTGTTAAACAAGGTCCCCATTACCATATTAAGTATCTACAAGAAGCCTAAAAAACCCTACGATGTTGTCCAAATTCCATACGAACTCAAACGGCAGCAGTGAAGTTTAAACCCTTGCTAATTTGTTTTGGCAGAAAAAGACTGTTACCGCATCAACCCCAAGTCTGCGTTAGGATGTTCAGAGACTTGAGAAATTACATTTGAGATCTTATTCGTACTGTAGGCCCTTCTCCAATCAGACGGTAAAAAGTAATATATGCTATCAAGAAAACCAGGGTTTTTAATTTTTCGCATGAGAAATTGCCGGGTAACATATGGGCATCATGGTACAAATAGATTGGGGCATGTCAATGGATTTTAATCCTCTCATGCATCTCATGTTGGCATCAGGAAATTCAGTGGTTGTAGTTTATTGTGCGCACATACTAATGTATTAGTATACGTGCACAGTGAATGACAACAACTGAATTTCTTCATGCCGGCATGAAGGGCATGAGAGGATTTGAATCCCATGTCAATAGCACAGAAAGCAAAGAGTCCACATAAAAAATACAAAAAAAAAAAAAAAGAGAGAGAAAAAATTATAATATTCATTCCCATTCAACCTCTTCTCTCTCCTTGAACCAGGAATGAAATCCTCTCCTCCCCGACTCCCCGGCTCCCACCCCATCTCACCATTGAAGTGTATTGGAGTTCAAGCTGACTCACACTTCAATGGTGAGATGGGATGGGAGCCGGGTAGTCGGGGAGGAGAGGATTTGGTTCCCCCTGAACCAATGTTTTAGAGCACAGATTCGGATACGAGATCGGTTTCATCCGATTTGATTTGGATCAGATTAGTATGACCGGTCTAGTCTTTCATAACTTTTGCTTTTCCATCTTAGGATCGGTCTTTGTAACCCTTGTCAATTCAAATACCGTATAGAATCGGCCATGATCTTGATTCGGAACTTTCTTAGTACGGTTGCCGATCGACCCTTGCAAACCTTACCAACCAGGTTGCTTCACGGGTTCGATCCTAATCGATCTAATCCCTCTCTCTCTCTCTCTCTCTCTCTTTGAAGCATGGTTATAAATTCTGGTATTAGACATGGTATAGTGATTTCCCAAATCTATCTAATATTTTTAGGGTCAATCGGTACCTGTCAGTATCGGTCCTATCCAACAGAAAATGCATCTTTTAGGAATCCATCTCATCCCTTGACATGGACTGGTTATAATTTTATGAAACCAAAATTAAATATTATTTTTATATTCTTAAGAACTATGGATGATTGTCATGTGACAACCATATACATTGGACGATTCATGCATGCATCGAACATTAAAAAAATGGATATCGGATTGGAATGGACCGCTCAATCTAAAACTGTACCGGTTCGATCCTCAAAATCTCTCAGAAATCGATATCAATTCAAGATTGACTATGTTCAAAACTTATACGAATCAAATATTATTCAAATGATCTGACACGAATGCTTAAATCATGCTCCAAAACCCCACTATGCTTTCCATGGGACATAACTCATCTCAAGTTAAGCACTCCCTCTAACCGTGCTAAGAAAGTTCAATCGTTGAATAATTTCTTGGATCCACTGCTAAATTTAAAAAGAGCTAGACCCCTCTCCCTGGCCTACTTATCATGTTCACAAGTCGGAGATTAGTTCACCTGTATGTACATGTATTCTCCATGAAATTTTATCACCGTCAGTGTGATGTGAGAACCACCAAATATAAACGATGATGGCATCTATGAAAAATACATGTAGAGCCAGGTGATTTACTCTCCAAGCTCCAATCTCTAATCTTTCTATGGCCTTTTGATCTACTCTCCAAGCCCCAATCTCTATATGGCCCTTTTCTTTTCCTTATTTTACATTTAAAAAAAGGATTAAATTTGCTTTCAATTTTTTTGTTTTCTTTATAAGGTTTGTTTTGTTTTTTTATTATTTTATTATTTTATTATTTTTTTATTAGGAAACAGAACACTGGCTATCCTGAGTTTAGATCTCTTAACACTAGCTATCCTGAGTTTAGATCTCTTACGTGTACGTATTATCTTCATAGGATCCCATCACTGCCGTTGTAGTGTGTCAACCATCTCTACAATGTGAACCCACTGAATATTGATGGAAATGAGATCCCAAAAAATAGATAGTACATGCAGATGACCTATTTCCCACTACCCTTAGTTATTTTTTACTATTTCCCACAATTGTGAAAAGTTTGTAGAGAAATGGAAACAGGTGGGGGACCTGTTTGGCCATAAAAGGACGTTCCGTTTCTGAAATCCTCCTCACTCTCACAGCCGGACACACACATCAGTCCATCTCTCTCTCTCTCTCTCTCTCTCTCTCTCGCTCTCTCTCATATTAATTGGTTGTGATTATCTATGGCGTAATCCGCAATACGGCCAGAAACACTAAGCAAAACCAGACAGATAAAGTGGTAAGCAAAGAGAAACGGCCAATCTCCGTCTCTCTTTCTTTCTGCACTGTTTGATGTTTACACTATCGATGAACTCATACTATCTTGGGTGGGTTTTTCTTTTCAGACCTCCCTTCACTTGGATCGAAAACTTTCTTTTTTTCGTTTTCTTTAAGGTAGGGTTTGTGCTTAATTAGGAAAAATGCCGCTCTTTCACCTGAACCCATCTTTTTAATATTTCTCTTCTATACATATCATCACAGATTTTTTTTTTTTTTTTTTTTTTTTTTTTTCTTTTGTAAATCAGATTTTCAGCATGGTTTGGTTTCATTCTGTGCAGATAACTAGGGTCATGTGATTGTTGAAGAAAAAAAGAATGGCGAGAGAGAAAATTCAGATAAAAAAGATCGTTAATACGACGGCGAGGCAGGTGACATTTTCGAAGAGAAGAAGAGGGCTTTTTAAGAAGGCTGAAGAGCTCTCCATTCTCTGTGATGCTGAGGTCGGTCTCATCGTCTTCTCCTCAACTGGAAAGCTCTTCGAATACGCTAGCTCAAGGTTCCTCTCTCTCTCTCTCTCTCTCTCTCTCTCTCTCTCTCTCTCTCTCTCTCACACACACATACAGTTTCAGTGAAGATGATTCTAGTTATATATTTATAGGATGATAAATGCATGTCTTGTATGCCAACTTTAGAAGGTAGGGAGGCCTTCTTAGTTCTCAAAAAGCTTAATTTTTTGCTCGCATGGTTTCATCGGAAGGTTTGGGAAGGAAGGAACCTGGGTGCACCGAAATCTACGCTCGTTTTGGTACATAGCTGCTGCAACCTCTACATCTGTAATGGCAGTATCGTCATCCAAGATAGCACAGGCAGTAAACCGGGTTCCCGGTACCCTGGCTCTTATGTAAAAATCTTAAAAGTACATCACTTAGATTCTTTCTTTTCTTTTCCTGATAAATTCAACTCATAGGTAGTAACACTTAGGAAAAGTCAAGTGGTTTGTAGACATTATCGTACAACCCAAAGATTGCTGCTTTGAATGACATAGTGAGAAGGTATCTGTATCCTTTGAGTGATATATTGAGTCAGAGTGATACCGTACAGCATTTATGAATTAATATATTTGTTAAAAGTGCTGGAAATTTTTGTTATTTTTACATGAAATAAGGGATTTCCTGATAATCAAAAGAAGATTTAGTACCCATCTTGTTAGCTTAAGGTTATGAGGATGAATATGGGTTGTGACTTCATTAGATATGTGATATTTCTTCAAGGGCTACTTGAAATGACATTGGAAAGGCTTGTATGCAAAATTAAACAATGCAGAAGTTTATCATCAGTGGTATTCAATTGATGTAAAGGTGCAGTAGGGTTGTCAAGATTTCCTTAAGACTGAAATCTACTAGTTTTTAGGCTTGGAACGTTCCTTGCCATCAGTGATATTCAATTGATGTAAAGGTGCAGTAGGGTTGTCAAGATTTCCTTAAGACTGAAATCTACTAGTTTTCAGGCTTTGAACGTTCCTTGCCATGGTTTAAGTTCACGGTATTAAAACGAGTATCAGTCACTCTGAAAATCGATATGAATACCATTGCAGAAGTCTATCAGCAGTGGTATTCAATTGATGTTAAGGTGTAGGGTTGTCAAGATTTCTTAAAAACTGAAATCTACTAGTTTTTAGGCTTTGAACGTTCCTTGCCATGGTTTAAGTTCACGGTATTGGAACAGATATCTGTCACTTTGAAAATTGATATGGATCAAATACGTATCGGCCGTATTGGTCTGATATGCTCAGTCAGTATATATTTTTGCATAGGAATCCAAAAACCTAAATCAGGTATCTGTTCTTGTATTGTATCCATATCACCCATTGCCAATATTGATTCGATCCAATCCAAATACCTAAAACCATGTTCATTTTTTATTCAGAAATGCTGCCTAGACAGCCCATAGATCATAGTTTCAGGCTTTGGCTTTGGACCTTTCATGTTACTACTGTTTCTCCAGCAGCTTACGTACACTTATGGAGATCGACTGCTGCTTTTTATCGGATGTTCTTTGCGAAGGACTTCAAAATGAAATCAAAGTTGCTGAAGTCACTGCCCAAATAATAGTTAGGAGTTTAGAGTACTCTGACCAAGTCTGTAGGTAGCTGTTCAACTAAGAGGTCTGGGTTTCAGTTTAAGCTATGTCAGTTATTCCCAAACACTACCTTTGCAAAGGATGCTGAGCTTTCGAGGTGAAGATGATGGTAATGGTAGAAAGAAATTTAGGAACTGTTAGACTTTATGTTGTCATTGTTGGCAACTTGGCTGATGTGACAGTGTTTGTAAGCATTCAGTCAGAGAAATGAGGAGAGAGAGTGTCAGTGTAGGAGAGAGAGTGTCAGTGCAGTAGCACAGATGTGGCAACTTCACTTGTGTGTTCTACAGTATTTTACATGTGTTTCAGATGACTTGCAATGAGTTAAATGAGATTTTTCACTGATTTTGATGAGAGAGAGTGTCTGTGGACCCCACTGGTGATGTGGCACAGTTTCTGGTGATGTGGCACATGATGTGGCTGAGTTTCTAATGATGAGGCAATGTTGTGGCATTCTGAAGCATTACATGTAGAAAGAAGATGTAGAGAGAGAAAGAGGAGAGAGAAAGAGGAGAGAGAAAATGTTGGTGGGTCTGCAGCAGGTTCATGGTAATCTGACAGTGGAAAGATGTAGAGCGTCGAGTTATCTTTCCAACGCAACTTGAATCACTCAATTCCGACGTCGGATGAGAGAGATATCGCAGTTTTTGTCGGATCGCTCAAAAAAGCCATTAAACATTTGTTCAGGGGTCTTTTTGCAATTATCAAGAGTTGAGGGAAAAGGCTGAAATTCTCATAAATAGAGTTAAAAAATTCTGTTCGGACGGCTCAGAATGATCCACGTCGTCAAGATCTTGTTCGGATGGATCTGATTAAGGCGGGCTCGAGTGGATCTCAGCGATCGCGTCAGATTCTATCGTGCGTCTTACCATTGGTCAGCTGTAGGTTAATAGAATGTATCGTGTCACATGAAAGGGTTTCCATGATTAGGTGTGCTGCGAGTCTATGCTGCGACAACGGCGGATCCTAAGTTAAGAGCCAAGAATGAAGCCGATCGCGCCTGATGCGATCTGACTTGATCCGACGCTCAATAGGCAATCCCGCCTTTTTGAGTGAGATCCGACGGCCGAATATAGAGGTTCGTCGATCCACCAATCAAATCTTGACAGCACATCGGCGGCGCGGCTACGGTGCGGCGCGGGTGCGTGGTTATAAAAGGAAAGATTCTATTTTGAATCTTTTGGTTGGCCGAACTTCAAACTGCCATAACTTCTTCATCCGAGCTCCAAATCAGTCCGTTCAAGTTGCAGTTTTCATATTTTTGGATGCTCTATACATTGGGTGCCGTTGGGAGTCGTGAAAACCTAGAGAAAAATTAAAAAGAGCATTTTGAAAGCAGAGAAAGATTTTTAGGGTTTTGTACCCTGTGGGAGTGATCAATCACCATCTACCTCTTCTCTGTGCATCAATGGAGTGCAAAATCCCTATGAGAGGTCAGTAGAGTTTTTATTTTCACATTTATGGTGATTATGGATTGTGTGGAAGAGATTAGAAGCATGTCGATGAGGTGTGCTCTGTGAATCGATCTCTATCATCATTGAAGGCTGTTAGAGAGTACCTGAGGGCAGTGTGAAGCTTCAGAGAGATTGTTAGCCATTCGAAAGCATTGTTTGTGAGATTCTCAATTCTCTATCTATTTATGCTTTCAATATATTGTATGCTAGCGTAGGTGAAAATTGTTGAATACCTAGCTAGTGGGGGAAAAATTGTAAGGCAACATTATAAGCCTAAAAAATTATTATTTGCTTCTCGTGAGTGCGAGTTAAGCATGGTGTGTTCAGTGGGTGTTGGACACTGGCTGTTAAGCCTGAATCTTGGCGTTGGTGCGCCCTCTCAGTTTTATGCTGGGAAAACCTAGGGTTAGTATCATTGTCTTGTAAAAGACTAAAAGTTGAGTGTTGAGTAAATACGAAGCCTGTTGGGCATTACTCTGTGGAGTAGCCATCACACACTGTGTTGGTGAACCACGTATATCCTGTGTTGTGGACTGTCTTTATTTTTCTATATATTTTGGAGTGTGTGGAATGGCTTGTAGGATGGGTGTGCAAATCTAGTAGACCTGGCCAATGAGTGGTAGTGAGGTAGATTTGCATACGCTTGTGTATGTGTGAAAAGTTAGGTCTCCATCAGCTCTGGATATCAATAAATAATTAAGGAGAATTTTTCAGACACTGATTCACCCCCCTCTCAGTGTCATATCAAGTTCATCAATTGGTATCAGAGCACCAGGCTCAGTGACCGCTTAATCAACAACTGAGAAGATTAGAATAAAGATATGGCACTGGGAGAAGGTTTTAACAGGCCCCCATTGTTCGATGGGATATAATTTGTATTTTGGAAGAGAAGAATGGAGATCTACATTGGGTCTCTTGGGTTTGATGTATGGGCTTCTATTGAGAATGGCTACACTCCTCATGATACGAATGCTCCCATTGCAGTAGACAAGAAAATTTTTAAAAACAATAGAAATGTTTTAAATGTTATTCAAGGGGGACTGACAAACAGTGAACTGGCTAAAGTAATGGACTACAAGACAACAAAAGAGGTCTGGGATAGATTGATCAACATATATGAAGGAGAAAAGAAGATCAAGATTGTCAAACTACAAACATTCAGAGGTCAGTTTGAAAACCTAAATATGAATGAGGATAAGACCATAGATCAATATATGAACAGGGTTAATGAAGTGGTTAATTCCATTAGAGGACTTGGTGAGGACTTAAAAGATCATATTGTTTATCAAAAAATCTTAAGGTCTCTTACTCCTAAATTTAAGTCAAAAGTATTAGCTCTTGAAGAGACCAAGGATTTAGAACATGTGACTATTGATGAGATTTATGGAGCCTTAACAGTTTTTGAGATGAAAATAGATCCAGAAACCTCTGTTGATAAGCAAGTTGCCTTCAAAGTCATGAAGAAGATGAAAATTTCTAAAAATCCATATGAAGAAGAAAGTGAAGATGAAGCCACAGCGCACTTTACTAGAAAATTGAAGAAGGGTACAGGAAGGTACAAGAACAAACTCTCATTCAAGTACTTCAATTGTGGTAAGGTTGGACACTTTGCTGCAAAATGTCCAAAGAGGAATAAATTTGATAGTAATGATGAAGATGACAGCAATGATAGTTACAAAGCCAAAAGTTTCAAAAAGAACAAGCCTAAAAGAAAAAACTTTATTTCCAAGAGGAACAGTGACACTTCATATAATAACTCAGATGATACTTCAGAGGGTGAGTCTAGTGAGACTTTGTTCATGGTTTTCCTTGAAGAACGAGAAGAGAACAAAAATGAAAAATCAAGCTCAAGCAGTGACGAAGAAGGTGAAATAAATTTTGAAGCAGAGTTTCAAGTAGCTATGAAGGAACTTAACAAGGAATGGAAGAATAACAAGTTTGTCTCAAGAGAACTTAAAAAGCAGAAACAGTTGATTCGAGACTTGAGAGTTCAAGATGTAGAGTCCAAGAAAATTATTGACAGTCTCAAGACTCAGCTTGAACAGGTATCTACAGACCACTCCAAATTAATGACTGAGAATGCAGGTTTGAGAGTTCAACTTGAAATACAAGCCCCTGTGATGAGTAAATTTGAAGAGCTTGAGAAGGAATTTATTCTGTTAAAAGCAAAAGTGACTGAGTATGAAGAAGAAGAGCTTGAGAGACGACAAAAATTAACTCAACCAGATGAGCCAAGTAACACTCTATTACACCCTAGTAGCAGCAAGCTAGATGAAATTATAAATTCTCAAAGACCTTACAATGTTAAATTTGGTCTTGGTTTTGATAAGGGAGAGACTTCTAATAGTGTCAACTCAAAGAAGAAAGATCTCATCTCTTTTGTGAAAGAGAATGGAAATTAAGGGCAAAACTCCTATGATTTATTTCAAGAAAAAAATCAAGTTCCTATTCCACAGACTAATAATGCAATGCAAAGCAAGAGAGAGAGCAGAGTAACTTCTATGGAAGAAATTATCCCGATGCACCACAGAGGCAGATGAGGTACATGGCACCTTCTAGGCCAAAATTTTATTTTTAGGGATATTATTATAAATGCAATGCTTATGTTCACAAGATAGTTACCTGCAAATTCAACATGAGAGAAGTCAGATTTGAAAGTAGAAATCAGTTTGCTTCCCTTGAAGAAAATTTTGTTGAGTGCTACAATTGTCATAACTATGGGCATATTGCAAGAGAATGCAGAACAATTTTTCCATTCACACCACCTCGACAAAGAGTTGTAGGAAGAAGACCTCAAAAAGTGTCACAGCAAAGGGAGAGTGGCCAAAGAAAGGTTAAGCAGAGAATGAATAAAAAGACTCCACCAGTTGTTAGAAAAGTGTGGAAAAAGAAAATCAATGCAGATTTAGTAGAAGAAGAAAGTGATGGTGTTGCATGCTTCGAGACAACGTTCAAGACACAAGACAAGCCGTCTCCTTGGATACTTGACAGTGGATGTTCTAGTCACATGATAGGTGATAAGAAAATGTTTCAGCTTCAGCAATATGAGGGAGGTACAGTGAAGTTTGAAAACAATGAAGGGGCCAAGGTAACTGGAAAGGGTTCTATCAGCATCAACAAAGGAAAGGTGAAACTCCATGATGTGTTTTATGTGTTAGGACTCAAGCACAATGTTCTCAGCATTAGTCAGATTTGTGACGGAGGGCATGAAGTGATCTTTAACAAACAGGGATGTGAGATCAAAAGAGTTGACAATGGCAAGATTGTGGCTTCAGGACAGAGAACCTCGAGAAACTTATACACTTTGACAGAGAGTGCCGAAGAATCATGCATGACCATGCACACCAAGCAGTGAGGTGCTTGGCGTGAGGGGGAGCGATGTTTGTTTGTTATATTCCTTGCTCCCAATAATGGACTTAGGGGAGTCCTTTGATATATGTTTTTTATCCTTCCTCTCCTTATGTTGGACTCAGGGGGAGTCCTGTGATGTTTTTATATGTTAATATAATGGTTTATAATTTTTTTTTTGGCCCATAGGATTGGAAAGATGCAGTGGGCACTCCTATGTGACATGTCCCTTTGTATTTGTTGTCAAAGGGGGAGAAAGATCTCATGTGCATAATGAGTTGCCAACAATTCCAAAGGGAGAGATTGTTAGACTTTATGTTGTCATTGTTGGCAACTTGGCTGATGTGACAGTGTTTGTAAGCATTCAGTTAGAAAAATAAGGAGAGAGAGTGTCAGTGTAGGAGAGAGAATGTCAGTGTAGTAGCACAGATGTGACAACTTTACTTGTGTGTTCTATAGTGTTCTACATGTGTTTCAGATGACTTGCAATGAGTTAAATGGGATTTTATACTGATTTTGATGAGAGAGAGTGTTTGTGGACCCCACTGGTGATGTGGCACAGTTTCTGGTGATGTGGCACATGATGTGGCCGAGTTTCTAATGATGAGGCAATGTTGCGGCATTCTGAAGCATTACATGTAGAAAGAAGATGTAGAGAGAGAATAAGGAGAGAGAAAGAGGAGAGAGAAAATGTTGGTGGGTCCCGCAGCAGGTTCATGGTAATCCAACAGTGGTAAGATGTAGCGTCGAGTTATCTTTCCAACGCAACTTGAATCGCTCAATTCCAACGTCGGATGAGAGAGATATCGCAGTTTTCGTCGGATCGCTCAAAAAAGCCATTAAACATTTGTTCATGGGTCTTTTTGCAATTATCAAGAGTTGAGGGAAAATGCTGAAATTATCTTAAATAGAGTTAAAAAATTCTGTTCGGACGGCTCAGAATGAGCCACGTCGTCAAGATCCTGTTCGGATGGATCTGATTAAGGCGGGCTCGAGTGGATCTCAGCGATCGCGTTAGATTCTATCGCGCGTCTTACCATTGGTCAGCTGCAGGTTAATAGAATGTATCGCGTCACATGAAAGGGTTTCCATGATTAGGTGTGCTGCGAGTCTACGGTGTGGCAACGGCGGATCCTAATCTAAGAACCAAGAATGAAGCCGATCGCGCCTGACGCGATCTGACTTGATCCGACGCTCAATAGGCAATCCCGCCTTTTTGAGTGAGATCCGATGGCCGAATATAGAGATTCATCGATCGACCAATCAAATTTTGATAGCGCATCGGCGGCGCGGCTACGGTGTGGCGCAGGTGCGTGGTTATAAAAGGAAAGATTCTATTTTGAATCTTTTGGTTGGTCGAACTTCAAACTGCCATAACTTCTTCATCCGAGCTCCAAATTAGTCCGTTTAAGTTCTAGTTTTCATATTTTTGGATGCTCTATACATTGGGCACCGTTGGGAGTCATGAAAACCTAGACAAAAATTGAAAAGAGCATTTTGAAGGTAGAGAGAAGGATTTATAGGGTTTTGTGTCCTGTGGGAGTGATCAATCACTAACTACCTCTTCTTTGTGCATCAATGGAGTGCAAAATCCCTATGAGAGGTCAGTAGAGCTTTTATTTTCACATTCATGGTGATTATGGGTTGTGTGGAAGAGATTGGAAGCCTGTCGATGAGGTGTGCTCTGTGAATCAATCTCTATCATCATTGAAGGCTGTTAGAGAGTACCTGAGGGCAGTGTGAAGCTTCAGAGAGATTGTTGGCCATTCGAAAATATTGTTTGTGAGATTCTCAATTCCCTATCTATTTATGCTTTCAATATATTGTATGCTAGCGTAGGTGAAAATTGTTAAATGCCTAGTTAGTGGGGAAAAATTGTAAGGTAACATTATAAGCCTAAAATATTATTATTTGCTTCTCGTGGGTGCGAGTTAAGCGTGGTGTGTTTAGTGGGTGCTGGACACTGGTTGTTAAGCCTGAATCTTGGCGTTGGTGCGCCCTCTCAGTTTTATGCTGGGAAAACCTAGGGTTAGTATCCTTGTCTTGTAAAAGACTAAAAGTTGAGTGTTGAGTAAATACGGAGCCTGTTGGGCATTACTCCGTGGACTAGCCATCACACACTGTGTTGGTGAACCACGTATATCCTGTGTTGTGGATTGTCTTTATTTTTCTATATATTTTAGAGTGCATGGAATGGCTTGCAGGATGGGTGTGCAAATCTGGTAGACCTGGCCACTTAGTGGTAGCGAGGTAGATTTGCATGCGCTTGTGTTTGTGTGAAAAGTTAGGTCTCCATCAGCTCTGGGCAGCAGTAAATAATTAAGGAGAATTTTTCAGACACTAATTCACCCTCCTCTCAGTGTCATATCAAGTTCATCAGGAACAAGTGCTAGAAATACGTAGAGGGCCATGCTAAACATTAAAATAAGGGAACCACATTGGATGGGCTACTTTACATGTCTGATTGGATGTTAATTCTTATTTTATATGGATAATTATGTCTTAAGCTGGAGAGTGGAAATTTAAGGTGGTGGGTCTCATTGGGTATAGTAGGAAGCTCAAGAGATAATTAGGGTTTGATGTTTGTAAATTTTATTTTCATAGAACCTGTCTACCTTGTTCTCTCTACACTTTTAAGTTTCATTTCATAGCAGCAATTTCCTTTATTCCCTGAGTTGCAAGCGTGAAGGAAGAAGAAAATCAACAAATTGGAAACGCATTTCTCATCCTATGTGAGTAGTTGTTTCCCATTTTCAAGGTTGACGAGGCCAACTAAAGCCTGAGTTGTGGGGCGCTCGCTGATGTGAAGTGGGAAATCTTTTTCATTTTTTGTATTCTAATTAAATAGAAATGGTTAAAAATAAAAAGAAGAAAGATATGGAAAATAAATAATCCACATAATGGAAGGCATTTGGCTTATGTCGAAAAATGGCAAGGTATCCCTTTTTAGCCTCATAAATTGATCGATTTTGTCTTTGCATTTTCTAATATTTGGCTTTTCTACTATTGCTGACTTTGTACTAAGGTTTTTTTTCTGAAAAAAAACCTTAGAGTACCAGACCACGTCACAACAAGTCACACGATTTAACCAGTAATGTATATATTGATTTTGCAATTTATTTTGGAAAAAAAAAAAAAAAGAGTTAGGGAAGCCTATTGTCACGACCTAAAAGAAAAAGTTGGTCCGTGATACTGTGGCCTAAGGAATATTTGTTTCATGGCCTTGTCCTTGCAATGCACTGCTGTTATATATTTATTTCCTCCATTGTAGTTTCCATTGTTACTTTTTTGTGTTGTAATGCCATTACTGTAATGTTTACATTTTTCTCCAATCTTAACAGGTTCTCTTGTTTAATAAACAATGGTTAGTGTATCATATGGCAATTGAGATGAGAATACTTGTCCACAATTCTACAACTATTGGGTAGCTTAATTAGCAACTAAACTTTTTATGGATTCCAATTTATACCAAGGCCTGCCTTCATTTGCCAAAACCAACTTTTTGGCGGGCAAGCCATTACAAATGAGTCATGGGTTGAGATGGTGCATGAGATAGAATAATAGAGAGCAACAAGAAATATCTATAAAAAATAGTAAGAAAATAAGAGAGGATCAGTTTATTATTATTATTATTATTATTATTATTATTGCTAAAGGTCAGGAAAATAATATATTAGTAAGTATGAAATTTATAGAATCAATGTTGAGGGATGAGCAAAACTGATGAAAGAGGCCCTAGAGACAAGTGACTCCAACTTTGGTATTGCCATTTGCAGAGTCACTCATCCCCAACCTCCAAACAACCCAACCTAAACAAAACAAAATCTTAGATGACACTGGGCATCCCATGAAAGGTCTGATGATACAAAAGAGGGGTGCCCAGAATGGTTACCACTTTCCTCAAGATCCAACTCCAATGATCCACCAAAGAAGCAAGACCTTGACAGCAAGGTTAGCATTTTTTTGAATTGGTGTGAAATGAAATGGAGTAATAATTATTTCATTGATATAGTGAATTGAAGTGGAAAAAAAATGAATGGGCCTTTTCAATGGGATATTTGTTTGGAAGTAAAGTGGAAAAAAAGTTGTACAAAGACTCCCATTAATCTAAAAAAATGGATGGCTAGAATCCCAGAATGGGGGAAGCATCAAAGTTGCACAAAGCTTGTGAGTCTAGGTTGCATTTACGTCTATACAGATTAATACGAAACATTGGCTCTGATACCAAATGACATAAATGGAATAAGGGACTAATTGTCAATCTCTATCAGAAAACATAGAAGATGGGAGATATGCAAATAAAGAAGGGACTAACTGTCAATCTCTTTGAAAATACAGAAGATGGGAGATATGTGCTCCTATTTGCACAGAATATTCCCACAATCCTATGATTGATATTGGTTGACATAAATAAAAGAAGACTGAATCAAGAAACAAGATATATAATAAGGAAATTATAGAAGAACATGAGGACCTTGCTATCCGTTTGTTCTCTTTGAATATGAGAACACTTCGAGGAAGGTGGTTGCCTTTTTGGCTCATTGATTCCCCTTTGGTTGGTTGTACGAGGGGGCTTGCTTTGTAATTTTTTTCTCTCATTAATATATTCTATTCACAGAAAAATGAAAATTCACTTTTTGTGAATGAAATGGGTCCTAAGAACAACTTAGTTCTTGATGTGAAGGCATTGAAGAGGAAGAAGTCCAAGACTATAAATTCTATTTGGTTTAGTATATGGTGGATTAAAATGGTTATAACGTGGGTAAGCTTGTGTCTAGGCCGCCTCCCTAATGAAAGAAAAAACATTTTCTCAGTAATCTTCCCGATACTCCCCAAATGTATGAATAGATTTGGAATTCTATCTAATTTGAAATTAATGCTAAGATTAGAAAACCAAATGGACAGTGTTGTGGGTGCCAAGGTTGACCGCTGAGGTCGTCCTCCACCTGACGTGCACTCTAGATGGACAAAGTATGCGCGGATCAATTCTCAATTAAGTGTTGAGTATGTAACCATCATGCAATTCACATTTCTTGACCAGGAAGGAGTCACCACCATGAAACAGGACCCAGAACCCTATGAGTGACCAAGCTTGAGATTTTTCTCTCAAACTACCTACGTATCTAATGTAGGTCGATTTCGGCTTATGGAAAAATAATGGATCGGGAGAATGGATTTATACAAAATCAAAGGAATCAAAAGGGAGGTGAAGTGCAGAAATAGATTTTGAAAATTTTTAAAGGTAAAGAAAGAAAATGATATAATTGATGGAAGTGAAGGTGGAATGACTTACTTCTTTTCTAGGATGTAAATCAACTCTAAATGTGACCTACAACTCTTCTAGGATGTAGGTGAAGAATAAAATTCCAACTCTTTTAGGATGGAATGAAACTTCTTCAAGGTTTCAAGGGAGAATTCTTCTAGGTTCATGAATTGCACTTAGGCAAATTTCATTCATAAGAATCACTTCAAATTGTCTCTGCAATACAAACTACTTTGGTGGCCTTTTATAGGCATAATAGAGAAAATAAAAAGACAATCATATCTTTAAATCCAAGGGCTGGAAATACAAAATAGAAAACAATAAATGATAGAAAAAAAATAGACTCTTCCAATGCAAAGGGTTACTCCAATGAGCATTGATGCAAGTTCCAAAATCTTGATTCAAGGTCCAAGGTATTGATGCTAGGTTCAATGTCTTGATGCAAGCTGCAATGTAGAGAAGACTCTAGAAACATTGAATAGAAAATGCCACCTCATTATCCACTAAAGACTTGAAACGTCACCAAAAAAGGACTGGTTTTAAGGAGCAAGGGTCAGGTTCATTGGTTCTTTTGTAGCTTGGTTCATACCTTGGTCTTGGGCCAAATGGGCTTTGTAAGCTTGAGCTTTGATGCGGGCCGATCTTCGTAGTTGGACTGCATTAGTATCCTAAGTAAGTCATTGGGAATCTAGTTGAACATAGTTTGGACAAGAAAATGCTCAGGTCAGAGTTTTGGGTAAGGGTCAGGTTATAGAAGCGGTACAATGTCAGGTACTCATTCTGCTCGCAAGAACCCAACCTTTCTAGTAGACGTTGAAGGTAGAGAACAAGTATGTACATCGTAAAGTATGATTATAATGATGTGAGAAGGTACGTCTAATCTTCCCAACAATGGTAGTCCCATTAGAGGGTTAGCGGGCCATGCACGACCGTCGTTGATGTTGGTCTGGAGGGAAGGGTCAAGACCTGGGGTAGACCCTAGATGAAGATCAAGACTTCCCTCCAATTCAAATCAAGAACTTAGAAGAGTTGGGCCCCTGGCTTGGGGAGGCTACTATTCTTGCTTCCTTTCTAGAATGAACTAGATAGACTTAAGTCTAAAGCGGGTCGGGTTCCAATTGCTTCAATTGTCAACGGAGAGCCTTCAAATTGTGTTTGAAACCAAAGGGGGAAGGGCATATTTATAGGCATTAATGGATTTGTTAATCATGGCATCAATGATGCCGTGAAGATGAATTTTCCAGAAATGTGGTTGAGAATGTCTGAGTTTACGAATGTAACCAATTCATCCTTGAAGAGAGAACTCAAGAGTAGTGCTTTAATCATTGCTGCCAGAAAGGATGTGATAATATACTATGTCTACTGGTGCGAAGATAGACCTCTAGGAATTGGGTATCTGCCGCTTCATGGGATTTTCCTATTCAATTATCTTGACTATGTAGAGTTACAATGGATTGGCTACTCCTCATCCATTCTTGTATTTTTTTTTCGCTCATTTTGAGTTTCTTGTATTTTGTTTCCTTTGAGCTTCATTGAATATTTTGCCTTATTCATCCAATATATAAATATATATATATATATTCCTTGCACTCCCCAAACTGTCTACTAATCAGTAAAATAATAAATAAGTTTCATATGATTTATCTCTTTGAATTTTTTTCCCTAAAGATCAGAGAAAATTTCATTGAAAAATCAAAGAAGAATGTAAACAAAGAATAATTAGGGGGAGGAACCAGCATGGAAAAAATCCAAAAAAAATAAAACACAAAAACTGATAACCCATTCCCTTTGGTATTGCCATCAGCAGGGGAAGAAAATGACTCCACAAAACTATCTTAAAAATCTGTAGCGAGGGTACCCTTGAGCATCCCACCGAATTACCTCACTAAGAATCATTGGGCACTCAATCTCCATCGAAAAAGTAACCTTGTTTGCCGAAAAATCTACCACCATAGTAGCTTCTCTATAGGCATGAGTTATTTTCCATGAAATACTTGTCAAGAAGGCTTAGAGATAGTGCCACAATTGCCGGAAGGACCAAGGTACAGTGTACTGCCTTATGGAAGTCACCACAGCCACTGAATCGTATTCCACCCTAAGATTCGACAGACCCAAATCCTTTGCTCTAAGCAAACCAGAAATTTGGCCCGAGAACTTAGCTTCATAATTTGTTGAGATCCCCATAAAAGATTGGAAAGCCACAACCACCTTCCCCTCATGATCGTTTTCTTCAAGTAGCATGCTCAAATTATTTTCACCAAGTCCAACATGCCCAAATTATTTTAACCATCTCCAACATGGCCAAATTATTGTAACCATCCCATTTGTACTTAGCTTTTCAAAGTTTTTATGCTTTATGTAAAATAAATTCAGAAATAAATACATTTGGAATAAGACAACATAGCATTTAGAATGGATATCCCTATCATATCCTTTCTACATTTATTTTAACATAAGGCTTTAGTTTATTTATTTATTATATTATAAGTAATATCAATTTATGGCGAAAAATAGAAAATATATACGAACAAAGATAGTATCCTAGCTCAATTGAATACGAATTTTGTGGAGGGAGGACCCTCAAAGCTACAAAAGAAGGAGGCCCAAGCATTCATCTACGTATAGGCCCCATAGAAAAAAAAAAAAAAAAAAAAACACATAAAGGCCCCAAAAAAACCAAAAAAAAAAAACACATAAATGGAAAGACCAAACCAAGCCATAGTATGCTAGATAGTAGTAGCCCATAATGGGTTGATACCCCATTTTCCACCAAGAACAGGATCTTGGGAGATTTGGCCTTTTTAGGAATAGAGGATCCAAAAATCCTTCACTTCTCTACAAATATCTTCAAAAATAATATGCCTTGGTCGAGACTAAATTTGAAAAATACAAAAGTTCCTCTCTTTCCATATATGGCCAAAAATGGAGCAAAAAGCCACAATGGCAATGCTACCAACAACATCCCCTTTGAAAGCATTATTGATCCAAATAACATTCCTTATGACATTCCAATTTGGCTTTATAAGGGAGAACACAAAAAGTATATATTTGTCTAGATATTGAAAATTAATTTGCATTCAAAGAACAGATGGCCTTTGCTCTGAATGCCAACCCAACAAAAGCAATAGAAGGGAGTAACTTAAATATCCCTCATATGGAGTTGGTGTCTGGTGAGAGGCCCATCCACCAGACACCTCCAAGACATATAGGAGTGACGAGCAATGCAATGGATGAACCAAATGGCTGGGGCCCATTTAACCACGAGTTTGGAATGTCTAATCTGAGTATCCCAAGTGGATTTGGATGAGGAGATACTTGAACCAGATACAGTCCATCAAATTGAATTAGATGATGAGAACGAAAGCCTCTTGATGCTCTGTAGTTGATTCCACACATTGCAAAGGTCAGTCGAAGAGTGGGGAACATGGTGCCAAAAATTCTTCGATAAGATATCCTCAACCAACGCAAATCTATCTGAATTGGCATCATATCTTATTCGATCATCAAACTTTAGAATAAGAATTCCTTCTAGGTACCATGGTTCCAACTAACATATAGTATTTTTCTCATTCCCAATAATTTAATGGACATATGTCTAGTCATATCTCTACACTTGAGCATTTTCTTCCAAATCCATGAGCTTTGGTAGCAAGGTTTGATAGACCAAATTGACTTCCCCTTGAGATATATAATAGAGACCCATTTCAACAATAGAGAATCTTTCTTGGAAGCCACCCACCAAACCTATTTAAGAATCCCAACTTGATTCATGTCTTTGATCCTTTTCACCCCATGACCTCCCTCTTTTTTAGGCAATCATAAGCAAAATACTACTCTTTCCTTTCCAGGTCTGGTCTAGACCACAGGTTCTTGGAGAAAATAGATTCAAGTCTCTGAATGACTATGCTAAGAATACCAAATAAGCTGAACCAATAAATATAATTGCCTTGAAGAGCTGAGATAGTCAGTTGTGGCTGGTCTACAAAGAAAAGGAATTTGGATTCACATCCTTGAAGTTTCCTCTGGACCAAGGAGAAGAGAGGAGCATAGTTATAAATCTTCAGCCCAACGGATATAAGTGGGACGCCAAGGTACTGAATGGGAAGCTTTGTTTTCATAAAACCCTGTGATGGCTAGAGGCTGCTCTTGCATCTAGGGTGAACTTCACCCAGATACTGAAGGACTTGGGATGTTCACCTAAAGCCTCGATACGCTGGAGAAATGACTCAAAGAATCCATAAGGAAGACATGATCAGAGCTAGGATCCTTAAACAAATATAATTGGTGGCCTCCAAGAAACATTATCCATGGATGAAATTGGTCTCTTCTAGATATGTGAGGGGGGATTCTATTTGGTCTGTTAAACTTTGACATCAAAGCTCATGGGTTTTGAGGAAGTGCTCGAGTTTAGAGATATTGCGATATTACATGTCCACCACATTATTGGGATTGGGCATAATTCTATGCTTTTATTGGAACCATGACACTTAAAAGGATTTCTTATTCTTAAGTATGGTGATCAAATAAAATATGGTACTGGTTCAGATAGATTTACCTTAGTTGAGTCCATCTTAGTGGAGAATTCTTGGCACCCATGGCCCCACTCTTCAGTCGACCTTTGCTATGTCTGGAACCAACTGCTAAGCATCCAAAGACTCGTTTTCATCGTCAGATTCAATCTGATGAACTGCCTTTGATATGTTTGGAACCAACTGCTGAGCATCCAAAGACTCGTTTTCATCGTCAGATTCAATCTGATGGACTGCCTCTGTGTCGGGTATCTTCACTCATGGCCCCACTCTTCTGTCCCAACCCTTGATTCGATGGTCTCCTGCCATTTGGTCCCCCATTGCATTCCTCGTCAATCTTGGATGTCTTGGTGGTGTTTAGAGGAAGGGCATCCCATTAAAAACCGATTCTAGATGAGGGATATTCAAGTTCCCCATTTCTGTTGCTTTTGTTGGACTGGAATTGAGGGCAGAGATCATTTGTTCTTTGAGTTTAAATTTATTTTTATTATTTGAATGATATATGCTTGTTGTGTTCTCCACTTAAAAGTCTAAGTCGGAATGTCATAAGGGAAACTATTTGGATTAGTGACACATCCAAAGAGGATAATATTGGTAGCATTGCCAAGCCGTCCTTCTGCTCCACCTTTGGTCACATATGGAAAGATAGGAATCTGTGTGTTTTTCTAAATTAGTCTAGACCTTGACATAACATCTCCAGAGATATTTACTGGGATGTGAAGGATTATTGGCTTGCTTCTACCCCCAAAGGGGCCAAACCTCATAGGATCATATTCTTGGTGGAAAAATGGGGTGTCAATCCATTATGGACTACTACGGTCTGGTGCTTGGTTAAGTTTCCTTTTTGTGTTTTATGGTCTTCTTTGGGGCTTGTCCCAGGGAGGATTTCTTGGCCCTCCTTCTCATGTTTTTTTTAGTCCTTCCTCTCCAGAAGTTTGTATTCTATTGAATTAAGATACTCTTCTTGTTTGTACATATCTTCTCTTGTCTTCAATATATAAATTGATATTACCTATAATAAAATAAAGTATCCATAACTGCTAAAATAGAGGGGACTTTCACAAAAATCATTGGCAAAAATAAGGTGGGATAAGGCAAGGCATTTGCACTTAGAAGCTGAGTCTTGTGCTCCTCAACCAACTTCTTAAGAATCATACCAAGGCTATCCCTAGCCAGAGTGAACAGGTTAGGAGACAAGGGGTCATTTTGGCAGATGCCTCTTTCTCTAGCAAAGTACTCTGAAGGCTCCCATTGACAAGAATGGAGAATGTTAGAGCAAACACCAAGAAACACAAACAAAAAATAGAATATGATTCAAGTAAAATGACAGAGATTTAATGTGATTCACACACCAACTTGATATGCTACGTCCATAAGAAAAGATGAAGATGACTCATTATGGCCAAATTAGTTTACAATAGAGATCTCTCAAGAACATGTTCTCTCCCAAGTCTCAAATTCGAAAACCCTTTTTCTTTTTTCTATTTAAGGCTAGGGTTTCAAGATAAGAGAAAATGACATTATATATGAGCTCCTCCAAGTAGGGCCGATCCATCGGGTTAGTCCTTTAAGTTTGGTCGAATCGTACTAATCGGCTCAAGCCCTGTTCTACCATCACATATCCCAGAAAAGTTCACATTCGGTCGCCACCAAAATTTTCTGAGCGGCTTAATCTTTAAAGTGGGTCATGAATAAAGAAGTTCCAAAGAATTCAAGACAACAAAAAATCTCCACTTTGGCGTGAATTCACTTCCAAACAATAAAACACATAGCAACCTTAGATCATCTTCTCCAATAGCCCTTCAACAAGTTGAACTCAAATGCGATATACTCCAATCAAGTCCAAGCGATGCTTGAACTGGACAACTGCAAGAGGCTTTGTCAACATTTCAACTGGATTGTCATCAGTACCAATCTTTAACACTAAATATATTTCCTTGAGAAATCATCTCTCTTATGAAATGATATTAGACATTAATATGCTTTATCATCTCAAGATACATATAATCTCTAGTCAAGTGAATAGCACTCCGGCTATCACAATGGACAATAGTCCCTCCATGATCCATGCTGAGCTCATCAAATAAACCTCTAATCCAGAAAGCTTCCTACTTTACCTCAGTCACTATCATATATTCAACCTCAGTAGTAGATAATGCAATTGTAGCTTATAAAGTAGCCTTCCAATTAATCTCACATCCACCAATGGCAAATACATACCTTGTAAGTGATCTCCCCCTTTCAAGATCACTTCCATAATCTGAATCAACAAATCTAGCCAAAACTTCACTATTCCTCCCAAACTCCAAACAAACAACAGAATTCTCCTTCAAATATCTAAATATAAATTTTCACTATGTGTTATAAGTTTTACCAAGATATGACAAATATCTGCTCACTACAGTAACTGCTGTGAAATTTTGGGATGGAAACAAGCCATAGCATACATAAGAGAGCCAACTGCACTAGAATATGGAACAAGTGAAATAAACTTCACCTCTCCATTTGTTTGGGGTGATAGAGCAGATGAAAGTCTAGAATGTGATGCAAGAGGAGTACCAATAGCTTTGGCATCGATCATGCCAAAGTGTTCAAGTACTTTCTTAATGTAATTCTATTGAGATAGCCATAACTTCTCTATTTCGGTCTCTCTTAATCTCCATACCAAGAATCTTCCTTGCTTCAACTTGTTAATTTCATTTATGCCCTTGGCTGCAATCAGTATATCATCAACATAAAGTAGAAAATAAATGAATGAACCATCAGATAATTTTCTGGAATATACACAACAATCATAGTAGTGGCACCTATCATAAGATTCATAACTAAGATCTGACATAACCAAATCAAACCTTTTATACCATTGTCTAGAAGACTGCATCAAACCATATATGAACTTCTTCAATAGGCAAACATGATCCTCCTTACCCTCAATGACAAAACCTCAAGTTGATGCATATAAATCTGTTCATCTAGTCCACAAAGCAAGAATGTTGTTTTAACATCAAGTTGTTCCAATTCCAAATCATGAATGGTAACTAAAGTAAGTAAGACACGAATAGAGGTATGTTTCACAACAAGAGAGAAAACATCATGAAAATTAACTCCCTTCACTTTACTATAGCCCTTTGCAACCATATGCGCCTTTTTTGCTAAAAATCAATTTATATTAAAAGAAGGAATAAAATATACAAAGACCCTTTGAGAGTGTAAAACCTCCACCTTTGGCATCCATCAGCAGAGGCCACTCAGGGTGGAAACACTACAGAAATCTAAACCGTGGTCTACAAGACACATCCCACACTGCTTCCCTGGCAACGAAGTTTGGACAAGAGGTCCAAGACCCTGACTCTCTATCATGAGCAGCTTTCCTTGCAAGCTGATTTGCCATAGAATTGATTTCTCTAAAACAGTGTGTGTAACGAAGTTGGCAATCACCTAGGCGAGCCATTACTCCCCTCCACTCCTGAATAAACATCCAAGGCATATTGCCAGTCAAACCCCAGACAGTAGCTACAGAGTCAGACTCTAGCCATATTCTCCTATAACCAAGACTAAAAGCAGTTATAAGACCTCGAAGAACACCACACATCTTAGCTGCATAACTAGTCCCCACTTTGACATAGTCCGCATATTCACTTTACACCATTCTCCATTCTTATAACACCACTAGATCCAGACTCACCTGGATTACCAAGGCTACACCCATCACAATTCACTTTACACCAATCATGCATTGGGAGTGGAAATTCAACAATCCTGTTCATACTTGAAGATTTGGCAACCAAGCTAAGGACCCTAGATACTCTTAAGTCCTCAGTTGACTTTATTGGAATCTGATTGAGATTTTCCTACAACCAGTCCGAATTATTTCCCACACTCTCTTTTTTGGTAATAAAATACCTGTATGAACAGCCTGATTTCGAGCATACCATATCGCTTCGAGAGCAATAAAGAAGTATCCTGACCATATAAACCGAAGACTAACTCCACCTGGTTTTCGTCTCCACCATAACAGAAGCTCAGAATTTTGATGTATAGGTGGAATTATCACCCCAAACCACCCACCAATCTCTTTCCATATGTGCATTGAAAATCGACATGAGCAAAATAGGTGATCCTTCGTTTCCCTCTGACATCGACATAAAGCACAGCGGGAAAGAATGGAAACCCCTTTTTTCTGAAGGGAATCATCGGTAGGGAGCCTCTGCCATACCCATTTCCAAGCAAAATTCGAAGTCTTTGGATGCAAGCTCGTGGCATACTACTCCTGACCAAGGTTAAATTGCATGTTTCCTACGTAAAATATCCCAAGCAGATTTAATTGAAAATTGTCTAGATTTGCTACCCATCCAAACACGTCGATCAACACCATGAGGATCCAGCACTATATTCTCTGCTAGCCGAAACCAATGCTAAAGTCTTGTCGAGTTTACCTTCGAAAAATCCCATCTGCCATTGCAAATGAATCTTGACAGCTTACAATCTTTGCCCTTTAAAATACCGGCATTGAACCCAAGTTAATCCTTCAGAGAGGACTCTCCAATCCATACATCATTCCAGATGTTAATGCAAGCACCATCACTAATTATTCACCTCGAATGTTTAGATGCCTAGTCCCATAACCGCCTCACACTCAACCATACTACAGACGTACAATGACGCCTCCAAACAGCCCCCTCCTTAGATAGGTAATAATTTCTCATAAAATGAGCATACAATGTTTTATCATTTTGGATCTTCCATACCATTTTAGTCAACAATGTATCATAGAAGTCACCCAGTCTCTGAATCCCTGGGCCTCCCTCCCTTTTTGGGGTGCACATCGTTTCCCATTTAAGCACCATCGCCTTTTGTTTTAAGGGGTCCCCCATCGACACAAAATTCCTCATCCATCCTTCAAGAGTTTTAATTGTATTGGAAGGCCATTTGTACACTCCAAACGGGTGTGTAAATGAGCTACAAATTACTATTCGCACCAACTCCACCCTTTCAGCCAAGGATAGGAGGCTACCATTCCAGGTTGATAGTTTTTTCTGAAATCTATCTACAAGGGGGTTGAAATATTCCCTTTGGACCCTCCCCTTAAACAGAGAAACTCCCAAGTAAGTTGTAGGGAACTTATCTTCTGAATAGCTCATACTATCTAGCATTATCCTTTTTCTGCTCTCAAATATAGCTTCAGATAAAAGCATCTTACTCTTTGGGTGGCTTATTTTTTGACCACCATATTCCTCATAAACACTTAGAAAGCCTTTTTAACTTCCTGCATGCTCGAAGCCTTGCTTTGATAAACAGAAAAATATCATCAACAAACATAAGGTATGTGGAAGCTACATACCCTCTACCAGAGAACACTACAACCCCTGGCATAAGACTTCTTCAGCTAGGACAAAGAGGATTGGTGATAATGGATCACCTTGACGGAGACCTCTCTCTGTGCCAAAAAAACCCACAGGACCCCTGTTCACCATCACTGACAATCTTGCAGAAACAAGGAGGGACGAAACCCTTTCCACAAACACAGAAGAGAAACCAAACCTTCTCAGAGTATCGAAAAGAAATTGCCATTCCAAGGTATCATATGCTTTTTGAACATCAAGCTTCAGAGCAACACATCCTTTTTTTGTTCAACGATGCATGAGAGAAACCAGTTCAGATGCCAACCTAATGTTATCATGAATGATCCTCCCTTTCAAAATGCATCTTGAGCAGGAGATATACATTTCCCCACAAAAGAGCCTAATCTTGTGGCCAGAATTTTAGGCATAATCTTATATGCAAAGTTGCCCACACAAAAAGGCCTAAACTCAGATAATTTCACAGCCCCATCCTTCTTGGGAACCAGGGTAATGTAGTTGTTATTAACCCCTCTTGGCATTACTCTTACTATGGAAAAGGATTTCATTACAGCACACACCTCCTTCCCTACAATTCTCCAACAGGTGCAGAAAAATTTCCCTGAAAATCCATCAGGACCTGGAGAGCTCTCCGAGTTCATGCTAAATGATGCTTTTTTAATCTCATCATTTGAAGGCACCTGATAAAGCAACATGTTATCTTCATCAGAAACCAAAGCAGGAATTACCTCAAGGCACTGAGAGCGGGCAATTGTAGCAGAACTCTTATGAAAACTGATAGAAGTTAGCTACATATTCTTTAATGTCTTCTTGAGATTCCAGGACTTGACCATCTTCCTTATGAAGCACACGAATCAGATTTCGATTTCTTCAAGCTTTAGCTTTGTCATGAAAAAATTTTGAATTCTGATCCCTGCATGTTAACCAATTAATTCGACCTTTCTCATACCACAAAGCTTCCTGTAGAGCACATGCATCCTCATATTTTTTAAGAGCCCTTGCCTCTTGGTCAATTAAATCCTGGTTACATCCCACCTCATGTATTGTTTCTTTAATATCATCAAGCTCCAAACGAGATACCTGCACCTCCTTATCAATATGTGGAAATGTTTTACAAGACCAAACTTTCAACCTAGCCTTCAAGCCCTTCAGTTTCTGCATGAGGTTGTAATAGGGAGAACCATAAACAGGGGCACTCCACCCCTCCATTCCCACCCCTAGAAAAGACTCATGGTCCATCCAAAATTTTTGAATACGAAAAGGGATATTCTTGGGTTTTGGAATTGACGAACAGCCCACAAATATTAGGGCATGGTCTGATCCCTCCCTAGATAAGAGACATTGGAAACATTGGTCATATATATCAAACCATCTATCATTTCCCAAACTTCTGTCAAGAACAAATTGAACTCTCCCAACCACCTTATTATTTGACCAGGTATATTTCAATCCTAAAGAGGGAAGAACCGACATACTTACAGATCCCAAGAAGGCTTCAAACTCTTGAGCAAGATGGAACATCAAAACGGCTAGGACCAATCTTTTCATAAACAAACAAGCAACAGTTGAAATCACCAATGAGAAGCCATGGAACTCCATGGAATCCTAGCGACGACAACTCCAACCATAACTCTCTCCTTTTTATTCTCCTATTATTAGCATAAACAAAGGACATTATCTGCAATAATCCATCAATTACAACCTAGACTGTAATACACTAATCAGAACTGTGAACAACATTAGGCTTCATAATACCCTTCTTCCAAATAATCTACAGACTTGGAATCCTATTACCCTTGTCATATGAATTACCTTTGTATTAAAGCCAATTCTATCAAGCATCAGTTTCGGCAATTTTGTAGGACTCACCATTGGTTCTGATAATCCCATTATATCTGGACTATGTTCCTTCAGCAGTCTCCTCAACTGCTGTCTCGTTTTAGCTCCCCTTATATTCCAAAAAACCACTTTCATTGAGAACCTTTTTACGTAAGGTCTCAAGACGAGCCTGCCTTGCCAACTGAGTCTCTTCTTCATGCGAACTTACCGAATCATGTTTTTTATTCCCTCAACTTGATAGCCATCTTGGATGAACGTCATCCTCTGAACCCGGTAGAAGGTCACCCTTCTTTCCACCTCGCCCTAGTGGTCGTCTTGGAGGATGTTTATTTACAGTAGTGAAGCCTCCCCCTTTATCAATTGTTGCCTTATCCATCGCCAATATATCATCAAAGATAACCTCTATTTGACCGTTCAGACCCACCATGGCCGACCCACCTGCGAAGAAATTGATGGACCTTGAATGACACTGAGAGGGGGGGTGAATCAGTGTGAATACTTTTTCCCTGATATTTCTTTGCTGCCCAGTGCTTATGATGAACCAGACTGCCCCACACACAATTGTATGCCAATCTACCTCTCAACCACTCAGTGGCCAGGTCTACCGGATTTGCACACCCATCCTGTAATTCATTCCACGCACTTCACAAAGTACATAATTAAAACAAACCACAACACAGAAGGATTACGTGGTTCACCACCACAGTGAGTGATGGCTAATCCACGGAGTAATGCCCAATGGGCTCCGTATTTACTCAATACTCAACTTTTAGCCCTTTACAGGACAAGGATGCTCACCCTAAATTTTCCCAGCATAAAACTGAGAGGGCATAACAATGCCAGAATTCAGGCATAAAGCCAGTGTCCAGCACCCACTGAACACACCACAAATAGAATAATTTTTGGGGCTTATAGTGATGCCCTACAATTAAATCCCACAAGCTAGATAGGTATTCCACTAATTTTTCTTTTCACCTATTGAAGCATACAGTGCATAAAATTATCTAAAGAGTTAGGGAATGAGAAAATCTCACAACTAATTTTTTTCTGACAATTGACGACGTTCCTTTCTTCTGATAATCAACCAATTCCTTGTCATATGCAGAGAAGCTTCACCATCCTTCAAAAAACACAGCGGTGCATCGACATGGGCATGAATAGAGAGGATGATTGATTGTTTTCAATTCCCCAAACCAGAGATCATCAAAAATCAAGAAATAAAGCTTTTCTCTTCAAAATCGCCTCTCTCCCTCTGTTTCACGCGGCCAGCAGCTTCTCAAACTATTCTCAATAGAAAGAGCATGAAAAACCTAGCTCGGTGCAATTTGGATCGTCGGATTTGGCCTCC
The DNA here is from genome assembly GCA_028583415.1 of Protea cynaroides. Taxonomy (NCBI): domain Eukaryota; kingdom Viridiplantae; phylum Streptophyta; class Magnoliopsida; order Proteales; family Proteaceae; genus Protea; species Protea cynaroides. The sequence continues at coordinate 21,782,959 of CM053275.1, read as the reverse complement.
GGATGATCAAGTTATGAGGAAAACAAGTTCGGCCAATAAGAAAATTTAAAAAGGAATCTTTGAGTCTCATTTGATGCACATGCGAAACACCGTAGCCGCGCCGCGTCTTGCGCTGTCGAGATCTGATTGGTCGATCGTCGAATCTTTAAAATCGGCCGTCGGATTTCACTCAAAAAGGCGGGATCTAATGGGATTCATTCATCCACTGGATCGAGATCTTGATCCTTCGTCGTACTGTATGCGCACCACACTGAATAACAGCAAAACTTACATGTGACATGTTACAACATATTAAACTGCAGCTGACCAATAAAGTCATGCGCGAAAGGATCTGGGCGCACTGTCTGCGCCACATCATAGTCCGCACTTTTTCTGGCCGTAAGATTGGAATAGTGACAACGTGGCTTCATCTGGGCCGTTGATATGGGATTTTGACTTTTGCAAACTGCCCAAAATACCCCTGTAAAACATGAAAATGGCCTCTGTAACTTTTAAGAGTTTTGTTAAAAAGTCTACAGAGACGATTTCCAGAGAGGTTTTCTCTCTCCTGGAAATTCGTCGAACACATGTTGCGCCATGCGCCATGCTGCTTGCGACGCCAGGCCTGCGGGCCTTGCTGTGCAGCCACTTCCCTCGGCCACTGCCCATGGCCCTCGGCCTTGCTTCTTGCATGGTCCTCGGCCAGGCTGGCTGCCTTGCCGCTTAGCCTCGGCCACATTGCCCTCGGCCTTTGCTGCTTGTCCATGGCCCTCGGCCTTGCTGCTTGCATGGCCCTCGGTCAGGCTGAATGCCTTGCCGCTCGGCCTCGGCCACATTGCCCTCGGCTCGGCCCATGGTCCTCGACCTTTGCTGCTTGCCCATGGCCCTCTTCCAGGCTGGCTACCTTGCCCCTCGGCCTCGGCCACATTGCACTCGGCCTCGGATTCTCTCACTTCCTTCTCTTTCTTTCATTGTATGATTAACCAGTATTTCTCCCTCATCAAACTTGGTCCGAGTTGGTCCGAGTTTCCGACAATTACAATCCAAAATGCAATAGAAATAACAGTCCTTACAAGTGACGGCAGCACTGGATCAACATTTTCTCCATCAAGACCAGCCCGAGTAGAAGAAGGAAACACTGGATCACTGCCCTCTCCCTCAACAATAATTGGAATCATAAGTTGAGCCGCCTCATTAAAAGTCAACGGCCCAAAGTCAGCTGCATTAGTAATACCCTCCACCTGGTCCATACTGATTTCTCCCTCTTTAGTCTCATTGTCTTGCATTCCTTCAGACACATTATCCTCTTTCTCATTCAAATCATCTTCACATCAGCCCAACTCCTATGTCTTCTGGTGTAAACCCTCAAAGGGTCTGTTCCTTGCCTCATTCTCAACTGCCTCTATAGACGCAGGAACATACCTCGAAGGAGGACCTTTATCAACCATTGAACACATCTCAGCTCTATGTCTAAACATCCCACGTTTAGGACATCGCATCTGAGGCTGTTCATACTCTACCCTCTATTTGAACATGTAGTGATGGCCTCCATAATGATGTTATACCATGATCGCCTTCGGGCGTGGCCCTCTAACAACCATATCCACCTGCATACGAGCATACCGACTAATAATTTTGTTTTTTTGTATTTCTGTCAATACTTACAGCTGTACCCAATGCCTTTCCCATGGAAAACAACAGATCTTCATCCCACAGTTCTAGATCGAGCCCTGGGAAATGCACCCATTGTAAATGATGACCAACCTGTTGTTTATCTACATCAAATCCAAGTTCCCAAAGTTACAACCTTAAAGGTTGTCCATTAATTTTAGTTGTACCCCTCTGCCAAACCGACATGAGAGACACTTTAGAAAGAAATTTAAATGTAAAATATCCCTTCCCCATTGCTGTCATTTCAAATTTATTTTTTTTCTCCCCATTGCTTCACTAGCATGCGATACATATCCTTGAGTCGTAACCCTTTGTGAAGACTCGGCCAATCAGTGCTAATTTATATTTTGCCATTTGTCTGTCAACTATGGCCTGTGGTAAGATCACCCTTGTGACACCCCAGAAAAAATGGGGATCAGGTAGATCAGATAGGTCCAGCATGCCACCCGCAACCTGAGCAAAGGAACGTACCATAGTTGGCTACTGTTTAGATAGGCCAGACTGAACCTGACTTGTAGATCCCCCTTCCACCGAAGCAAATATGTCTACTAGATCAAGGCTTGTCCCTTTGGAAGACCACCATTTTTTCTTCCTTGGATTATTTCTCCTCCTCCTGAATGCCATGCCATACTTTCCTTTGCCATCCGATCTTATAGAATCACCTTCCATAGAATGTTTACTATAATTTCCATTTTTATTACCTGGAAGATCTAATGGAACAAAACCAAGAAACATTCCAAAATCTATTGTCGAACCTTCCTTATCAGTTTGCACCTCTTTTCCCACTGTTTGCATCTCCGGCAATCCCTGCCTCTCTGACAGACCAGTAGATATCCTCCCATTGCGTGAGGTACCTTCCAATGGAACACTTGCCACCTATGATATTGGACATGGACCACCCAAGAACAAATCACTAGTGAGTAGGTTAATCTGAGAATTAGATATAGATGATACTGTGCTATCCCACACATCAGATGCAACTCGGGCTCTTGCATTTACTCGGCCAATCACTGCAATCCTTCCATCAGGTTGCCGGTCTGTAGAAAACCTAGCAGGCCACAAAGCCCTCGAGTTTTGATCAACTTCCATCTGAGCAGATCTAGGCAATCCTAGATCAAGATTGACTGCTCGTTGAAGACCCTCTTGAACCAATTGATCCTCAAACTTGACATCCCGATCACCATTTAATCTTGGATTGATCGACTTTCTATCAGATCCCGTTGTGAAAACCACTCGACTTGCATTCCCTGATCTGGTAGTTAACCCACTCATCTGCACTCCCAGAATAACCAGATTCGACTGTGGTGCAGAATTTTTAGAACTAACTCCCACAGGGAAGGTTACTTCCTAATCCCACAACATAATCGAGTTTGGGTTACCCCAGGAGCCTCTTCCATATCCGTTGTCACCATCAACCATTCCAGATCTTGGCGCCGACGCCCTCAATGGACTTTATGTTGTCATTGTTGGCAACTTGGCTGATGTGACAGTATTTGTGAGCATTCAGTAAGAGAAATGAGGAGAGAGAGTGTCATTGTAGGAGAGAGAGTGTCAGTGCAGTGGCATAGATGTGGCAACTTTACTTGTGTGTTCTACAGTGTTCTACATGTGTTTCAGATGACTTATAATGAGTTAAATGAGATCTTACACTGATTTTGATGAGAGTGTCTGTGGAGCCCAGTGGTGATGTGGCCGAGTATCTGATGATGCGACAGTGTTCCTGAAACTTTTCTGATCATGTTCATGTTTCTCATGTTTCTGGTGTTGTGGCATTGAAGAGAGAAATTCAAGAGAGAAAGAAGAGAGAGAATCAGAAGAGAGAGAAATAGGAGAGAGAAAAAAATATGAGTGGGACCCACAGGTGTGGTGGCAAGGTGACATGCCAACACGGCATCCCACGGCACTTGGCATGCATGCACGCAAAGTTTCGGGTTCAAATTCCAAGGTTTGACAGAATTTTAACTTTGGGCCTATTTTTGGTGGGTCTCGCAGAAGGTTCATGGAAATCCGACAATGGAAAGATGTAGAGCGTCGAGTTATCTTTCCAACGCAACTTGAATCGCTCAATTCCGACTTCGGATGAGGGAGATATCGCGATTCTCGTCGAAACGGTCGAAAAATGGCAAAAATAGGAGCTCTCGGTGAGTATATATGTGTTACAGGAAAAACCGTATAGTTTTACTATAGTTGAGGGACCTATTTGGAATTATCAGAAGTTAGAGATTAATGCTGTAATTATCATAAATGAGAAAAGAAACCGATTGGACGGCTGGATTTAAGCCACGTAGTCAAAATTCAGATCGGATGGCCTAAAAAAATGCGGGCTAAGGTGTGATGCGAAGATTCTGTCTAGATTCCATCGCGAGGCTTCTGGTTGAATGGAGGCAGTTTAAAAAGGTGGTTCGTGTTTCACGGAATCGGAGCCTTATTCGGTGTGGCGCGTTCATCGTGCGATGACGGAAGAGATTCCGATCCAGCGCTTTACGTGATCTTCGATTTTCAGAGGCGTGATTTATCCAGATCCAAGGACTCAAATTCAATCCCACCTTTTTGAAGTCAATCTGACGGTCCATGCTGAAGATTCTTTGATCGACCAATCATATCGCGACAGCGCATCGACGGCGCGGCTACGGTGCGGCGCGGGTCCGCGGTTATAAAATGAAAGATTCTATTTTAAATCTTTTGGTTGGCCGAACTTCAAACTGCCATAACTTCTTCATCCGAGCTCCAAATCGGTCCGTTCAAGTTATAGTTTCCATATTTTTGGATGCTCTATCTATTAGGTGTTGTTGGGAGTCGAATTAGGACTGAGAAAAATTAAAAAGAGCGTTTTGAAGGTAGAGAGAAGGATTTTTAGGGTTTCGTGCCCTGTAGGAGTGATCAATCACCAACTACCTCTTCTCTGTGTATCAATGGAGTGCTAAATCCCTATGAGAGGTCAGTAGAGCTTTTATTTTTATATTCATGGTGATTATGGGTTATGTGGAAGAGATTAGAAGCTTGTGAGCGAGGTGTGTTCTGTGAATCGATCTCTATATCATCATTGAAGACTGTTAGAGAGTACCTGAGGGCAGTGTGTAGCTTCAGAGAGATTGTTGGCCATTCGAAAGCATTGTTTGTGAGATTCTCAATTCCTTATCTATTTATGCTTTCAATTTATTCTATGCTAGCATAAGTGCAAATTGTTGAATACCTAACTAGTGGGGTAAAATTGTAAGGTAAATTTATAAGCCTAAAAAATTTGTTATTTGTTTCCCGTGGGTGCGGGTTAAGCGTGGTGTGCAGCGTGTGCTGAACACTGGTACTTGATACCTGAATTCCTGGCACATGTGTGCCCTCCTAGTTTTATACTGGGTAAATTAGATGTATGTACTCCCTGCTGTGTAGACAGCAAAAAGAAGTGTATTGAGTATATACGGAGCCTGTTGGGCATTACTCCGTGGACTAGCCATCACACACTGTGTTGGTGAACCACGTATATCCTGTGTTGTGGACTGTCTTTATTTTCCTATATATTTTGGAGTGTATGGAATGACTTGCAGGATGGGTGTGCAAATCTGGTAGACCTGGTCACTGAGTGGTAGCGAGGTAGATTTGCATGGACTTGTGTGTGTGTGAAAAGTTAGGTCTCCATCAGCTCTGGGCAGCAGTAAATAATTAAGGAGAATTTTCAGACACTGATTCACCCCCCTCTCAGTGTCATATCAAGTTCATCAATTGGTATCAGAGCACTAGGCTCAGTGATAGCTTAATCAACAGCTGAGTGATCAGAGGACAGTTATGGCACTAGGTAAAGGTTTTAACAAGCCCCCACTATTTGGTGGAACAGAATATGTGTTATGGAAGAGAAGGATGGAAATGTATTTGGGGTCTCTTGGCTTTGATGTATGGATGACAGTTAGTATTGGAAAGGTGGATGCCCTGTATGAGTCTACAGCAAAGAATGCAATTAATGATGGATTGGGAGATTGTGTGAAAGTTCGAGTTAGTGGATGCGTGACAGCAATGGCACTATGGGATAGAATATAGAGTTTATATGGAGATGAGTTTGCCTTTAAAGCTCATGCATCACTAGACATTGATTCCACTTCAGAGGTAAATAATGAGAGTTCAGATGAGTGCTCTATTGTCCGATTGGAGGATCTTGTTCCAGAGATTGACTTGACTAGAGAGCTGAGAGCAGCTCAAGATGACTTAAGACTTGAGAGAGAGAGACTCACAGTTGTATCTTGTGGCCTTCATAGTACAAATGAGACTATTTTAATTTTGAACACACAAGTAAATGACTCCAGCTTTGTCATTACAGCTTTAAAGGCTTAGGTCATCAGCAGAGATGAGATGTATAGGGATCTTCAGAGGGAGATCACTACGTTGAGAGCTCAGTTGATTGAGGTGCAGATGAACCAGAGTTGCATCCCACCAGTGGTTGAGGAGATCACCAGATGTACAGCTCAGAGTGAAAATTGTCAAAGTTCATCCACCATCAGTTTTGACTCTACTACAGAGCATGTTGAGACATCTAGTAGGTCACAGAGACAAAGCTCAAGCAGATCACAGATAAAGACCCAAAATAAAAGACAGAGGAAGAGAGTGTAGAGGCATAGTGATGTAATACCTCCAGCACACCTGGCACAATATAGAGGTATTCCCCAGCAGAGAGAGCAGAGGCACAGTGATGCAAGACCTTCATTACACCAGGCACAGTGCAGAGGTGTTTATCAGTAAAGAGCTCGAGCAGGGGAAGACAGGCGGTATGTATAGTGGCGAGTTGATAGAATTCATCGCAGAGACTAGTTGAGTAGAGCGGATCCGGTGAGGTCCAGGTTATCAAAGGCACAGGCGAGGTTTTCCAATGAGGGACAGGTAGTACACACCATGAGGCATGGACCCACACCTTTAGTTGGCACAGGCATTCCCTTGTGAGACAGTCATATTTTCATGGATATTGTCACAGGTGCAATGGGTATGGCATAGGAGTGCAAATTGTACATCCAGATTTTGTGTTAGTAATTATGGGAGGAAGACATCCACGCCACCTCAACAAAAAGTAACACAACAAAGGGAGAATGGTCAAATAAAGGCTAAGCAGACAATGAACAAAAAGACTCCACCAGTTGTTAGAAAAGTGTGGAAAAAGAAATTCATTGCAGATTTTGTAGAAGGACAAAGTAATGATGTTGTATGCTTCGAAAAAATTCTCAAGACACAAGACAAGCCGTCTCCTTGGATACTCGACAGTAGATGCTCTAGTCACATGACAGGTGACAAGAAAATATTTCAGGCTTCAAGGTAGTATGGGGGGTACTGAGTGAAGTTTGGAAACAATGAAGGGGCCAAGGTAACTGGAAAGGGTTCTATCAGCATCAATAATGGAAATGTGAAACTTCATGATGTGTTTTATGTGTCAAGACTCAAGCACAACGTTCTCGACGATCGATTTGTGCGAGGGCATGAAGTGATTTTCAACAAACGGGGGATGTGAGATCAAAAGAGTTGGCAAGTGGCAAGACTGGCTTCCCGGGACGTAGAACCTCGAGAAACTTATACACTTTGACAGAGAGTGTCGAAGATTCATGCATGACCATGCTCACCAAGCAGTGAGGTGCTTGGCGTAAGGGGGAGCAGTGTGTATTTGTTATATTCTTTTGCTCCCGATGATAGACTCAGGGGGAGTCCTATGGTAGTTATATGTTGAGTGGTGTATGCTCTTCTTATGTTGGACTCAGGGGGAGTTCTGTGATATTTTTATGTGTTGATATAATGGTTTATTATTATTTTTTGGTCCATAGGATTGGAAAGATGCGGTGGGCACTCCTATGTGGCATATCCCTTTATATTTGTTGTCAAAGGGGGAGAAAGATCTCATGTGCAGTGTGAGTTGCCAACAATTTCAAAGGGGGAGATTGTTGGACTTTATGTTGTCATTGTTGGTAACTTGGCTGATGTGACAGTGTTTGTGAGCATTCAGTCAGAGAAATGAGGAGGGAGAGCATCAGTGTAGGAGAGAGAGTATCAGTGCAGTGGCATAGATGTGGTAACTTTGCTTGTGTGTTCTATAGTGTTCTACATGTGTTTCAGATGATTTATAATGAGTTAAATGGGATTTTACACTGATTTTGATGAGAGAGAATGTCTGTGGATTCCACTGGTGATGTGGCCGAGTTTCTGATGATGCGACAGTGTTCCTGAAGCTTTTCTGATCATGTTCATGTTTCTCATGTTTCTGGTGTTGTGACATTGAAGAGAGAGAAGAGAAAATCAAAAGAGAGAGAATGAGGAGAGAGAAAAAATGTGAGTGGGACCCACAGATGTGGTGGCAAGGTGACGTGCCAACACGGCAGCCCACGGCACTTGGCATGCATGCACGTAAAGTTTCGGGTTCAAATTCCAAGGTTTGACAGAATTTTAATTTTGGGCCTATTTTTGGTGGGTCCCGCAGAAGGTTCATGGAAATCCGACAATGGAAAGATGTAGAGTGTCGAGTTATCTTTCCAACACAACTTGAATCGCTCAATTCCGACTTCGGATGAGGGAGATATTGCGATTCTCGTCGAAACGGTTGAAAAATGGCAAAAATAAGAGCTCTCGGTGAGTATATATGTGTTACAGGGAAAATCGTATAGTTTTACTATAGTTGAGGGACCTATTTGCAATTATCATAAGTTAAAGATTAATGTTGTAATTATCATAAAGAGAAAAGAAACCGATTGGACGGCTGGATTTAAGCCACGTAGTCAAAATTCAGATCGGATGGCCTGAAAAAATACGGGCTAAGGTGTGATGCGAAGATTCTGTCTAGATTCCATCGTGAGGCTTCTGGTTGGATGGAGGCAGTTTAAAAAGGTGGTTCGTGTTTCACGGAATCGGAGCCTTATTCGGTGTGGCGCGTTCATCGTGCAACGACAGAAGAGATTCCGATCCAGCGCTTCATATGATCTCCGATTTTCGGAGGGGTGATTTATCGAGATCCAAGGACTCAGATTCAAACCCGCCTTTTTAAAGTCAATCTGATGGTCCGTGCTGAAGATTCTTTGATCGACCAATCATATCGCGACAGCACATCGGCTGCGCGGCTACGGTGCGGCGCGGATGCGCGGCTATAAAAGGAAAGATTCTATTTTGAATCTTTTGGTTGGCCGAACTTCAAACTACCATAACTTCTTCATCCGAGCTCCAAATCGGTCCGTTCAAGTTGTAGTTTTCATATTTTTGGATGCTCTATCTATTGGGAACCGTTGGGAGTCGAATTAGGGCTGAGAAAAATTAAAAAGAGCGTTTTGAAGGCAGAGAGAAGGATTTCTAGGGTTTCATGCCCTGTGGGAGTGATCAATCACCAACTACCTCTTCTCTGTGTATCAATGGAGTGCTAAATCCCTATGAGAGGTCAGTAGAGCTTTTATTTTTATATTCATGGTGATTATGGGTTATGTGGAAGAGATTAGAAGCCTGTGAGCGAGGTGTGCTCTCTGAATCGATCTCTATCATCATTGAAGACTGTTAGAGAGTACCTGAGGGCAGTGTGAAGCTTCAGAGAGATTGTTGGCCATTTGAAAGCATTGTTTGTGAGATTCTCAATTCCTTATCTATTATGCCTTCAATTTATTGTATGCTAGCATAGGTGCAAATTGTTGAATACCTATCTAGTGGGGGAAAATTGTAAGGCAAATTTATAAGCCTAAAAAATTTGTTATTTGCTTCCCGTGGGTGCGGGTTAAGCGTGGTGTGTAGCGTGTGCTGAACATTGGTACTTGATATCTGAAATCCTGGCACATGTGTACCCTCCTAGTTTTATGCTGGGTAAATTGGGTGTATGTACTCCCTGCTGTGTAGACAGCAAAAAGAAGTGTATTGAGTATATACGGAGTCCGTGGGTATTACTACGTGGACTAGCCATCACACACTGTGTTGGTGAACCACGTATATCCTGTGTTGTGGACTATCTTTATTTTTCTATATATTTTGGAGTGCGTGGAATGACTTGTAGGATGGGTGTGCAAATCTGGTAGACCTGGCCACTGAGTGGTAGCGAGGTAGATTTGCATGCGCTTGTGTGTGTGTGAAAAGTTAGGTCTCCATCAGCTTTGGGCAGTAGTAAATAATTAAGGAGAATTTTCAGACACTGATTCACCCCCCCTCTCAGTGTCATATCAAGTTCATCACTAAAGCCACCAGTCGACATCTGTTGATCACCACCTACAATAGACTCTCAAAATCGTTGAAGCTACAATCTCCAACAATCACTTTCTCTCTCTAGAATAGAAAATCGCCAGAGCATCTCTCTCTAGCACCGAAAATATCTCAAAATTATTGCTCGGAATCATACTTTGCAACCATATGCTCTTTGTACCTAGCATTTTCACCTTCTTTTGTGCTTTCTTTCTTCTTGAAGAAGCATTTACTTCAAACAATTTTCTTCCCTCATTGTGGCTTGACAAGCTTCCAAGTCTGATTTTTATGAAGAGATTCAATCTCCTCATTCATGGCAATCAACCACTTGGTGGAATCAACTGAAGAAACTACTTTTGAATATGTTGCAGGTTCATCATTTTCAATTGTATTTGCAATTAATAAACAATACATAAGCAACAATTTCATCATGCCCATACTTTTGAAGTTGTCGGATATTCCTCCTTGGTCTATCCTTGGCAATACTATATTGTTCTTATTCCTGATCCCATGAATATCATCTTCTTCAGTGAAAGTAGGCAATTGAATTGAAATAGATTGTGCTTCTTTGATGATGGACCATTAAATTCAAACTACACCTTCTCATCAAAATTTTCCTAACTTTCATCACAATGATTAGAAGCTTCCTTTCTACATGCTACTTAGCAGACTCATCAAAAGTAACAACTCTGCTAATAAGAAATTTAGGAGCCTTTGTATTAAGACCCCATAACCTAAATCCCTTCACTCGGATGAATACCCATGAAAAAAACATTTCTTGGCTCTAGGATCCAACTTTTCATCATTCACATGTGCATAAGTAGGACATCCAAAAGAAAATTTAAATTTGTGTAATCAGCATCCTTACTTGACCAAACCTCCTCCGTAGTATTGTACTCAATGGCTGTGCAAGAAGATCTATTCACCAATCAACATGTTATATTAACAATTTCTGCCCAAAACTCCTTGCCTAAACTTGCATTTGATAACATACTCCTTGCATTTTCTAACAAGATTCTGTTCATAAGATCTGACACTATTTTGATTAGGTGTCTTCACAACTGTATAGTGTCTTGCAATCCCTCATTTTTGTAGAATTCATTAAAATCTTCTCCACAAAACTCTAGGCCATTATCAATTCTCAACCTCTTAATTTTCTTCCAGGTCTGCTTCTCAAGAAAAATCTTCCATTGTTTGAAAGTGACAAATTCTTTATCCTTATGCTTCAAGAAGTAAACCCAAATCTTTCTCGAAAAATCATCAATGAAAGTAAGCAGATACCTTTTACCAGCTCTCTTTGAAGGAACTGTAGAGGGTCCCCAAAGGTTTGAATGAATGTAGTCCAAAGTTCCTTTGGTCCTGTGAGTAATTGTGTTGATGCTAACTCTCTTCTGTTTTCCAAAAACACAATGCTCATAGAACTCTAGTTATCTTGTAGTTTGACCACACAACAAACCTCTTTTACATAATGATGTTATTCCCCATTTACTCATATGGCCTAACCTCATATGCAATAGATTCTGAATAGATGATGAAGCTGCTGCAACCGAACTAGTGAGTGTAGTACCTGATGGACCTTGAATGACACTGAGAGGGGGGGGGTGAATCAGTGTGAATACTTTTTCCCTGATATTTCTTTGCTGCCCAATGCTTATGATGAACAAAACTGCCCCATACACAATCGTATGCAAATCTACCTCACAACCACTCAGTGGCCAGGTTTACCAGATTTGCACACCCATCCTGCAATTCATTCCACGCACTTCACAAAGTACATAATTAAAACAAACCACAACACAGAAAGATTACGTGGTTCACCACCACAGTGAGTGATGGCTAATCCACGGAGTAATGCCCAATGGGCTTCGTATTTACTCAATACTCAACTTTTAGCCCTTTACAGGACAAGGATGCTCACCCTAAATTTTCCCAGCATAAAACTAAGAGGGCGTAACAACGTCAGAATTCAGGCATAAAGCCAGTGTCCAGCACCCACTGAACACACCACAACTAATACAATTTTTGGGGCTTATAATGATGCCCTACAATTAAATCCCAATCTAGCAAGGCATTCAATATTTTTTCTTTTCTTAATGCTAGCATACATTAGATTCCCATACAACGTAGGCATTCAACATTATCAACCTACTTTAACATACAATGCATTGATTCAATAAACAGTAAGGGAGATGAGAAAATCTCACAACCAATTTTTTCTGATAATTGACGATGTTCCTCTTCTTCTGGTAATCAATCAATCCCTTGCTATATGCAACCAAGCTCTACCAGCTTTCAAAAATACATCAATGTATCGGCATCAGCATGAACAGAGATGGAGAATGACTGTCTTCAATTTCCGGAGCAAGAAAAATTAAAATCCATGAAGTTCTTCTCTTTTTCTTCAAAAAACCTTCTTCAGATCTGTTTTTCACGGCCACTGGTTTTTCTAACCATTCTCAATAGAAAGAGCATGAAAAACCTAGCTCAGTGCAATTTGGATCGTTGGATTTGGCCTCCGGATGATCAAGTTATGGCAAAAACAAGTTCGGCCATTCAAAAAATTCTAAATGGAATCTTTTAATTCCATTTGGTGCGCCTGCGACGCACCGTAGCCGTGCCCCGCCGCTTGGGTGTCGCGCCCTGATAGGCCGAAGAGGGAATCTCTGAAATTGGCCATCGGATCTCACTCTAAAAGGCGGGATCGAACCTGATCCCTCGGATCTGGATAATCCGCGTCTCCGAAAATCGGCTTGAACTACACCCGCTCGATCTGGATCAATGGTGCTGTGGTACCGTAGACGCGTCACACTGGATAATGGCTGTGCTTCCATGTAATGCGACGCATTTTATTAAACTGCGTCGGATGAATCAGAATACTCGCGGGAGTATCTGACGCATCTGATGAATATACACATAATCCCGCCTCCATCTGGACCGTTCAAAAAGCATCAACCCTTCATAGCTTCATCTGGACCGCCGAATTGAGATATTCTCAATAGTAAAAAGACCATATTTCCCCTGGGAAATCTGACAATGGCCTCTGTAACTTTTGCCATTTGTTAAACTTCTACAGAGACGATTTTCCAGAGAGTTTTTCTCTCTCCTGGAAAATCGTCGAACAGATGGGGGACATGCTACATGCGGGAGGGGTCCTGCGCGTGGCATGCGGGAGGGCCAGCGCGCGTAGCATGCGAGAGGGCCAGCGCGCTCGGGCCTGCTGCCTGCGGGCCTGCGGATGTGCTGTGCTGCTGGCCAGCTTGTGGCCTGCTGCCTGCGGGCCTGCGGGTGTGCTGTGCTGCTGGCCTATGGGCTGGCTGCCTTGGCCCTCTGCCAGGCCTTAGGCCAGGCTGACTGCCTTGGCCACCTTGGTGGGTCCCACTGGCCCCACTTTCTCTCTCCTCTTACTCTCTCCTCTGATTCCCTCTCCTCGGTCATGCTTCACAATACCTGTAACAAAACTGCATCACCTGTTTCATTGACATATCCCCTGTAGGGTCCGCAGACACTCTCTCTCATCAAACTTGACTCAGTTAGCCCAATTTGCCAACAATTACAATATGTAGGCCAACAGTACCATGCAATTATATAAACAACCAACCTTCTTTCCTATCATCAACAAGAGAGCACCTTTGCTGATCTTCATGACTCCACCTTCAGCTATATAATTGCACCCATTTGAATCAAAAGTACCTAAACTAATGAGATTCTTCTTTAAATTTTGGAACATGTCTAACTTCCGTCAGCATAAGTCCACTTTCAATTGATCCGTATTTGAAGTACCATTCACGGCTAGGACACATGTGGTAGGAACAAACTGAATCAAGAATCGATTCATCATGTGACCTAACTTTGTCATCTGTCACTAAAAGCATCTCAGGCTCACTCTCATTTGATGCAATTAATACTAGCTTTGGCCGAGTTATATTTCTTTTGTTAATTTCGGGCACAACCATTTGCGTTCTATTTATTTTGCAATTTATAACATTCAGATTTAATGTGTTCCTTTTTCTTCCAGTAGTTTCATATCAAATTTTTGTGTTTTGATTTTGATCAGCTCTTCTTCTTGTCACTGTTCAAAGCCCTTTCAATTGTTCTCCCTCTAGCCACCAAACCAACACCTCCAGAGTTTGATGATTGATGTCAATTCATCATCAATTTTCTTCTTACTAAGCAGAGTCAGTTTCACATCCTCAATAAAGATCGCCTCTCTACCATAAATCATGGTTTCCTTGAAATACTTATATGATAGAGTCAGCGAACATTATAATAACGAGGCTGAACTTTCACCATTGAATTTAAAATCTATCCTTTGCAAATTAGTAATGATGGGTTTTAATGGAAATACCTTTTGGAAGACGATGTGTATACAACTGTTGCTTCAATCTTAACCTATCGGTGAGGGATTTGGTGATCGAAATATGAATTTTCTAACTTCACCTGTAACTCCACAGTTGTCTTCTCTAAGAGCACTTCATGGAAAACTTCGTTTGAGAGTCATAATTGAATGACAGAAGGGCTTTATCATCCATGTCGTTCCAATCATCTTCAAACATAGTTGAAGGTTTCTTCTCCTTCTCGAATAAGGTTTTTTTCAACCTTTGTTGTGTAAGAATAGGCATCATTTGAACTTGCCATTATTGAAACTGATGTTGCCATCGAATCGATCATTGTCGTATTTCGTTGATGTAGTAGAAGCCATGGATGCAAAGATCGAAAGCAAACCTAGAGTTCTGATACCAGTTTGTTAGAGAAAATAACAAAAAAAATGAATAGAAAATAGAATATGATTCACGTAAAATGACAAAGATTTAATGTGGTTCAAACACCAATGTGATGTGCTATATTAATGAGAGAAGATGAAGATGATTCACTATATGTGTCAAAATGAGGTCACAACGAAGATCTCTCAAGAACAAGCTCTCTCCCAAGTCTCAAATTTAAAAACCTATTTTCTCTTTTCTATTTATGGCTAGAGTTACAAGACAAAAGATAAGAACATTATGTATGAGCTCCTGCAAGTTGGGTCGATCCATTGGGTTGATTCAAATCATACCAATTGGCCAAAGCCCTCTGCTACCATAACAGATTTTAAAAAAAATTCTCATTCGGGTTACCACCAAAATTGACGAAATGGATCAATCTTCAAAACTGATCATGAATCCAAAACTACTGAAGAATTCAAGATACATAAATGAAAACATAGCAGTTTCGATGTAGCTTTGAACCCAAGAAATTAACCGAATAGGGAATGCCATGCATTCATGCAACACTTTTTATTAATCGGTAGGAAAACTTTATTAAAGAGAAAAAAAGGGGATACAAGAATGTACAAAGGGCCAAAAGAAGGCCCTAGTCCCCAATAGGACATACCCTATTAGGAACTCTATGCTGATGGTTAGCTTATAACTTAAAAAAGGCATAGCTTCAGCTTTGACCAAATTATTCTATGAGTAGAGTGTGAGATCCATTGATTTCCTCATGTCGTTGACTTTTTCTATATTGGCCTAATTGATATAGGCGCATGACGAGGTCAACACTGGCACTCATCATGACTTTTTTTTCCTTTTTTTTTATGTGAAACCCACAGTAGAATTTTCTTCTTGGGAGAAGGATTGCTGGCCATTTAAGAATATCGGTTGTGAGATTTTCTCATTCCCTATCCTCTTTAATGTTTTTTATGCACTGTACGCTAGTATAGTGAAAAGAAAAAAATATAATACCTATCTAGTTTTGGGAAAAATTGTTAGGCATAATTATAAGCCTAAAAAAATTGTTATTTGCTTCTCGTTGGTGCGAGTTAAGTGTGGTGTGTTCAGTGGATGCTAGATTCTGGCTGTTAAGCCTGAATCTTGGCGTTGGTGCGCCCTCTCAGTTTTATGCTGGGAAAACCTAGGGTTAGTATCATTGTCTTGTAAAAGACTAAAAGTTGAGTGTTGAGTAAATACGGAGCCCGTTGGGCATTACTCCGTGGACTAGCCATCACACACTGTGTTGGTGAACCACGTATATCCTGTGTTGTGGATTGTCTTTATTTTCCTATATATTTTGGAGTGTATGGAATAACTTGCAGGATGGGTGTGTAAATCTGGTAGACCTGGCCACTGAGTGGTAGTGAGGTAGATTTGCATGCGCTTGTGTGTATGTGAAAAGTTAAGTCTCCATCAGCTCTGGGCAGCAGTGAATAATTAAGGAAAATTTTCAGACACTAATTCACCCCCCCTTTCAGTGTCATATCAAGTTCATCACAAACCTCCCTCCCCCAAGACCAATATTAACTAACATCAAATTCCCATCTTTAGATGAGATGGTCAAAGCAATTCGAACCAGGACTCTTCAACTTCATAGGCTTAGTCTTCAAGTTGAGATCTTCCATTACCCTCAGAACAACATCTTCCCTTGAACTAGAGGTATTGCAGAGGATCCTTTCATTCCTTTCCTTCCAGATTTGGTAAATGGTGGCACATAAAGCAATTTTCCCCACCATGCTAATGGAACCTTCCTTACAAAAGGTTTTCCCAATCCAAGAAGCTTCTTTCTCCACCCTCATTTTAGGGGAATGAGTGGCATGACAAGTGGCCAAAGTAGTCTTCCAAATATAGAAGGGGAACTCACACTGAAAGAATAGATGGTCTCTTGACTCGATTCCATGCCAACAAAAAACACATGCATCCTCCACCATGATGTGCCTTCTTCTCATAAGGTTTGTAGTGGCCAAGGAGTTCAAGAGGCATCTCCAAGCAATGGAGAAATGTCTCGGGACATTTTGAGGGAACCACACACTTGAAGTCTAGGGTAATCGAGTGCCCACATCCCTAAAAAAGTTCCAAGCCTTAACAAGAGAGAAGGCACCAGGGTTGGGCTAAGCCACTGAACAACATCCAGGGAAGATCCGGAAGAACAACGCAAGGAGGTGATGACTCTCCAAGCATCTTGGGTCTCCACTGACAAGGTGTGAGGCCTCTCAATCCATTGCCCATCAACGACGAAGGAATTAATCAAATCAATTTTGGAGGAAGCACACTCACTAATATCTCAGGGCTAAACTTCAAGTCAAGAATTCCATCTAGGTGCCAGGGATCAAGCCACATTCTGGTACTCTCTCCATCCCCAACCTTAATGGAGATGTTAGGGAGCATAAGATGTCTAAGCTTCAGAATACACCTCCAAAACTAGATAAAATCTGGCTTGCTATCTACAAGGAGTGTCTATTAAGAGAGGAGGATTTCACCTAATCAACCCACAGGCTGGTCTTCCCTAAGAGAATGTTCCACATTAGCTTTGATAATTCCAACCATGTTCATCTCTTTAATTCTTCTAATTCCCAACCCACCTTCACCTTTAGGCCTGCAAAAACTCTAATAGCTGACAAAGTGCAACCTGCTCTTCTCATCCGAACAAGACCAAAGGAAATGGGAGAACATGGACTCCAAAGTCCTAATGGTTCTGGTTGGGAGGCCAAAAAGGCCAGTCCAGTAGATCTAACCGCCCTGAAGCACTCAAATAATATGCTGTGTAACCACCTTGAAGCACTGAAATAATAAGCTGCAATCTCCCAACATAGGACAGGAATCTGCCTTTCCACCTTGTCATTTTGGCCTTTGTACTCTCCAAAAGAGGCAAACAATCACAATAGATCTGACCAAAAACTAGGAAACTCCAAGATGTCTGACCGGAAGCTTCCCCAAAGGGAAATGGACCAAACCAGCAAGGTCCAATCTTCTATCAATAGGCACCCCTCCAATAAAGATAGTAGATTTATCCGGATTTGGAGATAGCCCAGAATGGAGAGAAAATTCTTTCAAGACCAAATTACAGGCCCTTAAGGAATCTTCATGAGATTTAACAATGATCATTAGGTCATCTACATAAAGGAGATGAGAGAGACCATGGGGCTTGCATTTGTTTGCCAAAGCAAGCTCTATCAATCCTACCATCAGATAGAGCTTGCTTTAAGAAACAGGAGAAGACTTCCATGGCTAGAGTGAACACGTGAGGAGACATAGGATCCCCTTACCTAAAACAAACATGAGAGCCATTGATGAGAATATTCATGAACACCAGAGTGAATCCCAACTTTTTCAAGACAGCTTCAATAAAGAATCTGTTAATAGAATCATATGCTTTATGCAAGTCCCAATTCCTTCTTCAATCCACCTCACCACTTTAAGACACCAAGATGTTATCTGAAATTGCCCTACATAAAAGCAAACCAGTTCCTGGAGACAAGCCTGGGAATCGCTTCTTAGAACCGGTTAGCAATGATCTTAGTGTTCACTTTGTAGAGCAGGTTGCACAAAGCAATAGGTTCCCTAGATACTTTTGTTCCTTTCATTTACCCCTTTCTTTCTTATTATATTTTCCTACTACTTTGTACTATTTTGTTTGTTTTTATTTTTTATATATTTCTTATTTTTTTATATTATTTCTAATAAATTAGAAATATTTATAATATTTAAATTTATGTCTATTATCTATTCAAATTGAATTCTACTATCTAATTCTAATTCTAAATAGAATAGAAAACTATTGATGCATGCATTATATGGCATTTACAATCTGACAATAGTGACATAGCCATATCACTCCAATTTGAATTGAAAAAAGGTCAAGTCAAATAGTCTTCTACATACTATTCCTAGTACTAGGAATGGGATATAAGTAATTCCCAATATCTCGCATAAAAGAAAAAGAGTATATACAAAGCAAGCAAAAGTCTTTTCATGATATGATACATTCTCAACTTTAGGAATCAAGCAGATGAAGGTAGAATTGATTTCTTTATGCATATAAGTATTCTGGAAGAACCATTTAACTGCAAATAACACATCCCCTCCTATGATGGTCTAAGCCCTCTTGAAGAAACATGTATTAAAGCCATCAGAGCCAGAAGCTTTCCCATCCTTAAAGGAAAAGAGGACCCTCGTGATCTCATCATCAAAAACTATAGTCCCTAAAGCTTCCTACTGGCCTTCATACAGATTTTTATCAAAATGAATGCCAGAGAGGTTTGGAATATCACCAAGCAGCCCCTCTCCAAAAAGGGTGCTGAAATAGGAAACAGCTTCAAGCTTGATCTCTTCCAACTTCTCTAGGATGACATCATCATCCTTAGTAATGGAAGAGATTCTTCCCCGTTGCTAGTTTCCTTTAACTGAGAAGTCAAAAAATTTACTATTTTTATCACCTAGCTCAATCCATTAGATCCTGGATTTTTTGCCTCAGAAAGTTTTCTTGAGCTTTGAGAGCCTCTACCAGCATCACTTTCACTCTACCTTCCTCCAGCCAATCAGCAGGAGAGACACTAGGCCAGGCCAACCTAGTCTAAACTTCTTTTAGGGCTTTCTCAGCATTAGAAACTGCCTCAGAGATAACAGATAAGAACTTAAGGTGATCAGCCCAAGTATTAAAGAACTTAAATGGTTTGAAACCAAAATCCAACACATCTGCAATCTTGACCACAGCAGGACAGTGATTCAAAAGCTGGGGGAGCTTGAAGGATGATTCATATCCTTTAAAGGAAGACAACCACTTACCATTCACCAGGACTCTGTCCAATTTTCATCTGATTCTAAAAGACCTCATTTGATTTTTTTACCATGTTAAAAGCTGCCCAGCCCATCTCAGATCCGAGAGGCCGTTGTCTTTAATCCAATTATTGAACTCATTAAGACTGGGCTCATACACTAGTCTCCCTCCAATCCTTTCAGATTGAGATCTCATAGTATTGTAGTCCTTGATGACCATCCAAGGCTCATTCACAGAAGAATCAAAATCTCTCAAGTTGGCCCAGAGGGCTCTTCTCTCAGACATGTCATTCCTCCCATAAACACTTGGACAAAAGAAAGACAATTGGGATTCTAATATAATCACTTGAGGATCTCTCGAGATGATCAACACATTGAAGATGCTAGGGTCCCAACCCAAAGCAATCTTAGCCGATAAATCCCCTAAACCATTGTGCTCCAAATTCCAATTCTTCTTCAACATTCTAGCCAAAACCAAGAAATTTGTCTAAGTAAACTTTAAGTCAACCAGGACAAGCAAACCTGCCTTTACTTTATATAGCAATCTTCTAATATAACTTTTCTTAAAAGATTCATTACATCCTCTAATATTCCAGCACACCAAACTCATTAAAAAATCCAAGGGATATCAATCAAAAGCGTTATTAAGCAGAAAGGTCCTAATCCGAATCATCTTTAAGGATGTCTTTGACATGAACATACCAATCACCCGAGGGGTAGGGAGGGTCCTTCTCTCCATCTAAGGAGCCATTAAGACACCTCTCCAAATTGTTTCCCCAAAGGACCAAAATCTCGAAGTTAGGTTTTCGGATCCACGAGCACAATAACTAGGGACTTCTTCTTCAACCTTGTAGGCTGGGGAGGGCTATTATTCACAACAGCAACAGTAGCCAGCTTCTAAGATTATCTAGTTTGGTAAGGAGGGTTTGGACGAAGACAGGAGGGTCTGATTGGAACTACAGGTTTAGGAAGGTTGGAGAGACTTAATGGTTGGGCCAGCTGTTGGGTTGGTGTCTTGTATTTTGTGGAGTCCACATAATTATGAGAGTAATATTTGTATTAAGGTATGGGTCTATTACATGTACGGGGGTAAACTTGTAATTGTAGGGTTAGGGTTTCTAGGTTTCCCTATAAATTGTCTCTATGTGGAAAAACTTAAAAAAGGCTGTAAGGGCTGTCAGAGGAGAACGCTCTGACAGTGGATAGCCAGGAGACTGTAAGGCTGACATATGAGATAAGCCTGTCTGGTAGAGAATTTTATAGACTGTTCTTGGAATTGAAGGAAGTTGATATTTTCTCTGGTGGACGTAGGCATCCCATGATGGGGTGATGAACCATGTTAATTTTTCGTGTGTTTTCTTCTTGTTTACGCTCTTCCAATCTTAACAAGTGGTATCAAAGCCAGGTTCGACAGATTGGTCAGTGATCTCGGAGAAGGAGGGAGGTGCGTGAAGAGGTATGAAGAAGAAGAAGAAAAAAAAAAGCACGTGAGTTTTTATTTATTTTTTCTCTGAAGAGTTTGCCAACTAAGGCCTTTGGAAACACCTCTACCAGTAACCGATAGATGGAAACCCTTTGAAGATGGGTAGAAGTACAAATTTCTCCAGCATCCATACTATAAGAAGGAGGATTAGGACCAAAAACACCCTCAACAGACTGTCCAGCAACCTCTAAAAGCACCAGTGCCACTCTACCATTCCTCACTAAGCCCTCAGCTACCCTTGTAGGAGGCATTACAGGCTTTGAGGGGCAGCCCTTATCAGAGTGACCAATGATACCATAATTCATGCAATGAGGAGGACGCGAATCATAAGTGACTGATTGGTTGAACAAAACTCCTTCATCGTCTTCTATCAGATATTGTCCTCCAAGAGCTGTCATGCTATGCAAACCTAAGCAAAGGTATGGTGAGACATAGCTATGGTGGTTGCATCGGCATACAAGCTTGCCCAAAACAGAACAAATGGAGCTCAATGCTTCATTCCCCCACAAATGCAAAGGCAATCTAAGAGGAGACACCCAGAGAGGGATAGCCTTCAGCCCAAAAAGGCTTGAATGGACACTTCTTTCCCATTTTCTTATGAACATAAGTCTACCACCAACATAGAAGACTCCTGACTCCAATATCCTCTCTTTGTCTTCATGACAAGAGAACTTGAATGCAAAATCTCCATGCAATAAGGGGTAGAACTCCAGCAAGCCTTTGGGCCTCAATTGTTTTTCCGAGGCAATTTTTGCATATGAGAAGCTTTGTCTTTGCCCCATGAAAAACCCAACCAAGGTGCTTGAAAGATCAACAAGCTCATCCACAACAGAATCAGGAGGGCATTTTCCAGCCTTCATCCTATTTTGGATAGGTGGATGCATGAATGAATCTAAGGGAGTGGAGAGGCTTTACATTCAAAGTTAAACCCACAAAAAGGCCAGACCATGAAAGTGGGGGAGGAACCGAATCTGATACCAAAGCCTGTCCCTCCGAGGAAACACCATCAAGACTAGCAGCATCAATACATGGTTTTGGATCACTATGGATGGGGGGAGGAAGGACACCAAAAGCAATAGAGCCAGGGACAGGAGATTGAGAGCAAACCTGGGTGGGGGGGGAGGGAAACCAAACCAGGGGTTGGGAGAGGAGGGAAGTCAACCAGGTTTGCCATGGGAACCGAAACCAAGGGAGAATCCCGCCAGCATGCAGTTGTCACCTAGGCATTCTACATGTCACCTGCAGAGCTCTCTCGGCCGCTGACTGAGCCAGCATAAAATATGCACTCGCAAATAACCTTGGATTGCTACAACCCAACAACACATTATGATGAGCTGATAAAAACAGTGTTTGACAAGTATTCATGTTTTAAGATCATAGAATCCATTAAAAGAAAGCTTTCATGGATCATTTTTCGGGATGGCATCGGTTTAACAAAATCCATTAGTTGTTTGGCATGAACATGACTTATCCAAAGCAGCAGGCCTAAAATTAACTCTAAGATAGGCAACCATTTAGATGTGATTGTAATTGTATTTTCTTTCTATGCCACTATATTCCCCTCTGCAGACAAACATTCTCTCTCTCTCTCTCTCTCTCTCTCTCTCTTTCTCTCTCTCTCAAAATATAATGAAGCATCCATTATTTGGCACGTATGGTTACGACTAGAAAATGAATACAAAATCTTTAGCATGTAACATTGGTAATTAGCATTACCGTTCCACATCTTGAAATCTGGTGCTCAGTTTGTCTGCCTCTAAAGACTCATGAGAATTGTTTCTAGTCCGATGGTGAAGATGTACCCAAGATATATATGAAGCAGAAATATATCAAGGTCCTGGTGTCTGCATTGCTGAATGGAATTAGTCCATCATTCACGTTGCTCAATAAGCATGGTGGAAAATTTAATGTTGAACTAAGTATGTGGAAATAATAATTGTTGCTTTTGGTTGATTCCAACTATTTCACGTGACTAGAAAATTCTTTAATCTTCAGAAGCTTAGAACTAACTTTTGTCATCGTCTTGTATTTCAGTCTGAAGGAGATAGTAGAGAGGCATCATCTGCATTCTAAGAACCTCCAAAAATTGGATAAACCTTCCCTTGAGCTTCGAGTAGGTTTATCCTTAAATTGTTCTTCTTTTTTTATTTTTTATTTTTTATTTTTTATTTTATTTTTATTTTTTTGGCATGGCTCCTGATTCCTCCCCCCTCCCCTTCTTTTTTTTTAGAATGTCAAGAAAAGAAAAAACAGCATGAAACAAAACTAATTATAGTATAGTGATCACTTTATGTGTCTATTCTTCTTTTTCATTTAATTTTTTTTCTTTTCTTATATTAATATCCAAACACAGCCATAGGTTAGATATTTAATATCAAAATCTGACTGGTATGCCATGGTGTCTCTTTAGCTGGAGAACAGTAAGTATGCCAGGTTGTGCAAGGAAATTTCTGAGAAGAGCAATCAACTGAGGTATGGAGGTTTTTTTTTTTTTTTTGGAGGTGAATAAGGTATGGATTTATTATTAATTTGATAAGGGAAGAAACCTTCTACCCAAAAAGATAAGGAAAGAAAATGATCCCGTAGATCTTTATTCTTTCCTCCAACATTTTTCTTATCTTCGGTAGATTTCTTATCATTAATTAAAGGGATATTCTTATTGACATTGTTCCGGTGTGAGACCAGCGATTAATCTGCTAGATCATGCAAAATCCTCCCTCACCCCTCGGCCCTCCCGTTTCAAATACCCTCAGTATTTTTGAGATTTCTATGATGGCCCAATAACTTCCCATGAAAGGGAATCAATGTCAATGAGGAATTGACCCAAGCCAGCGTCAAGTAGAAGGTCCCTTGATTGAATGTTAGATATAAATGAACGGATATCTTATAATGTTGAAAGATCATGTGGATTTTAGGAGAATGAGAGGAGAAGATCTCCAACGACTAAGTATAGAAGAATTGCAGCAGCTAGAGAAATCCCTAGAAACCGGATTTAACCGTATCTTAGAAAGGAAGGTTGGTGACCATTTCGTTTCCGAAAATTATAGTATAATACCTAATTGACTCTAGTTTGAATTCTATGGTCTTACATATGAAGTTCATGATTCTTTTTAGGGTCAACTAATTATGGAGGAGATCAGCACACTCCAAAGAAAGGTAATTAGGGATCACTCCGAATATTTCAAGCCTGCATTGTGTTTGAAAAAGTAAATAAGTGTCATCATTTTCATGTAATTAATTTTTTTGGGAATCAAGATGAATTTGTGAGTAAGAATGTATTTAGGGCTATATCACCTGCCCATGCAAAATGACTTGAAACATGTAGATCGTTGTTAAAATTAGCAAGAAGCAGTTGGAATATCTCCAAAAACTAGTTATCTGTTCAATAAGGAGTAGAATCAATAATGAGGTACGTCCACTGTTTCATGAGTATCCTTGGCTAAATGTGCCTCTAAGAATCCATCCACGCTGCTTGGATTTCAAGCCCCCCTTTTGTTGTTTCGGATTTATCATGGGATGCCAATGGCGGTCCTCGTGATGGGTTTCTGATTAATTTTCTCACTTCGGTCTGTCTCCCTGCTGATAGATATGTCCAAGGAGGAGTTGCAGATTGTTCTGGAATCTTTGATTGTCGTGGAATACCTGGACGCGTTAATTTTATGTATCATTTTTTCTGTTAATATACTCTTTTCTATTCTCCACCTCCCTCTCAACTAAAAAAAAAAAAAAAAAAAATCCTGTAACCCATGAAATTAAGGATGAAACTTACTATCTTGACTTTTATGAAGAGATCATGACGAGTACAGTTTAGAAACTAACCTTCTTGATCTGTTCAGTTTGAACAGAGAATAAGCTTAAGTCTATGCCCCGTTTGGTTAGATTGAACTGGAATGGGAAAAAAAATGAATGGGTTTTCGCACCGGGGTATTTGTCTAGAAGTAAAGTGGGAAAATAGTTACTGATTTTATTGTAATTTTAGTTATTTTCACTCACTACAATTCTAATCATTACCATTTCTTGTTTTCTATTTGCACTATTTTGTTTTTAGATCTATGAAGGATAGAATATATTTCGCTGAGGTCTAAGCAGGCAGAATTGGTTTCCTTATACCTTTTGTCATCTCATGTATCAAACAAAATACTTATTTGGAGCAATTTAAGAAATTAATTGATAATATTGTAGGTTATTATGAGGAAATGTACTATTGCATTCTTTCAATCACCTTATATTTAATGTTTTTATTTTAATAAAAATGCAGGGATCACAATTGGAGGATGAGAATGAGCGATTGAGACAACTGGTGAGAGTTTTCACTGGAATAAATTAATTTGTGACCTTAAAGGGTAGTACAGTTGATAATTAGGACCAACACCTCAGAATTAAGACGTCACGAATTCAAGTCTCCTTAGGATTTATTTATTCAAAAAAAAATTCATTTGTTTTATTTATTTTTAAATATGTTTACAAATTTCTTTTACAATGAGCCCCCACATTTTGCAAACAAATTCATGGACACCTTAAATTTCTAACTTCCTATATATGCCACTTAGTTCAATTTTTGCCATTTAGTCCATCAAATTGACTGTTTGCATTTTCTTCTCACTTTTTAAAAACTTCTGAAAATATCAATATTATCCAATCATGTATCATCCAAATAGAAAACATCATTTCTCTCAGCTAAAAAGTAAGGGAGGAAAGGGCAAGGTGAGGGACTACTTTTTATAGAGGTCAGAATAATCAATTTCATAATTTATATGGTACCAAAATGAAATATAAGCATAAATTCAAGAATCTAAGGTGTCATCAACTTGTGAAGAGAGTTTAGCCAATCACAAAAGACTCTGTTTTGTTTGTTTTGACGTAAATTTTTACATGTTAAGAAAATTTCCAATGCTTATTTTCAGGAGGTAAAAGAAAAACGAACTTTATTTTCTCTCCTCCTTAGAGATCATTATATTTTATCTCTTGAAAATAAACATTGAAAATGAAAATTAATATGTAAAGTGTTACATGTAAAAACCAACAAATGACGCCTAAGTATTGGTGAAACAGTAATTTTCCCCTATATTTTTTCCTTCTAACTTTGTTTGAAGTTGAAAACATTTTTGTCACAGGTGAATATGCCTATAGTCCAAAGGCATGCTGCTCTTGAATCTGAGAACATAGTCTACGAAGAAGGCCAATCATCAGAATCTGTTACTAATATCTGCAACTCTGTTGGTGCACCCAAAGGTTATGACAGTTCTGATACATCTCTAAAGCTGGGGTTAGTCCTACTTATAGTCTCTCTTTTTTATTTTTCCTGTTTAGTTATCCAATTATATCCAAACTTAAGGCTAGTTTGGTGGGAAGTGGAGTATTCCTTTCACCTATTCATAAGATTGTTTCTGTTGATTAGAATTTTAACTCTTTGGATGAAGGGATTCTTTTCATCAATGGTGATTTGGCTGATGTTTCTTTCTTGTAGTATTTGTTCTTTTTAATCAAATGTGATTAACCTTTAACAAAATCAGTCTAAGACTGCATTTGGTATGCATTCTCAATCCTATAATATAGAATAAAAAATATGTTCTCTTTTATCCTGTTTTTTTCTGTTTCTCTTTGAAGATGGGTCTTCCCCTTTTTGTCTATCGTGATGGTCTGTATGTACAATTTCTTTTCCCTAATAATTTCTTTTTCATCTAAAAGAAAAAAAGAAAAGAAAAAAGAATGAGCTAAAGAGAGACATCTCTGTTCAAGACTCAAAATAAGGTAGAGTATTGAGATGAATAGTGTGTTTCAGAATGGGTTCTATCAGAGAATATAATCTATAATCTAAGAATAAAAATATATATCAAATACTATTTTTGTCATCTTAGAATATATTTTTGACTTGGAATGTATTCCACCCACAGGCTAAGTTAACTTGGCTCTAAACCTTTCTTGATCACCCATTTTCTTGAGCATGCAATAATCCACATCCTTTTCTCTTGATTGATGTTGTGTTATTTCTTGCAGGTTACCTTTTCTCTAGCGGAATTTGAAGGACGATGCTGTGTATTTTCTGTTGTTTGATATTGGTTGACTTGATGAATAGATCAAAGTTACTGACAGTTTAGTGTGTTGGATTCTATGGCTACATTGATTTATAGTAATTTTGTAATTAATATAGTCGAAGTGGGAGATTGTTGGAATATTATAAGTTTAATTAATTACCTAATCAATTAATTAGTCGGAGTCTAATTAACACGGTAGAATTAGTTTGATTTGGTTCTTTTTATGGTTGAGATAGGTAACCCTAATATTTCTATTGTGGGAAAGCTGTGACTGAAGGATTACGATCAAAGCTTGAAGCCTATGGAAACCAACCTCTTCACAAACAGGTGTATTTTTATGTTTAACGTTTATTGCAAATCCATTATGTTCTAAGTATCCTCTAGGTTAATAAATCTAACAATATGACCATATGAGTTACAAAGCTAAAGGTAACTAGGGCTTTTTACAAGCAAAATTTCCCTAATGAAAGGAAAAGGGTAGGGGAGGGAGACCATGCGTAGAGGCAGTCATGTGTTGATTATTCAATACTAATTGACACGAACCAAAATGCCCACGAATTCTTATGGTATAGGTCTTGGATTTGATTTTTAGAGACCAATGAAAATAAAAAAGGTAAAAGATAGTTATCTCTCTTGTAACTTACCTTATTGACCGTTGATTTCCAAAGGTTTCAAAAAAGACAATTATCTTCCCTAAATAACTATTAAAATCTAAATAGTTCTAATTTTTAACGGTGTTAAAGTTAAATTTTTTATGGACAACTATATCATGAGAAAAAGAAACCACATACATGGGCTTTGGAGAACCCAAATTTGAGAAAAAGAGAACCCAAATCTGAGAATCCAAATCTCTCATAAGTATATACATCTTTAACAAAAATAAGTATGCCTCACTCTACCGTTGGAAAGAGAACCCAAATCTGAGAAAAAGAGAAACCAGAAACACAAGTCGAGAAAATCGAAATCCTGAGAAACAAAATTTCGTAGGTTTTGGATAGTCAAAATCGGCTACCATTGGGAAAAATTCTCCAAAACCCTAAACCCAAGTATTCAATAAAAAAGGAGACCGAGAGAGATCAAATAGTGAGGGGGAGAGAGAGAGAGAAAGCACCGGAGAGTTCCGGATGTTCTCTCTTCTAGTTTTGCAGAGAATGACTTCGTGCAGATGGCGATTAAATCCTTGATCTTCACTCTTTTGGTTTTGCAAGCCAAGATCGAAATGGTGTTGCCGGCCCAAATCACAGAGGAGCAGATGAAGGCCGAGATCGCAGAGGAGAAGATGAAGGCCAAGATCGTGAAATGGAATCCCTGGAGTTTTTGCAGAAAAATCCAAATGGTGGAGGAGTTTTTGCAGAAGACCCAAAATGGTGGAGGAGATTGGAAAATGAATTTTTGTGCAGAAGACTCAAAATGGTAGTAACCCTATTAAATAGTAAGGGTAAAATAGGTAGTTCATCTCTCTAAAAGGGTAATTTGGTTTTTAAAAAAATATTGGACTCCCACCGTTACCATCTAACGGAATATTCTTAACGCGTGGGGCTATTTGGATTTTAATAGTTATTTAGGGGAGGTAACTGTCTTTTTTGAAACATTTGGGGGTCAATGGTCAATAAGGTAAGTTACAGGGGAGGTAACTGCCTTTTTACCCAAATAAAAATTAAATTGAATCATATTTTCTTGTCTGTCATCTCTATTTTATTTCTATTGAATTTGAAGGACTTCCGAATACTCTTTAAATGCTATAATTTTCTTATTTGTTAGCATAAAATCTGTCCATGTCTATGGGTGGGTCAATCGGTGGAGAGTCGTGTTATCAGGCAACTCCGATAAGAAGAGGTTACGAAAGGAAAACCGATTAAATAGAATCAATTACTAATTGACTTTGGTTTCAAAAGTTGAAACCGATTAATAATCAATTCAAAATTTGATTTATTTCCATTATGCTCGAATAGTTCAGAACCTGATCAGCTAATAAACCAAATTGAACGGACTGATAGCCTTAGGTTTGGTTTAAGAGGGGGAGAGAGCGAATACATGAAATATGATAAAGGAAACAATTCACATGATCCACTCAAATTGAATAGTTTTTAGAAGGAAAAGTTTCTGTACATTTGCAATATACATAAAATGGGTCTACTTTCAAACCCAAATAAAACTGCCTAAAATTTATCTAAAAAATAAAAGGAGGATGAATGATTGATGCTCGATTGCATGCCCCCTACACCATCGTGGAGGCTAATGGGAATGCTTGGAGGGGATCCAAAGAGTGGGATTTGTTTTTTTTTCAAGGAAGAACGTCACTTCGCACTCTCTCGTGTCTAAACGCATGAGACACACAGTCGGCTATGCATCTTTTTCCCATAAAAAAAACTCATCACATGTATATCACAAAATAAGGTCCTATTTATCACACCTCCTTCATGGTCTTGATGGAAAACTGAATTTTCTTCATCGAAGTCTCATGAGAAAACCCTACATTAAATTAATATGAACACGTGGGTTAGTTCTATGTAGTTTTATGCGAGTTGGAAGTTCTTTATATGGTTTTGTTGCCCTTAAATACGATTTGGACAAAATAATTTTTTAGCAGCATATATAATTCCTTTTATGCAGTTACCTTAACCCTTTTCAATGCTTTAGGTGTTATATGTTAGATATTTCAGTGGACTAGCTAGTCTAATTATTTAGCCAGTTGACTAGTGGGAGTCCGGTTACCCGGTGACCAGTTCTTGGTTTGGTTCGTCATGGTTCTGAGATAGAAATCGAACCCCTAATCATTGTGGGAATGTGAAGGGATTTGAAAATATATACTGAAGCTTTGGATCCCTACAGCCATGGAAGGTTTTCTCTCTTGCTCCCACAAGCTTAGAGAGTAAAAGGATTCTCCAAAAGGTGTAGAAGATTCAAAGCGCTCCTCAGCAGTTTGTCCCTCCATACAGGTATGTCTTTCACTTGGCATATTTTATTCCTACAATATTCTAGTGTTCTATATGGAGACCAGAGTTCTAGAATACCCAGGTTATTGAAATTCTTCTAACAATTAGTATTAGAGCCACCATATACACATAGGATCATAGGTGGTATTCCTAAATTGAATTCTTCACAAAATATATTTGCAATGTCCAAGAAATTTTGTATAAATTTGCTTTGGTTGGATTCTATTGAATTTTATAACTGGAAAAAGTGTAAACAAAATATATGGGAAGGTAGAGCATGGCCTGATGTTCAAAACGACAAAAAATGGGTCAACTCCAGCTGCTGGACGCGCCTCCACGTGCTGTTGGAAAAAGCTGTGTAAAACAAAAGAAGAATCTGAACCGTTAGGCGACGGATGTTTAAACGCCGCCGATTCTGGAAGCGATTAATGGGCGACGTTTCTATAACCGCCGCATATTTCTTTTTTAAAACCATTTAATCCAAGACTCAAACCGACAACCCGAAAGATGAACCGTCAAACCTGACCCATTAACCCAGTAGTTGCCCCTAAAAATCGATCCAGTAGTAGCCCAAATGACCTGGGATATCGACTCAAAAGGTCAACCCGTTGACCCGTTTATTTGAACCGATGATTGGACCATGTGAGCCAATGATTGGTTCGGTTTTGTAAACCGGATCGGTTTACTTGAAACCAAAGTTAAATCAAATACATTGGTGATATTTAAAAATTATTAACAGTTATTATTACATGTCACATAAGATGGTGATGGACAGAATGTGACTGTAATGGTGACTGTGTTATTTAGTGACAAAGAGTATTAAACGTTGCTAAAGGTACTGGACTATTATTGGCATCACAATCTGAACGCCATTGATATGTCACAGAAAATTTTCACAGAGTAAAATTGGGTGGCAGTAAATAATAAACGCCACTGATATGTTACAGAATGCTTTTAACAGTGACCTTTTTGGTGGCATTACAGAATAAACGCCACAATATGTGAAGTATGTTTTAATAAAAGAATTATATGCATTTTGGGAACTTTATTAAGTTATTTTAGTTATTTTTGTTCCTTAAATGCCAATACAATGCATGTTTGAATGAATGTTTATTATGATGTTATGTGTTATAAAAACATTCATGCTAATTTGAAATCCTACATTGACTGCAAATTCGTTTTTGTTGATATCATTGTGGAATTTGGTGAAATCCACCAAAGTGGCTCACTTTATTCTATTATGATGTTTACAAATTAAAAGAAAAATTTTAATGCAGCACAGACTGGCCTTGTTTACCCAAAGGTGACAGAGTCAAAGACAAGGGCACAACATGCATTCTTGAAGTAATTTGACTTAGGGGTCTCATTCACCCAAAAGTGGTGAGATTTTGAAGGTTGTTATTACTTCATAGTTATTGCATAGTTTTGAAAGGACCAGTGCATGCTTATCCCAAAGGATAAGTGTGTAGGTTCGGTTGAATCTTGTACAGTTTAAATTGATTTGTTTGCATATATTTGCTAGCTCGGTTATTATTTGTTGTATGTTTACATCATGTATAATTAATGTTTAAATTTATTCTGAATACATTTATAATGATCAACACAACAGGATGTCAATTTAAGGAAGTATGTTAGCCGCTATTCTTACTCTCACAGGGGCTAACTATAAGAAATGGCTTGAAGAGATTAAAACTAATTTAGGTTTGCTAGACCTAGACTTAGCCATTTCTAAGGAGAAACCTGTTGCACTTCCTCCAGAAAGCACCATAGCTGAAATACTGAAAATGGACAAGTGGGAAAATGCCAACAAAAAATGCATGCTTATTATTCGACGTTCTATCCCTGTGTCCATTCGTGAGATCATACAGAAACTTGACACTACAACTGATATACTGAGTCACATTAAGGGGAAGTTTGAAATTTTTAACAAAGGTGAAATGGGTAGTCTCATGACTAGATTGACTCTTGCCAGATTTGGGAGGGAGCATATTTTGGAAATGTCTGAAATTGTTGAGAAACTCAAAAATATGGGTAATACATTACATCAGGATTTTCTAGAGCATTTAACACTTGATTCATTACCAGATCAGTATAATCAAATTCAGGTTGTTTATAACACTCAATGGGAAAAACGGTCCCTAGATGAGTTGATTTCTTTCTATACTGAGGAGGAAGCAAGATTGAAAAAGAGGCAAGGTGAGAGTTCTTTTGCCATAAAACATAAAGGGTACCTCTCCAAAGGCAAAAAACAATTAAGGAAGAACAAAAATTCTACCATGGCTACAAGGCCAACTCCTTATGACAAGGAAAAGGGTGGCAAAATGCCTCAAGGGAAAAGGGATTTTAGCACTATAGAGTGTTTTCGGTGTCATAAGAAAGGACACATGAAGAAGGAGTGTAGGGCAAGGATGAGTTGGCTTGAGAAGAAAAAGGATTCTGGTAATTCTCTTGCACTTGTTTGTTTTGAATCCTTCCTTGGCTCTTGTGGATTCCTGGTGGGTTGACTCAGCATCCTCAATTCATGTCACTCATTCCTTGCAGGGGTTCACAAGAAGGAAGACGTCAAGCAAGGGTGAGGTGCACGTGTTTGTAGGGAATGGAGCTCAAGTTGAAGTTAAAGTCATTGGAGTTGTTAGAATTTATTTACATTCCAGTGTTTTTATTGACTAAAAAGATGTTGTGTGTGTACCTTCTATTAGAATGAACTTGATTTCTATTTCAAAACTCACCCAGAGGGGATACAGTTTTACTTTTAATTAAGATGGCTTCATTTTATCTTTAGATTCACATACTATTGGTGATGGTTGTGTTGTGGATGGTTTTTATAAGTTGAATTCTGCTCCTTCAATAGTAGTAGATGTTGGTTTTAAGCGTTCTGTCCTTGATGAGCAATCAACCACTCTATGGCACATGCATTTAGGATACATATCAATGAAGAGAATTCAAAGGCTTGTCAAGGATAAAGTCTTGAAATCTATTAACTTTGATGATTTGCATATATGTGTGGATTGTGTGAAGGGAAAGATGACAAGAGTAAGAAAGATGAAGGTTGTTCGCAGTATAGGGTTGTTGGATTTAGTGCATACTAACATTAATGGGTCTTTCCCTACTCCCACTATTGTAGGACATCGTTATTTTATCACTTTTATTGATGATATGTCTCGATATGGTTATGTTTATCTTATATCTAAGAAATCTAGTTCTCTAGATGTTTTCAGTCTTCAAAGCTGAAGTAGAGAATTTTTTATCCAGGAAGATTAAGATTGTCCGGTTTGATAAAGCTAGTGAGTATTATGGCAGACCTTGAGATTTAGGCCAACTTCTTGGTCCTTTTGCCATGTACTTACAAGAACATGGCATTATAGCACAATATTCTATGCATGGGACTCCACAGCAGAATAGAGTAGCAGAAAGAATGAACATAACCTTAAAGGATATGATGAGTAGCATGCTCAGTAATAATAATTTTTCAGAGTCTTTTTGGGGTGAAACCATTAAAACTGCAGCTTATATTCTCAATAGGGTGCCAAATAAATTTGTTCCCAAGACACCTTATGAGTTATGGATTGGTAGAAAGCCAAGCATGAATCATTACCACGTTTGGGGCTGTAGAACTGAAGCAAGGTTATACAACCCTCAAGAAAGGTTGTTTGATCCCAGGACAGTGAGTTGTAAATTTGTGGGTTATCCTGCAAGATCAAAGGGCTTCAGATTTTATTGTCCTAATTCCATTAATAGGATAGTAGAAACAAGTCATGTTGTGTTTATTTAAGACGATGTTCAGTTACCACAACCAAGAAACCTGGTATTTGATGAGATTCAAATAGAGGTTGTTATTAAGGCGCTTGACTTGGTAGTGAAACCTATTGGTGCACTTGTTGATGTTGTAGTACCTAAAGTTCTTGATCAGCCTACTGCTCTAGTTGTGTTTGAAGAGCTGGAAAAAACATTGAGGAGGTTTACCAAACAACTGTTGGCCTACGTATTGTAATTGTTGGCAAAGGTTGATGAGAGAGAGTGTCTGCGGATCCTACAAGTGATATGGCTGTGTTACAGATACTGTGAAGCATGAAAGAGGAGAAAGAATTAGAGGAGAGAGAAAGAGGAGAGAGAAAGTGGGACCCAGGAGAGAGAAGGTGGGACCCACCACGGAGGCATGCCACCTAGACAGCCAACCTGGCCAAGCACCAAGGCAGCCAGCCAGCAGGCCAGCCGCATGGCACCACAGCAAGGCAGGCCCAGCAGGCCAGCCGCATGGCACCAGCAAGGCAGGCCCAGCAGGCCAGCCGCATGGCACCATCGCAGGCAGGCCAAGCAGGCCAGCCCGCATGGCACCATCGCGCACAGCCCGCAAGGCATGCCGCGCGCGTTGGTTGCCCCTCTCCCGCACGCCCACCAGGTGTTCGACGATTTTCCAGGAGAGAGAAAACCTCTCTGGAAAATCGACCCTGGCAGAAGTTTAATAAAACTTCTATGGTTACAGAGGTCATTATTCGTATTCTCAGGGGTATTTTGGGAAGAAAAGAATGTTGAAGATGCAAGATCGGCGGCTCAGATGAAGCCGCGTATACAAGATTCAAATCGGATGGCCCAGAAGAATGCGGGATTGCATGTATCAGAGTCGTCAGCGTCAGATTCCATCGCGAGTGCATTGATTGGCCAGACGCAGTTTAAAGACAGCGCCGCATCACACGGAAGCAGCGCCATTATTCAGTGTGACGCGTCTACGATACCGCGGTTCTCAAGATCCAGATCTTACAGCTGTAGTTCAAGCCGATCTTCGGAGACGCAGTTTATTCAGATCCAAGGGATTAGGTTCAATCCCGCCTTTTTGATATGAATCTGATGGCTGAGGTTTAATTGGCATAAATTAGGCCATAACACTTTATGATACTAACATCTTGGACCTTACTGCCCTAATAAAATACAAGCATGATCAATGTATCATTCAAGCCTTTATCAATATACTAGTTAATAACCCATATTATGGGGTACTGATTTTCTTACAATAATGAACCAAACCATTATTATATTTAGGATGCAATTAATAGACTTTACATGTATCTTATACATGTAAAATAGTATACATGTAAAATATGTAAAGAACAAGACAACAATGATCATTGACAAATCTCAGGACTAATAAGATGCATAGTTGAGAAAACTCCATCCCATGGTTCACATATATTTTTTTTTTAATCATCAAGTGATGTATTCAATCAATAAACACCCAAACGGTGCGGAAAATAAGATTTTTTAGTCATCAATGAAACAGTTTTTCGTTCATGTAAAATATTATTTAAAAGAATCCGACAATCTACAATCCCTCGGTGCAATAACTCTTAGATTCAAAATATCTAGTTATATCCAAGGCCCCATGTTTAATTTAGATTATAAGCTGACCCATCTAACTCCTAATCTAACCGATCATCTGAACGATCTCACTAGGGGGCACTTATGAGCCAACCACCCTCAAGAAATGAAAAGGCTCGATCACCTAAAGCAACCCCCCAAACATTTTAACAGGGGCACTTATGAGCCAGACAGTTCACGGTTCACCTCTAAGTAAACATTCAGAGACTAGGTTGCAAAATCTTTCATAGTATTAATTTCCCATTTTAGGTGATTAACTCCTGACAATTGCGGCAATTACTGGAGTTTGGACAAAAACTCCTCAACCGTCGCCTCCCTTTCGTGTACTTGATCACCAATTCGAGTTGTTGCAGGAACTAAACTTTACATACTTCACCTGTCGAGCCTTTGTATTTATGCTTTCCCTTTTTTTTCAGAAAAATTTGGGCCGATCAAATCCTATTGGATCCTCATCTTTGAACATGAGTTCGTTCTCTATGTACCGGTGTCAAGAGTCCGTTCATAAGGGCTTGGCCCGAAAGGGTTTATGATAGGTATGAGAAGATGTGAGGTTCTCAGATCTGTGTGGCGACATATATTAAGAAGGTTCGGTTTCTGTTGGCATGCATGGTTACACTGGTGGAATTTGGGAAAGAGGGGAATAGTACTCTAGTACTTCTTCTAGATTTATCCACTATGAAAGAGGTCACTCTTGACTAAGGTTGTGTTTGGTATCATTTTTGTTTTTGATTTTTGTTCAAATTTATTGTTTTGAAGG
The DNA here is from genome assembly GCA_028583415.1 of Protea cynaroides. Classification (NCBI taxonomy): domain Eukaryota; kingdom Viridiplantae; phylum Streptophyta; class Magnoliopsida; order Proteales; family Proteaceae; genus Protea; species Protea cynaroides. The sequence continues at coordinate 21,747,035 of CM053275.1, read as the reverse complement.
GGTTTGGCATAATTTATGTTTGCTATTTATGAAAAATAAAAATAAAAACAAGTCAAAATTCAAAAAGAGGTCTCAACCTCTTTTTTATTTTTGGTCAAAAATTATTTTTGTTGTGTTTTGCGCAAAACACTTAAAACATGTGTTAAAATAAAATGTTAAAAAAGTAATTTAGTTTTCTTTTATAAAACCACCCCAAATCAAACCCTCAAGCACTCTTCTAATTGACGAACGGAAGTAAAACACAGAGACGCAGATTTGCAACTTCGTCCTAGAGACGGCTTTGACGGCGACGACGACGACGACGACTATCATTCCAACGGAGGTGACGTCGTTTCTCCAAAGATGGTTCCTGGTTTGATTTCTTTTCATAATCCCTATGTATTTGATGTGGGTTCTTTTAGGGTTTCATTCTTTTTCTGAACTCCTCTTTCATCATGGCCTCTTGTCTCCATTGAAACAGTGGTCGCTGTCTCCTTTGTTTTCGTTTTTATTATATAATTTTTCCTTCTTAATGTTTTATCTCCCCTCTCCTATTTTTTCTTTCCCAATTGAGATTGGATCACTTGACAGAGGAAGAGGAATAGACGCTCCATGACAGAGGAAGAGGAAGACTTTCAAAATCATTTTTAGACATAGTATGCCAAATCTGTTTTTCATTCTACCATCTATTTTTATTATAGCTACCAAACAACATTTTATTTTTGAACAAAAATTATTTTCAAAATGATTTTTGTTAAATAGATAAAAAAAACAAAAACAAAAATGATACCAAACATAGCCTAAGAACCTCCAGAAACCAAAGCACCTATTCCTCTATTTCTTAACAGTTTTTTTTTTCAGATATGTGTTTGACAAGTCTTGTCATAAACCTTTTCTGTGGGTTTCCTGACGGTTGATCCAAGGACTGCCTATCGGAGCAAAGATGTAATAAACCCAATTTGTCAAAATCGCCCTTATTCTGTCTCTACAAACTGTAGCTAATAGAGGTTCATATACCGGCCATGAATCATGATCACGGATTTCTTAAGATTGGACGATTTCTAGAGAAAAAAAAATAATAAAACCATCACAAGTTTGCAAGTCGCAACAGGAGTGCAACAATAATTTGATCGACACTAAGATTAAAGCTAACTGTTTTATATGTAAGATGAGGAGACTGAAATAATAATTTTAAATACTGTCTTTTCTTCATCAAACCACACACACCCATTCTTCTTTCTACGAATAACAAGTAAACCATACAAACAATTGAAGGATCCGATCAGTTTTATAATATATAAGTTTTGTTTTAAGAAATGGGCTGCTACGAACCATTCTCGGATTGAAAAGGTACAAAGCCAAGGTAATCAAGTTAAGGGGTACTTCTTCCAACCATGCATGGGCTATCAACAGGTGGCTTACATAATTTTTCAAACACCACATCAGAATGGACATCGATTTTTACACCATCTATATCAACGGGTCACAAGTCTAACCATTATGGCTGGAATATTTCTCAGTTTGTCACTGAGCAAGGACCCAAAGAGACAGTAAATCAGCGGTCCAGAGTGACGATTTCTCATGGTGGGGTCAGGCCCATTGATCCAAATACCATGATGGGGAGCCTAAAGTCTGCATTTAACTATGTTCCAATTATTCAAGAAAGTATCACCGTATCCACAAGTGCATGCGAAAAATTTCTAAATTCATTAAGATGGGAGAACAAAACCAAGACCAAGCCATGGTCGGTCCTCGGTTTTCCCAAACAAACTTATCAATGTAATTTCTCGTAGAATTTTCAGTTATGAAACTCATATAACTGAAAATGAGCCGATTTCAAGCCGAGCCGAAACTTGTGAAACAGTTTTAGAAATTACATTTATCTCCAGTTTCCCAAAACTGTTTCACAAGTCCTACGGAATCTTACCAGCTGAATATTTTTTTAAGTTATTATATCCTCGTATTGATTTAAAAGAAATTTTATCAAAAATTTTTATCAAATTTAATTTAAAATATATATTAAAAAAAAACGTGAGATACTAAATAGATCTTAAAAAAAAAAAACAAATAAATTTAGGGTAATAAAATTTAATTTTTAAAATTCTAAAAAGAGATTTATTAAAACTCTCCAACGAGTTGAAAATGAGCCGATTTCCTCCTAGTTGAAGAAGAGAGAGCAGTGGTAGAGAAATAAGGAAAAAAGTAAAAAAAAAAAAATTTCAAACACAAGAGAGAGTTCGTTTGGGAGAGTTTTAGTAAATCTCTTTTGAAATTTTATTAATTAAATTTGATTACCTAAAATTTATTTAGTATTTTTTTTTGGCAAGATCTATTTAGTATCCCACGTTTTTTTTTTAATATATATTTTCAAATTAAATTTGATTAAAATCTTTTGATAAAATCTCTTTTAAATCAAACTAAGGGTATACTAGTCTAAAAAATATTGGTGATGATAAATGTCATCATCAAATTGAATGGGAGAGATTATTTTAAAAAACAGGAGAGTTGAGAGATGTTATTAGTAAAGTTGGGGGTTGGTAACCATTTAGGATTCCTGGAGGGGAGGTGGGAGAAATTTACCCCTCATTTTAACTGAACACGGCTACAAATTAAAAAAAAAAACCTTAATAGCCATGTGGCATTAGAAGGTAAGAACCAAAACTCCAGTGGCATATATTCGGTTTTGCCACGTGTATGGTTTTTTTTTTATCAACGGTTTTGTACTCCATAGTACGTCATTGTTATTAGAGGGATCAAGGAAGGAGTGTCAACCTGCCTCGCGGGCCAAATCGATATCGGATTTTATACTACTTAATTGAAACATGTTCTCTCAAGGTTCGAGTTAATATGATTGTATTGTGCATGTTAACTAATGGGCAATTCCGATGTTGATTATTTATCGAACTGGGCTTATTAGGGTGACTTTGGACTAATTCAATTTTCAGGTCTACTCAATAAGGGTGGCATCTTCCTTTGATGCTAATGGGATTGACCACCACATATTCTAAAGGTGTCAACGAGCTAGTTGGGGTTGGTTTTAGTCCGAACCAAGCCATTGTCGGGTTTTATAAAGTTAAATCGAAACATGTGCCAGAAGAAATTCGGGCTGGATAGGCTGCATTGGGAATGGTAATAATTGGACTGGTCTGATCTCTTATTGGGCTTGATTTATTGGGTTCTGAAAGAGGCTTACAAGGTCGTCGAGATATTGCCGAGAAGAACGAGTCTCTAAAAGAGTAGTTGGATTCTACCAAAACCGAACTCAGCTCCACGGAGCGAGGTAAGTCGAGCAAATTGGAAAGGAGGGCCAAGTGAACCCACTTGACGGGAGAAATTACTTAGATCCCACGATCACAAGTGAGCCAAATTCTTTTCAAAACAAGCTGCCTTTGAGTTTCTTCACCCTAAGGAACTTATGAGCTTTATTTCTCACTCACTTATATAAATTTATCTATTGCTTACTGTGTGAATTCTGACTTACGTATCACAATGGTCTCGGGTCCCAAGCCCAACCCCTTTTGCTCTGATTGTCCGTGCCTTCTACAAAGTATCCCATCTTGGGAGACAACAAGCGAATTCTAACAACAACAAAAATTATCCGAATTTCTTAATTAGATGGAAAGAGAAGAAGAAGAGAGATGTAAGAATCAAGAGAGAGAGAGAGAGAGAGAGATTAATCCTTTAAACATTCAACCTCTCTGTAATAGGATCAAAACTCTTTCGACCTCCCCTCTCTCTCTCTCTCTCTCTCTCTTTCTCTCTCTTATTAGGTAGTTCACAGGGTAGGTAGGACTGGTAAGTGAGAATTGAGAAGAAGCTTGCCCTCTTTTATCAGTTTCATGGCTGCACTCTAAAATGGCCCGCTTCGAAACTGATTTTTTTTATTCTCTTCTTGTTGCCTGCTCACGCACCCACTTCCATCAGTGTTTCTGCTATAGCAGGGGCGAAAAATAAATAAAATAAAATAAAATAAAAAAAATAAAAAAGGGAAACGAAAGAGAAAGTGGTGGGGATGTGGGGAAGAATTTTACAGCGAGGTCATTGGGATCTAGAGAGCATCGGCACGTCAGGCCGAAGAAGATGAAGACGAACGGACAGGTACTTTCAGTCGTTTATCTGTTTGTTTGGAAGAACGAAGGTGGTTGGCAGTTTGCTTTATAACACGTTTTTGCAGTTTCAATCTTATTTCTTACAGCTGTTTGGTTGTAATACCAAAAGACGTCTTAGACCTATTATGATTCTTATGTTATTTCTATTTTTTAAATGAAAATAAATTTCATAAAATAATACCAAACACTTATAAAAGCAATATATATGTACTAAAGATGTAAATCTACAATACACGAATCCTCCTTATAATGCTATCTATCAGTATTTCGCCAAGCCGACTAGCTTATAAAAATTCTTCCAACAAGCTTTCCTATTCCCTAGCTCACTGATCTAGAAAAATTTACCTTTAAAGGAGGCTATACTCTTTCTTCTTCACTTCTCATGCTCCGTCCTTTCTTCCTTTAAATTCAGAACAAGAATCTCGAGATCATCCAAATTTTTCTTTTTATTTTCAGTCATGGCCCAAGAAGCTCCTTATAGAGTTTGTTTTGCACCAAAGAACAGAGAAGAAGAGGAAGAAGATGAGAAAATCTACAAGAGATACGAGGAGATTGTTGCGAAACTTCCAACAACTGAAGGTTGGTCGGGTCACTTGATCTACCAATACCAAGGCTTTTGGTACAATTCTGAAGTTCTTGGTGCTGCACCATTAGTAGTGCAACGTCACTTTAAGGCACGACCCAGTGACATTCTTGTTGCAAGCACCCACAAGTGTGGCACAACTTGGCTGAAATCGCTAACTTTTGCTGTCATGAATCGTAAATCCCATCCTCCTTCAGCTCAACACCACCCTTTGCACATATTCAACTCCCACGATTTGGTGCCGTTTTGGGAGTTCAATCTATATAACAACAAAAACAATGGTAATCGGATTCCAAACCTCGATATCCTTCCATCGCCAAGACTGTTTAGCACACACATGCCTTACACATCTCTACCAGAATCTGTAACACTTTCAGATTCTAGGATTCTTTACATTTGTAGGAATCCCAAGGATAATCTAGTATCGTGGTGGCATTATGTCAACAAGTTCAGGTCGATTCTTTCCTTGGAGCCTATGAAAGTGCAAGAAGCCTTCGAGTGGTTTTCCAAAGGGATGTCACCAATGGGGCCATTTTGGGATCATGTGTTGGGGTATTGGAAAGGAAGTTCAGAAAGGCCTCAAAATGTGCTTTTCCTCAATTACGATGAGATGTTGGCTGAACCAGCTCTTCACTTAAAGAAGATGGCAGAGTTTATGGGGTGTCCCTTCTCTTCAATGGAGGAGGAGGAAGAGGTGGTTGATCAAGTCATAAAGCTCTGCAGTTTTGAGAACTTAAGCAATTTGGCAGTGAATAAAAATGGAACAACTTATCCTGGTGTTTCGAATAGTTCCTACTTCAGGCAAGGTAAAGTTGGAGATTCAGCAAATTATCTCACACCTGAGATGATGGAACAACTTGATCGCCTCACAGAGCAAAAATTGCATGGTTCGGGCTTAACACTCTCGATTTGCCATCTATCTTAGTTTTTCTATTCCAGGTAGTTCAATTTTATATGTGGGTTTTTACATTTCATGTGAGAATGAAGGTCAAGCTACAAGGTTTTGTTTGATGTATGTCTATTATGGAATGTGTTCTTTAGTCTTCCTACATTTTGCTTCTAGAAAAGAAATGTCTTTGCCTTGATTATTTCATAAAGGCACCAGTTGCCGACGGACAAACGACCAAGCAAACTCTGAAGTCCCTCTGCATTTTATCTTCAGCTCTAATGGCGACAACTACTAAGAAACTTCCATTTCGCTTATACCCTCGATAGAAACCCTAGAAAAATTAATGGGTTCTCCACAAAATCCTTTTCTTCCTACTCCTTCAACAACATTTACTTCCCCTGCTCAATCAAAATGTCCCAGAAACCCTTAAATCATTCACTGCTCCATCACTCCAGACCTTTGGATTCTTAGTGATGGAAACGACAATTACAACTCCAAATCTTACAAGAAGCATCGTAAGAAGAAGCCTCTTTTTGACGATAACGTTCTTCAAATTATCAAATCTAATTAAAGCTCATTACTTGAGTGTACTGAGGAGGAATCAAGGCTCGCATGCTAAATGGATTCAGAGGATGCCGGAGCAGATGATTCAGTACCTGGAAGATGATAGGGATGGGCATTTGTATGGGAAGCACGTCGTTGCGGTGATTCAAAATGTTCAAAATCTCTCGACGAAGCCCGAAGGGGCATACAATATGCGGGAAGTGATGGCTTCTTTCGTTACGAAGTTAATGTTTTGGGAGATGTGTGTTGTGTTGAAGGAACAGAAGGGGTGGAGGCAGGTCAAAGACTTCTTCACCTGGATGAGATTGTAGGAAGGTTTTTGGTTTTTTTTTTTTTTTTTTTTTTTCATTCATTGACTATGTAGAGAAGCTACAGAAATACTGTTGAAATTTGACTGAATCTGATTTGGGTTCCATTGATATGTTGAACTTTGTTCTGTTAGTTGGAAATTGGTGACGTTGAATTGCTAAAAGCGATGATGATGAATACTTGAAACAGTAAAAGATGAAAGTAAAACTTGAAAATTATTTTTACTTAAGTTTTAAAAAAATAAAAATGACATTTTACAATCTAAAAGTTAATATTGTCATTGAAAACAATAGTTACGATTTGTCTCATCACTTAATGGACTGATAAGGAATATAGATACTTATTATGAGTCAAGATAGGAGTGATTGATTTAAAAATATATCTCCAGGGGCGGATGAAATTTTCCCAAAATAAAAAATGCTTCTGTAACAGAGAAACCAACAGTGATTTGGCTGGCAAACGACGTTAGTAGTAAATGGTTGCAACTATGATTCCTCAACAATAGTGCTTTTACTTTCTAAAAATGTTTGTAAACATGAATAAACAATTTTTTTTTTTTTTTTGTTCTATAAAAAAATGCTCCTATAGAGTACTTCTTGAACCAAGGATTCTATTGGTGAGTAAAAAAAAAAAACATTCCAACTTACGTTGGTGAGTAAAAAAAAAAACATTCCAACTTACGGAATTCTATTTTTACTCACAGAACTTGCTCCAAAAACAAACAAGAAATCAATGATATTCTCTAGCGTTATCAATCGCTGCCCATGTGAAATGACAATTGGAAATAATATTGAATTGCAGAATGTTTAATGGTTTCTTGCTTGCACTTCTGTCATGCAGGTTGCGACGATTACCACCCGCGGGAATTATTTACTAATTTTAAAATTTAAAATAAGGTATTATTACTAAATTTTGGCGTGAGTATCTATCTGCTAGATTTGGTGGCCAAAAGGGGTGCCGACAAATTTTATTTTATTTTATTTTATTTTTTGATAATTGACAAATTTGATTATTTTATCATGTAATGGAGAGAAAAAAATGATTTCAATATATTTAAAGATTATCAAGTTTGGATTATTTGTATGTACATATATTTTTTTGAGATTTCATCACTGTCAATGTTGTGGGATCTAGCTTTAGAATGTGCAATCCACTTGATATAGACAGTAATGGGATTCCAGAGATGATAGACGATGCAGAGGCATCGTTACAGAGATAGACGATGATATGTTTATGTAATTTTTATATTAAGTAAATATAGTATTGTCTTAAAAAATTTCATCAATTTTTAATTCAATGTGGATTATCTTTTTGTAAAACATTATTTCAGTGATAGTCTATATAACTTGGATAGAATCCCTTTCTCGAATCTATTCTATAGACCCACCTTTTATGTGTTTTGTCTCAATAGGTGGGACCAAACAGATCAAGTCAGTTTGTTAATCACGTCTTTAATATTGTAGCTGTTTGGAAACTCAAACGTCACTAACCCCAAAAGTCTTTTACTCGACAACCCCCATATCATTTGAGTAAAGGTAATATCCAATTTATAAAATTCCCTAGGGAACGGAGACTTTAGGTTATGTTTCCATGTTAGGAAAAAAATAATAATATTTTTTCAAATGAAACCATATTTGGAATCTAAGAAAAATATTTAAATAGAAAAAAGGATAATTTATTCATACCACCCTTGGAAATTGGAATTTAATCGTACTATGTAACAACCTATAAGTTGACGATAATTGCTCATACTATCCTTACTTTTCAAACTTTGTTACACTAAGACCTAAAAAAAATGATGTTATCAAGGTTAAACTCTTTTAATATCTAAACTACCTTTATGGGTATGGTGAAAAGACTAAAATAGAGCTTTTACTTTTACCCATTTATTCCCTTTTATTTCTGTTACTCTAAAGCCATAAAATCCAGTTGGTCTTCAATCCCCAACTATGGAGTGCGACGGCGACGGTGGAGTGTGGTGACGGAAGGAACAATCTTCCTTATGGCTTCTGATTTTGTCATTTGTCGGACTTTTGAGGATTTACAATTGTGATCTCCATTTTTAAAACACGGATTGGTGTGCATTAGCATCAGATGTGCTTAGTTTGTTAATTGGGTGCCCAGATTCATCTCACCATATGCACGGTTTACAGATCTTCCTCTTCCACCGGAGCCAAGGAAAGATTCTTCTTGGCAAGGGGAATATCAGAGGTTCGAAAAGAGGCAGATCCACTCATGCGCTCCAGGATCGAAGGCGAAGGCTTGGTTGTCCTTGATGAAAATATTGTTTTGTCTGAAGAGGAATAACCAGGGCTTCTTCGCTACAGAGACGCACGTGGAGAATGAAGAGTTGGAGACTGCACCTGTTTTTTTGTCATTCCTATACATGCTCTATATGCAACGCCCTTTTTTTTTCTCTATTGTACCTCCTCATCCCTGCTACGATTACTGAAACACGTTTTTTTATAATCATCCTTCTTCCCCTTCTCTGCTACGGTTTTACCGCAAGATTGCAACTCTGTTTTCTTTTTCTTTTTTTCTTTTTTTTTTCCTATCGAAAGACATAAATGTAGTCCCTATTTTTATGATTATGGTTTACTTGTTGAGACCAGATACAGAACAGATTTTTCTGGATTTTCTCCAGTCTCTTCCACGAGTTCCATCTTTTGTTCCTATCTTTTAGTTTAAGCTTTCTTTGTTTTCTCCCTTCACAACTGTACAGCTGTATTTACAATACTATGTAATAGTATAGTGAATTGCATATTGAGTATCTTGAGAATCTACAATACATATTTCTGTAACAACTGTTCTCTTTAGATTTATACTGCTTTTCATCTACCAAAAGACATTCTAAATCTCTGATATTTTGTGTTTTTTTATTTTTTTATTTTTTCCTTTCGTCTTCTTCTACGAATCTGGTAATGGAAATATGGTATTTCCCTGTTTATCTCTTTTTTCCCTGTTTATCGCAATGATCTTCTTCAGATCTACCTTATGGCCGCTCTACTTCCATTCCTTGTTGGTCGGACATGGGTTTTTAGGTGCAAGATGGGGAAGAAGAGAAGAAGACATAAGAGAAAAAGACAGAGAAGAAGACAGTCAAGAAGAAGAGAAGATGAAAAGTAGAGAAGAGAAGAAGAGAAGAGGATATTACCTGACTAGGTCCGACGGAAAATCGCAACACCACAATCTGTCGGAGAAGAGGAGTAGAGGACAAGCAGTCCGACGGTAACCGACGAACTAGGCAAAATCATGGGATAAAGGGTATTTATGTCATTATATGTATCTCTGTCTTGAAAAGAGTAAAAATGATTTTTTGGTCTTTTTTTTATTGGTAATGGACTAAGGGTATAACGGTCCACAAAGGTTTAGGAGGTAATATGAGTAATTATCATCAACTTATAGGTTGATGTGTGGTAAGATTGGATTCCAGGGATGGTATGAGTAAACCTAGAAAAGAAATATATACACATAAAGTGATCATTGTTTTATGATTATTTTTTGTCTTATGCTTTTTTCTTTTCTTAACATTCAAACGTAGCATTATTTTTTCTAAAATATTAGTACACATGCATAAATATACACATGATGAATTTCAATCCAAAAGGGTAAATTATTAAATTAACACAAAAATCTAACATATATATAGCAAATCTAGATTATCTCATCTTTATATCCAATGATTATAATAAACACATCATTTGTTCACATGAGAAAATAGATGTCATTGTGACATTTAAAAAAATAACAGACACCACCCATGTGAAAATAATGATTCATTATATCATTTTCTAGAGTGTCATCATTTTATACATACATTTTTTTTTTTTTTTGGGGGGGGTAAAACATGTACATTTTTTCAAATAAGGAACTTTGCTTGTAACTAAGGTGGCTACAAACTAAATTCTAACCTCTCTTTTTTGCCCTATGTTAATGGCTATCACTTTCAGGTAAGGTGGGGATTAAAACGTCATTCCATTTGGAGTGTAGTCTGTAATCCTCCTTGGAGGGTAATAAAGTCATTAAATTGGAAGCAGGTGTTCTAAGAGGTCCCCAAAGATGGTCGGGCAGAGCTTCTAGGGATCCCATGGTATTAAAAGAGTCATTTAGAGAGGGCAACACTGGCGGCTCTCTCAACTGGGGTTCCTTGGAAGGAGAAGAAGAATGGAAGAGAAAATAAAAGATGAAAACGGCTCCTGCTTGATGGAATACCAAGGAAATCTTTTAGGCCACACCCATGAAGTGTCTGGAAGAAAACTAGACATATGTGGGGACCGGGGACCAGTGGATCATTGCCGAATAATTTGTAGGCAGTGTTTTTCCATCTCATATTCTTTTTCCCCCTCCTTAAAATTCAGGCGCCTCCCAATGAACTGACTATCGGCTCTTCTTGTATTTCTATTTTGTCCGATTGGTATGTATATTCCCGAATACACTGGCAATGTCTATATCCTTCTCCTATAACTTTAAGCGCAGAAGCATCTTCCATTTTGGAAGACATCTGTCGAATACCTTCTCTAGGCTCCTGCTTACACTCAGAAGACATTAAGGCTATGTTCGGATGCTAGGATAAGAAAACAATTTTTTTTCAAATAGGGGAGAAAAGATACACACATAAAATGATCATTGATACCTGAACAATACGTCAAAAGCTTTACGACAGATGGAATGCGTTAAATCAAATCTTTTAACATATTCCATACTCGACTGGCCCAATCTAACTTTCATACACTAGATTGAGCCCCATTAGGCACGTAACATACCATCAAGCTTCAACAGCCATCGTCCTTGCAGGCCCCACTCTAGGAAGCTCCACTCTAGCAGTATGTAGCCTTTTCTATGACTCAAAATCATGACCCGATGGTTGGCCTTCATGCCAAATGTTAAGTACCTAACCGATACACCAAAAACTCCAAAATTGACGGAATGTGTTAAATTAAGCCCTTAATCATCTCATACTAAGCAGGTCCCATCTAGCGCCTATACACTAGACCAAATCTCATTTGGCATGCAACATAATGTTACGCCCCACATGTGGATATATCTATGCATGACAATGCTTATCGGTTGGGCACTTGGGATGTATGGTATGTAAATTTGTATAGTGTGGGAGGTTAATATATGGGTTTACAAAAAGACTTTTAGGTGGACATGTAGAGTGGGAAGCATTTAAAGGAGTTAGGTAAAAGTTAGGGATAACATAAGTAGTAGTTGGATAATTGGGAGGTAGTTAAACATATCTTAACATAAAATTTTATTTACCATCCAAAAAGAATCTGAAACATCTACCAACTACCACTCAAAATAATAATACCATTAATCAAAGAGACTCATTAATTATTAAGAGAGTCCTCTTAGATGATGATGTGAGCTCATATCAAACTTTTCATAGACAATACTGCCTTTAGTATAAGAGTAAAAGATCATTTTACCCTCTACTCATTTTTTATCCTACACCCTCAAATGGTGATTCCTGTCTGAAACCGTTCTTCACCGACGATAACACCTACAAACGAAATTTCCAGGGAGAAGACCAACAAATCCAAGAAGAACCAGAAACTCCATCTTCTCCGATTGAAATTTTTTGTGATTCCTCCTCCATTTATACCCGACGATCTTCTTCGTTTTTCTTCTTCTTCTTCGTTGGTAGATTCTTAGTACTCCGTTTTCCAATCAATAGATAGAACTCGCAAGACTGAAATTCCTAGTGTGAAAAAAACTCACCATTTTTGTTCGATAATTTAGGATGTTGCTGAAAAAAAAAAAAAAAAAAAAAGGGAAGACTTTACCTCCTCCTGTAAAACCAGATAACGATGAATCAAATCAAACACTGACACGAAGAAATTTTGATTTTCTTGGATCTCACTTTCTTCTACCATTCCATCGTTCCCATAGATCATCATCACATGATCTGATCTTTCTTCAGTGCATCATCACTTACAATTCGGTACATTCTTGCACAGTACTCAGGTCTTCTTGCAATCAAAAACCTTCACAAAGATGGGAATGATCTTGCGAAAGATCAGCGTTGAAACCACCAAATACGAAGTCCTTCATCCTCCGACTACGAGATCCGAAAGCATCCACACCACCAAATACTCTTTCTGTTTCTCAAATTAATTAAACAGTAGTTGAAGTAGAACCAATAAAGCACACACATTTCTGGGTTTTACCGCATTTAAAACATTGAACAGGTGAGATTTGATACAATATTGAAACTGGTGCTTGGCATCAACAAGTCGACCCTAAATAGGTACAACCCCTTAAAAAACCCCAAATTTCCATTATTTTCAACTTTAAGCGATCAAAGTGCTAAGAATTGGTGATTGTTTCTCATGGGTAATGTTTGTAAATTTGGGTTTCAAACTTTGAAGGAAAGGGATCGCTAGTGTTGTACACAGAGAGGTACCTGAGTTCTGCGAGGTTAGTATTATTTGTGAAGGGAAGGATGTGAGTCGGCAAATGACGATGGTTGTGCCGCCGTTGCCCACCACCATGGCTAGTCCTTCCCCTCCCCATTCTCCACGAATACCACGCCCAGATGACAAAGAGCCATCACAAAATCCCCACACCATGGTTCACACTCAAACAGTATTAGCAGTAACCCTGAAGTCACCTATGATCCGATGGAATTCGGGGGAAATCGTGATGGTGGCTTCACCGTTCTGGTCAACTACATCGGCGCTTTGGGCGAAAAAAAACGCTAAATCATTCAATTCAACTGGACTCCAAAGAAGGAAGAAATAATAATCCCCTGAATCTGGAAAATCCCACCATCTGATGCTTTCTCGAGGTTACCCAACATCAACGGCTCCAAATACCACCGTCTAATGCTTTTTTTTTTTTTTTTTTTGAAAATTATCGTCCGACGCTTTTTGAGGTTTCATTGACTTGGGGTTGTCGTGGGAGACGAAGTGTTTGAGTTGTGGCTTCAGGACATCATAAAAGCGAGAAGAGAGTTGCGGAGAGGTACTTCTTTTCTTCCACAAATTTATTCCAATGGAGACGAAGAAGGTTAAATTAATAATTTTAAAAAAATTTAATTTAAAATAAAAAAAAAGTATAAACATCTGTAACTATTTTAAGTTTTTTCTGTCAATTAAGTCGGTGTGATTGATTTTTTTGAAACCTGTGGATGGTAATTAATGTTTCAGATACTTTTTGGATGGTAAATGAAATTTTTTCTTTATTAAGCACTTTGCCAAGGGGATTCCTTCCAATAAGGGACTTCTTCAACGAAGGACATTACCTGTCATCGCTGTGGTGCTGCCAACGAGTCTATATATCATGTCTTACTCACCTGCCCCTTTGCCCGTGCTGCTTGGCTAGGCTCTTAACTATCATTGATCACCCCTGCAAAGGACAACATTATGTTTTATTAATGGCTTTTCCAGATTTGCAAATTGGACTCTTTTGTGCCTAAATCTGTAAGTCGACATGTGTTTTCATTCACTGCCTTCATGTGTTGGTTTCAATGGTTAGTTCAAAATGAATTGTATTTTGAGAAGAAGACTTCATCTCGCATTGATGTTATTAGACGAGCTCAAATGGCCTTCACTGAGTATATGCAGACTATTAATCCGGATTCTTCCAATTTGTCTCTCACTCATCCACTGGAATTACCGGTTGTGACACATTGGTTACCTCCTCCCACTAATGTCATTAAGCTTAACACTGATGCAGCAATGGGCGTGGCGTCTCAACAAAGAGGTATTGGGTTTGTGTTTTGGGATTCCTCAGGTCAGTCGTTGATTGCGGTTTCTGCGCCAGCTGATTTCTTCTCCTCCACTATGGGTGAAGCCTTAGCAATCAGATCGGGGATTCAAGCTGCATTAGAACTTGGTTCCCCTCATTTAATGGTTGAGTCCGATAGTTTGGAAGTTGTAAATTTGGTAAATTGTGTAACTACGGACTGTGACGTGTATGTCAAGGATATTGTATCTTTCCGAGAGATCAAGGATTTCCTCTTCCTCAAGGAATTCCTCTCTCTCTCTCTCGTTTTGATTTTCTCCAAGGTCAGCCAACTCTGTGGCACATTCCTTGGCTAGGAGGGCTTTGACCTGCCCTGGAAAGTCACTTCGCTCATTTCCACTCCGTGGCTCATGGCTTTAGGTAAGACTGACGCTTCGGCTATTCCTGGTTTAGTAAATGAATAGAATCTCCTTTTACCAAAAGAGGAGAGAGGGTTCAGTGGAAGGGAGTGGAAGGACTTCGCAACTTCACAAAAGAGGAGCATTAAGGGAGAGAAAGTGCTGGTTAGTCGGGAAAGAGGAGAGAGGGTTCAGTGGGCTGGGTGAAAGAGATGCAGAGGGAGAGAGAGAGACGGGCAGTTCTGAAGTTTAGGCAGTTTTTAAAATTTGCCCTCAATCCTTATCTGTTAACCCCCTGTTACCCAAAATCAGTCGATCCTTGCCAGGATTTACTGAGTGGATCTAATCAATCAATCCTGGCAGTCAAGCTGGTTGAAGTAGGGATTAGATCCATAACATTTGCATTTCGCGTTTTTACCTTGCCCAGTTTCTCTTTTTGGATTATTTCTGTACGTTACTCTGTATTACCCTTTCTTCAAATGCATTTCTACTACTCTCAAAAACACAAAAATAGCTACTATATTACAACTTCCGGCCATGCTCTGCAAGTTATACTAATCACCAATATATGGTACAAAGACAACCAAGAAAAACAAGAGATTCGCTTTGCGTGAGAGGGATTTACATTGCACCCTATAAAAAAGAGATACACATCATTTATGTAATACTGTGTAACTATTGATTAGCTTCATTTCTGCATGAGTTTCTGCATTTCCATCAACATATAAATAAAATGGGGGCAAAACTGAACTACAGGAAAATTGTACAGAGAATTTCTTCCTCGACAAAGCACCAAATTTGGTTCCTTTTCACGCACATATGGTACAAGAAGCATGCCCCATTGAGTTATCTTTGAGGGTCATTCAGAAAAATAATGCCAACCAACAGCAATCCCCGCCACTAAAAGGACTTTGAATACGAACTTCGGAGTAAGTAAGGATGATGATGGGGTCTGTGACTGGGATGGTTCTTCTGGTCTTCCTCTTAATTTTCCAAACAACTTCGATAGGAGCTGAGGAAGTGGACCTCTTCTCTTGGAAGCTGTGAATAAAATAAATTAAAAAATCAGTAGCCCACCAAAGAGATATCAAGGTAGAATTCAACAATCTCTGGCAGAGCGACAGTAAACACAGTTAGATGCCATGTAGAAAAATTCTACCAGTGTTTCCAGAATCACTCCTAACAATTTGTTCGGACTTTTTTATTTGGAGTTAAACATTCCAGGACAATGTGCAAGTGCAAGAGTAAATATGAAGGTCACATGCAGGTTTGAGCATATATGAGATTTGCAAGCAGGAAACCATTACATAGATTGCCAATTTACCGAGGCATCAGCAGCAGCATAAACCATTGATCTTCCATCAAGTAAGATGGTTCTTGTGAATGGATTCCAACTAGACGTCCAGTAACCCTGCCACAAGATTTCCCCTTTCCCTGGATTTACAGAATCTATAATTTGTTCCTACCAAATTTACCTAAAAAGAATAAATATCTTGTTTCTACAACAGTCAGATGAATTTTTCCTTCAGCAAATCTCCTCAGAAATTATAGTAAACTGACTCCTAATATATATATAATGTCCTGCACATAAGATGTCTAGTAGGCAGAACAGAAAAACTTTTGCCTTATATCAAGTGGCTTGAGTTTCAGAGCATTAATTGGAAAAGAATTAGGGAACTACATTCATTAATAGAGAAGGGTTCATCATACTTAAGAGTATTTCCATGACAATAGCAGTCTTTACAACAGGTTAGCCATAAAATATAAAGTATGCTTTGAAAGTTTGACCACCTGCAATGAGTTGTCCATGTTCTTCCTATTAAAGGTTTTGTATTTGGCACCCATTGATCGACCTAGAAGATCAATGACCCTCCTTATCAGTCAACCACAATGCTACCATAGTAACTAAAGTCCACAAAGATCTATATCAAGTGGAACGTTAGCATCATCCAATCACATCAAAGTTGTACTAGGAGATCTTCTTCGTGGGATCTATTAGATGACAAGAACTTAACTTTCTACATTTGCATAAGAAGTGAATTAGAAAAGGCCGTCAGCATGTTGTACAAACATACTGGCACTAATCTTCTCAATCCTATATAAAAATTGTATCATCTGAGGAGAGAAGAATGAATTACCGATAATAAATTTTACACGAGCAGATTGTGACCACAGCCAAAATTTATGAATTACCTTGGCCTTTTAAGAATCTTTCTTCCTCACCAACTCGCCTCCTTAATACGTTGAGCAGTGATCCGAAGTACAAAGCAAACACCGTGCATGTAAGTGTAATCACATTGTAAGGCATGCTAAAATCAGGAGTGGCTAGGGGCACAAGTAATATTTCTGTGTAAGACAGAACAGGATTCTCCTGCACAGGAAGTTCGGCCAATCCAGATAATCAATAAAGAGAATTAGCAATATCAAATTCCTTCAGGACCAAGATAAATGCCTGAATTATTACCTGAAATTTAGATAACAATGGTGACTTGCTGGAGTGCTCTTCAAGAAAATGCATACTTGCTTTGAACTCAGGAAAACTAATTACAGCTGATGGAATGTCAAATCCCTGATTAGCATCTGGGGGGTATTCATCAATGTGTAATAATCCCTACAGAAATAATAAAAGATTTGAGACATAGGAAAAGGGAATACAGCTTGGTTAGAAAATAATATGGTCAACTTTTGACCTAGACAATATCCATCATGGCATATCTGGGTGCTAGTGATAGACATTGCTGCCAGGCAAGTTTTGTCAGATGGACAGCTAAGCCATTGGTAGATTGGCCTTGGGGTCCAGAAGATGGGGATAATATATCTTCTCCAACAACAGAAAGGGTAGATTCCAAGGAATTTGATCCTGAGAGGTGTAAGAAGGTAAATCGATATATCTTTTCAAACAACGGTCCTAAGAATAGATATCTGATTCAAAGGACAGAAGTTCAAAAATAACTCTCAGAAGAAAGAAAAGCTTCATACAGGATGAGGCTTAACATTCTGGACTTGTATAAAGGAGAAATAATGGTTTCTAGACAAGTTAAGAGTGTTAGATACCATTTAGAAGCATCTTTATTTGATTATTTGATCCATTATATTGTCAGGGTTAACCTATATGGTTTATGTTGTAAATGTCGTCCACTTATGTTAGGGGTATTTGTGTAATTTGTGGTTATTTTCTGTTATTTCTTTTATATTATCTTCATTAGGGATATTATTGTAATCTTGCTTTTTAGTATTTAATTATAAATAAGATATTGGAGTGGAGAGATCATAACTCTCACTCTTTCTTTCTGATTCAACATGGTATTAGAGCTAACTAACGATATCTAACTCCTCTCCTCTCTTCTCTTCTCTCTTCTCTTTTCTCTTTTGTTCCCTTCTCGTCTCTAACACCTACCGCCAGCCCATCCCTCACCTGAAAAACCTATCGCCACCCTTTTCTTCTCCTCTACAAACCCTGCCGCTACCCTTCCTCTACCACCTAAAGCTACCGCCACCCTTTTCTACCACCTAAAGCTATCGCCACCACTTGCATACTATCCTAAACCTACCGCAGGCCCCAACATACCCTAAAACTACCCCAAACCCTACCACCATACACTAAAACTACCCCAAACCCTACCACCATACACTAAAACTACCCCAAACCCTACCGCCATACCCTAAAACTATCCCAAACCCTACCGCCATACCCTAAAACTACCCCAAACCCTACCGCCATACCCTAATACTACCCCAAACCCTACCGCCATAACCTTAACCGCATCTTATCCTCTCTAATTTCTTATCTATGCACTAAACATCTCCTAAAGGTTTGTTTCTTTTCTCAATTGCCATGTATTCCTTGTTGATGAGATGTGTTTTTATTGAAGATATCATACAAAAAGCCAACATCGATTCTTCTCTAACTATATGAAGATCGAAACTTGCTAAAGAAGTCTCTCGTTCCCGGAGGATTGATACACGGCATCTCTATTAAAAAGATCATTCTTCTTCCCACAAGGGTCGATTGATCTGGTATGGTTATTTGACACATATTACCAGATATCGTTTTTTTGTTTCCAGCATATTATCAGTATTGTTTTTTGGGTTTTATTGAGTACCCAAATCAACAATTTTGATCTTTGTGGTTGCAATGACATCTGACATAATATCTGCTAGAACGGATTTTTATAAAATGGACAATCTTACCATTCCAATTAATACCACAAAACTTGATGGTCGTAACTACTTGATATGGTCTCGGTCCTCACAACTTTTTATTACAGCTCAAGGGTTATCTGGCTATCTCACTGGAGCCAAGAATAAACCCCTTGCTAAAGATACTTCTTTGGATAAATGGGATACTGAGAATTCCTTAGTGATGCAATACCTACTTAATTCCATGCAATCCGCTATAACCGAGGGGTATTTATTATTGGATACAGCTGCACAAATTTGGAAGTCTACAAATGAGACATATTCCCAGGTTAGGAATGATGCATTAATTTATGCTTTGCAAAAAAAAAGGATTATGGAACTACCCAGAAAGAGTTAACTGTGTTTCAATATTATACTCAGTTGAGGAGTCACTGGCAAGCTATTGACTTTTATGATTCCATACATACCAAGTGTAATGAAGATGCTACACTATTTAAGAAACGGGAAGAGAAATACATAATCTACACATTTTTTGCAGGACTAAATGTTGAGCTTGACCCTATTCGCTCACAAATCCTTAGCAAGGATCATTTTCCTACCCTTGAGCAGGCATATGCTATGGTTCAACTTGAAGACCAAAGAAGAACGACTATGTTATCACCGTCTGTTCCTAAGAAGTCTGCTTTCCAGACTAATAATCTGCCATACAAGGGCCTTACTGCATTCAGAGATCCGGTAAAATGTGAGCATTGTGGCAAACCCTGGCATACTAAAGACACATGCTGGAAACTCCATGGCAAACCAGCAGACTTTGAGGCAAAAGACGTAAAAAAAATTATGCAAAAGCCCAAGAACTTCAAAAGCCCACAAGCACATCAAACTGAAGCTCATCTAACTGCTAATCCCACAGCCTCACTACAAGATACATTCTTGAGGCCCTCAGTTGATTGCTCCAGCCATCATCTGCTACTCCTCCCGGATCGTCAGCTGCATCTACCCCTGCCTCTACCACTCCAAGTTCTCACTTTGCTCGATCAAGTATGTGTTTCAGTGGGCGCTATGCTTCAATGGTCTCTAATCCTTGGATTATTGACTCTGGTGCCACGGACCACATGACTAGTAACCATAGCTTATTTCATCAGTATTTTCCTAATTCTAATAATTAATATTGTTCGTGTGGCAGATGGGACTCTCTCCTTTATATCAAGGAAAGGTTTCATTCAATCCACTCCTTCTTTAACTTTGCAGTTTGTTCTTCATGTTCCTAAATTCTCCATAAACCTCATGTCTATCAGTAGTATTACATCTGCTTTAAACTGCAATGTTACGTTTTTTTCTTTCTTATTGTCTGTTTCAGGATCTAGAAACCGAGAGGACAATTGGATGTGGTAGGATGCAGGGTGGTCTATATTTGCTTGAGGAAGGCGCCTCACAGTCAGTTTCAGCTCACCCAAGCCCAGTACATCACCTATATTCGACATCCTCTGACCTTTAACAGTGGCACCAACGACTCGGGCTTCCATCTTTTAAAGTTTTAGCGAGTCTTTTTCCTTCTTTAGCTAATAAGTGTAAACAAGACGAGTTTTTATGCGAAGCTTGTATTCTGGCTAAGCAAACTCGGTCATCGTATAGTCCTTTATTTAAACGCAGTAGTACTCTTTTTCATTTAGTTCATTCCATTGTTTGGGGACCAGCTAGAACTAATTCCATTTCTAGTCATCGTTGATTTGTTACATTTATAGACTATTATTCTAGAACCACTTGGGTTTATCTCTTGCATAACAAAAGTAAAGTTTTCCAGTGCTTTCGCCATTTTCACCAGACAATAAAGACTCAATTTCAGGCTTCTATAAGATTCTACATAGTGACAATGATAGAAAATATCCTGATGGTGAATTTCAGTATTATCTAGCAAATAATGGTATTTTACACCATACCAGTTGTGTTGATACTCCTGCACAGAATGAGGTGACCAAAAGAAAGAGTCGTCATCTACTCAAGGTAACTCGTGCACAATGTGCTACCACAATATTGGAGTGATGCCATCCTTACCGCAGCTTACCTTATCAACCGCATCCTGACCCCAATCCTTGATCATCATTCACCTTTCACCCTTCTCCTCAGTGATGCCTCTCATATTATTCCTCCTAAAATCTTTGGCTACATGTGCTATGTGTGCAACCATAGATCCCTAGGAAAACTTGAACCATGAGGTTTCCGTTGTCTTTTCTTGAGATATTCTCCAACCATAAAGGAAATAAATGTTATCACCCAACCACCCGCCACACTTTCATCTCCATGGATGTCCTCTTCTATGAGCACCTTTCCTACTACCCAGCGTCCCATCTTCACGAGGAGCCTAAGCTTCAAGAAGATGGGCCTGTTATCATACCTATGGCCTCTCCCTTCCATTTCAGGGGGAGAATACATCACCTTCTGCTGAGCCCACATCATCTTCTCCTGAACCTTCGGCTGAAAAAAATCCCAGTCCATAAGCCGTGGAGAAAGCAGACAATACTCCACCTCGCCTACAAGTTTATAGCCGTACCAAAATCAAACAGGGAAAGACCACCATCATCAAAGCACCTACACACATCCCTTCGCCAGCTCTGGATCCAACAACTGTTTCAGAGAATGAGATCCTTCCATCTGGTAACATTCTTCCCTCTGAGTCGGACTTATTTATTGCTCTGCGCAAAGGCACTAGGCCCTGTACTCAGCATCCTATATCTCAAAATGTTTCCTATAGATCATTCTCTCCATCATATTTTGCTTTTGTCTCTACTTTGCCTTCTGTGTCTATTCCCAAACAATAGTAGGATGCAGTTGTATATGCGAGATAGAAAGCAGTCATGGTAGAGGAAATGACTGCCCTAAGGAAAAGTAAGACATGGGCCGTAGTTGATTTTCCACCTGGGAAGAAGCCTGTTGGATATAAGTGGATTTTTACTGTAAAGCAAAAAAAAATGGGACTATAAACAGATACAAGGCCAGATTAGTAGCCCGAGGATTCACCCAAACTTATGGAATCGATTATCAGGAGACATTTGCTCCTATAGCAATTGACTTTATTCCCGTCATTCTAGCCTGTGCAATACATTATGATTGGGACTTACAGCAACTGGACATCAAGAATGCATTCCTTCATGGAGAGTTAGCCAAGGAAGTATGCATGGATGTCCCACCAGGATTTACATCATTAGCCACTGAAGGAGAAGTGAGTAAACTAAAACGATCCCTCTATGGGCTCAAACAATCACCTAGGGCTTGGTTTGGAAGGTTCCACAAATCTATGACCTCAGCGGGCTACAAACAAAGTAATGTTGATCACACATTGTTTATTAAAAAAAATGAAGGAAAAATCACAATTCTCATAGTATATGTAGATGACATTGTGATTACAAGTAGTGACAATAAAGAGATTAGACAACTGAAGATCTTCTTGGGAAAGGAGTTTGAAGCAAAGACCTCGGAAAGCTGAGATATTTTCTTGGGATTGAAGTGGCATACTCCGCCAGAGGTATTTATTTGTCTCAACAAAAGTACACACTTAATCTTCTCTCTGAGACTGGTCTCTTAGGGTGTCGACCTTGTGAGACACCAATTGATCCTAATACTTAACTACAAGAAAATAAGGGAATACCAGTAGACAAAGAACAGTATCAGCTAGTTGGAAAATTGATATACCTGACTCATACTCGACCTGATATTGCTTTTGCAGTAAGTTTGGTAAGTCAATTCATGCATGACCCCTATACTTCCCATACAGACGCAGTCCTCAGGATATTACACTATCTAAAATCAACTCCTGGCAGAGGTATTCTACTCTCTTCCCAGGATCATCATAGGTTGATGCCTATACTGATGCATACTAGGTAGGAAATCCGGATAAAAAATCTAACTCAGGATATTGTACATTCATTAGAGGAACCTGGTTACTTGGCGCAACAAGAAGCAGAATATGGTAACCCGGTCCAGTGCAAAGGCCAAGTTTAGAGCTATGGCTCAGGGGATATGTGAGCTATTATGGTCACAGGGATTACTCAAGGATCTGGGTTTTAGTACTTCCAAGCCTAAGAGATTATTTTGTGACAATAAGACTGCAATTAGTATTGCTCACAATCCAGTGCAGCATGTGAAAATTGATCGTCACTTTATCAAGGAGAAATTCGATAATGGGTAGATCTGTGTTCCATATGTTCAGTCATGTGAGAAAGTGGTTGATATCTTTACAAAATGACTCCCAGGGAAGTTATTTCATCCATTGCTATCCAAGTTGTGTATGACTGATATATATGCACCAACTTGAGGGGAAGTGTTATAAATGTCGTCCACTTATGTTAGGGGTATTTGTGTAATTTGTAGTTATTTTCTATTATCTTCATTAGGGATATTATTGTAATCTTGCTTTTCAGTATTTCATTATAAATAAGATATTGGAGTGGAGAGATCATAACTCTCACTCTTTCTTTCTGATTCAACAGTTTATATATAATATCTGTACTGATTTTTGCAGAATAAAACTGTCTTCCCCTGTCCAGAGGCTAATAATTCTTCAGGTTTTTTAATGGTATAGCATTTGCTGCTGGGAAAAAAAAAGTTTCTTTAAAAATACTAGTTTATAGTAACTTAGTTAGCCTACTGGTGTTACAGTAAACAATATTTAGTAATTGAGATATGTAAGACAACTAGACAAGCACAAAGCTTTGCACTTTGATACTTGAATAGAGGATTAAAAAGCTGAGGCTAGTATCATTATCTTTTTTCTTTCCTACTGATATTTCCTAGAAATATGTCTCAGCAAGTGGGTTTTTAATGGGACCCCAACTCATTTAGGCATTTCCTATGTATTTTGAATTACTTGAACTCATAGTTAGCTATCACACAATTAAAGCTAATGGGTTTCCATGACCTCTCATCTCCATATCTAAAATCAATAGGTTCTGTACCCAAGCTACAAATCCATTCCAATTTTTTCTTCCAGTCTCTTTATTATTAATCTTATGTGATAAAGGCCTTTCCTGCTTCGCAAGCTCATATTCTTTCTCTCTTTTTTTTCCCGCAGAAAAAAGGGGGTTGTACTCATATTCTACTGGTGTTAAATATAGAAGAAAACAGATTTAGTTACAACTACAAGGTTTTTCTGATCTCCTACTCATTTAGGCAAAGACTAGTAGTTCCATGGTAAGTTGTCAATATCACATCATACAATAGAGCTGGTCACAGTGTGTTTATCTGCTGGATAATGTACAAGCATCGCCACAGCTATATCTACATTAGCTTCCATGCAATAGTATCTTACATAAAGTGGTAAAATCTTGCATAATTTCTTACCTCTATGTAAGAAACAGAAAACCAAATCACCCATAAAACACACCTTATCAAACTCTATCGTTAGAACAGCAGACTTCATGTTGCAAGGGAATCTCAGAACCATCTCCATCAGCCCAGGTGAAACCCTATCTTCAGAAGGTGAAACCCGTATTTGCTCTATAATGTCTGAAACAATTTGTGCTTCTCCGTCAACAAAAATTTGAAGAGTATGAAAATAAACTTTCACATACCAAGGCACAACTTGGAAAATGTCAACCCGTACCCTACAACCATCTTTAACAACAGCAGCACCCAAGAATCCCCCAACCGATTCTGTACATTTCAAGGTAATAGCAATAGAACCTCTTGCATTCCCACTCCCCATTAAGAACCTACTCGCATGGAAAGGTGCTCGAGGGGAGGACCAAAACACAGGCTGTTTCCACTTCAAATTTACATCAAATGGCTCATAATCACTGTACTTCTCAGTAGAGAACTCATATAGAACAGCTGAGCTCCCACTATGCTCGATGTTTACCTCTTCAATTACCCTATCTGGCCTAACAGATAGCTCAAATACAGGGTTACTCCAAGAGCCCGAGCCAATTTCAGCGACCCAATTTTTCTCATTCTTCTTTACCAGCTCATCGATTTCAGACACTAGATTCCTCTCAAGTCCAATGAACACAGTGCTAGACTTCGCAAGAACACATTTTCCAGTGATTCCCCTCCCAAAAATTGAGCTTAAAGACCAACTCGGCTGCAACTCACCGGGTTGGAGCACGAGTGTAAGAGCCTGTTCGAGTAAAATCCCACGTTCCTCCCCAAACTCTGGACCTGATTCCGTTGAGATCAACCTTAACCGTTGTGAATGATAGAATCCTCTATAAATAGAAGGCCTGTCCAATAGAGCAGCAAGCCCAGCTTTGTCTCGACAAGGGAGTAACTTCAACCATGGAGTCAAGTTCTCAGTACAAACAGCTTCCCTTGGCAGAGCACCATATCTTAGACTACCCGAAAATGGGCGAATGCTCCAATGTGGAGAAGCATAAGCAGTAGATGACTCCAAGAAGTTAATCGAAGCACAGAAGAGACCCGAGAGAGTGTGGGTCAGATTCTTCCAGGTTGAATCGACCTGATCAGAGGGAACATCGAAGACAGCCCATAACTCAACTCCAGGGGGTTTCGCATTTGCACTTGACACAGGATCGAATCCACCCCAGCGTTCGTAGTTCCAGCGGCCTTGTGTGAATGACAACTCCATCTCACGAACCCGGAATTTTTGGACCTAATCAAAGCAGCATAAAAACCCATAAATTATGAGGTTCTGAACTATGAGAAACTGCATTATTTAAAGACGATAACTATAACAAACCCTAGATTCTCAGCACATGTGGAGATGCTCCAAACACAAAACCTGTTTTTCAGAAGAAGGGTTGAAGGGGTTGAGGCAATAGTACCAGTTGAGCGATAGCTTTGGGGAAGAGCCGGTGGTGACGGCCATGGCAGGTCGATGGAGGAGCTCTGCTTTCGAAATGGAAATGAGAAAGAATTTTTCGATCAGGCAAGGGCTTCAGAAGCAATTCTTCCGAGAACTCTTCATCCTCGGTGGATCCAGCAAAGATTGGAACAAAGCAACAGTGGCATAGTAGAATGAACAAGACAATCAAACGTCGAAACAACATTGTCGGTTTCAGTGCGCCATTAAAGAACCAATAAACTCGCCAAAACGCAGATTAGGGCTAGCAGAGTCTCAAGGTGCAACCATGCCATGCCCCATGGTTATTAGTGGATTAAAGTGTTTAAACTTCAATACCGGGATCATAAATCTGGCATAAAAAAATACCCACGACATTAATATGGAACACGCGTTTGATAAAACTTTTATGGATTCTGGATTCTAGTTCAAATTTGGATCTTATTCCAAGCTATTCCAAGATTATTTTAAAGTAAAAACTTGTTTGATAACATAATTCTTAAATGAATTATAAAACATTTTTATATTAGAAACACGTTTGATAACACACTATCGCCCTAATAGAAATCTAGAAAAATAATCGTGATAGTGGTGAGTGGGGGTAGTGGGTGGTGACAGTGGTGGTGGTGGGTGGTGGTGTTGGTGGGTGGTGGGGTGGTGGTGGCGATGATGGTGGTGGTGGGTAATGGCAATGGTGGTGGGTGGTGGGTGATGGGTGGCGGTGGTTGTGGTGGGGGTGGTGGCGATGGCGGTGGCAGTGGCGGTGGCGGTGGCGGTGATGGCGATGGGGGGTGGTGGTGGTGGTTATGGTGATGGCAATAGTAGCGGTGGTGGGTGGTGGTTATGGTGATGGCAATAGTGGCGGTGGTGGGTGGTGGCGGCGACGACGGTGGTGGTGGGTGGTGGCGGCGATGGCGGTGGTGGTGGGTGGCGACGGTGGTGGTGGTGGTAGTGGTGGTCAATTAAGAGTCAAGTGAGAGTTGACTCTTTTTTTTCTTTCAAAAAATTGATCAAACAGTTTGGAGCAAGTATTTATGACTCCAAAATTTTGGATTCTAGAGTCATTTTGAATCTGGTTCATTCTGTGGGAGTTGGAATCCAACCAGACTTATCAAACGTAGTTCTACTCCAAAATAGCTAGCTCTCTAGGAACCAGAATCCATAGAATCCAGAAATAAAAGTTTTATCAAACAAGCCCTAAATACACGTTTAATATGATAGCCTTGGAGTAAAAATTTGAATAATTTTTTTTTTGATAAAAACATTCCAACATATATTATGCGACATTTACATAAATCAATAAATAAATTAATAACATATAAATATAAAATTTATACAAAAGAAATCTTACAATCTATAAAACATAAACAAAATCATCATCATGAGTCTATCAAATTGGTTGGAAGGCAAAATTAACTATCACATGCAGATAAGGAAACCATGCTCAAATCGATTGCTTTCTCCATGTCAATTTATATAGGATCTCATTTTAAGTTACCTGCATCTCACCATAACTCCCCATGACATATGGTTGCAAACTTTTTCTCGGGTGATAATAATGGTAAGTCAGGTTTGCATTGGATTTCTTGGAATAAATTATGCTGATTGAAAGAAAAAGGGGGACTAGGATTCCAAGATTCATTACTGCACAACTAGGCATTATTAACAAAGATAGCGTTTGTTCACTGAACTTACATCTTATTGAGCTGCTTTCATGAAATCTATCTATTATCCACATGGGGATTTTTTGTCTGCTAATGCTGGTCATAAATGTAGTTGGGCATGGCAAAGTATTTTTGAAGGAAGAAATGTCATTCAGCAAGGTTTGCTATGGCAAATTAGGTACGGAAATCAAATTCATATTTGAAATGAATTTTTCACAATTGCTTGATGCTAATAATAGAACTTGGCATAAAGGGATGTAGTCTCGTTTATTTTCCCCATATGAAGTTGTGGAAATAATGAAGATTCAATTGTCTTTATTTCCTTTCCTTATAAAGATACCATTTTCTGGGGTGTTGCTAGAAATAGTAAATTCTCAATGAAGACAACATGTCATTTACTATCCAATTTGAAAGATATATTTCACTCTTTAAGGCCCTCCACGTCTTTAACATCTACCCCAATGGTGTCGAAGTATGTTTGGAAACAAATTTGGAGGTGTCCCACTTCACCTAAGCTCAAGCCTTTTTTGTGGCAAGCTTGTGCTTTGGGTTTGGCTACAACTTGGGATTTACATTGGCGAAATATTATGGTGGATAACTTTGTGTATTCAATGTGGTTTAGCAGTGGAATCAATTTCTCATATTTTATTAAACTGCTCTTTTGCTAGAGCAGTTTGGTATAGTTGCAATCTACGTTACAGGGTTTCAGATTTATTTGTATCACAATTACATAATTGGATTGAGAGCTAGACATCTTTTTTGATAATCGAAAAAGCACGAAGCAGGGAGATCATGACTCTATGTTCATTTATTTGTTGGCAACTCTGGCTAGTTAGAAATGATCATGTTTTCAGATGCCAACAACACTCCAGCTCAGGTAATCCATCTTGCTAAATAGAATTTTCTATCCTATGATCACAGCATTCCTCAACGTCTGTAAGCTAGTTTGGTTAATGAGGCTACTACTATGGGGACTGCTTTAACACAATGAACTCCTCCACTAATCGATGTTTTTTAACTGAATATATATACCAGTTTCCAATAAGAAACAATGGGACATTTTGTCGTGATCATAATGGTGTTCCTCTTTTTCGCCATTTTAGAACTGACCCCCTTTGCTCTTCCAATTATTGGAGAAGCTTTATCTATCTGTTCAGCACTGCTAGTTGCAATCAGTGAAAAGGTGGAGCAGATGATTCTAGAATCTGATAACCAGCAACTAATCAATCATCTTCTTGGAAAATATGTATCTACAGTATTTCAATGCAATGATATACTTGACGACATTCTCTATCTATAGTCTTATTTTGGCAATTGTATCTTTCGTTATATTAACAGGGAGATAAACAACATTGTTGATTCCTTTTCTAGGAGGGTCATGTTGTTAGTGTATATGACAGTTTAGCTACTTTTTTTATCATTGGATTCAGGATAATTGTGATCTAAATTTTCAAGTGTGATACATGTCTTTAATAAATAAGTTTTCTTCACTATCAAAAACAAAAAAGAAAAAAAAGCCTATCAACTTCCTTTCTTACGTAAGCAAAGAAATCCTTTTAAAATTTATGGTGAATTTTTCCTCAAATTATGATACCTTACGCTTCTTATTACCATCTTTTCATCATGAGTCTATTAAGAAAACATCTTTGAGTTTTCTTTGGAAAGTTGGTAATACTAATGAAGGAATTTTCTGGATTTCAAGGGACAAATAGTGCAAATTAAAAGAAAAAGGTAGCCTGGGAATTAAAGATCATACTTTACATAATAAAACTATGTTGGCAAAATTAGCATGGAGGCTTTGGAATAATCCTCAAGCAAGTTGGGCAAGAATTATTAAAGGCATATATTTTTTTAACCCAGATTTCTTTCATGCTCATTTAGGTAATCAATCTTTTTGGGCATAGAAGAGCATCATTGCTAGTAAAGAAGTTCTTTGAAAGGACTATTATAGCAGGTTGGTGATGGGGCTAATATCAATGTATGAATAAATTGTTGGATCCCTTCTCTAAAGGCTACTGGATTAATAGGTTCAAACTTGATAATTGTTTTTTTACTTTTGTCAATGATTTGATTGATCATTCTTCAAGATTTTGGAATTTAAATTTGTTGGATTCCTATTTTTTTGAGTATGAAAATTAAACTATTTTGAAAAAACATTTGAGTTTATTCCTTAGAGAGGATAAACTTTGATCCTTAGGAATTTTGAAAACAAATTTGGAACTGCAATCTTGTAAAGATTAAAAATTTTATGTGGAGAGCATGTGCCAATGGCGTTGCTGATGCGAAAGGTCTGTATAATAGAAAATTTTCCTTTGATAATCAATGTAAGAGATGTGGTGGGCAAATGAAATCTATTAATTACATCTTATTTCATTGTCCTTTTGCAAAAGCTATATGGTTTGCATCCTCCTTATCCTATATTGTCCTTGAAGATTAGAATTTCTCTTTACCTTTTTGGCTTCATCATTGACATGATTTGTCTCATCATAATAAGAAGGTTGCCAATGAGACATTCTCTTTACCTTTTTGGCTTCATCATTGACATGATTTGTCTCATCATAATAAGAAGGTTGCCAATGAGACATGTAGTTATGCTTCCTTTATTTGCTGGGAACTTTGGAAAACTCGAAATAGTTTCTTATTTAATTCGGCTACTTCTTCCCTATTGGATATTGCTAAAAAGGCCGATCTTGCTTAAATGGAATTCTATAATAGCCAACAACCGAATTGTTTGCTTCTTGAGCCTACTGTTAACCCGGAATGTTTGCCTCTATCTTCAGAGTTCCTTAAAATAAATAATGATGCAGCCTTTTTTCCTCATTCTTTGGATAGATGTATTGGCTTCCTTTTTAGGAACTCTTCTGGCCATATTTAGCGTGCTTGTTTTGATCAGAAAAATTTTTATTCATCTTCGGAGGGAGAATCTTTGGCCATTAGATCTGTTTTATCTGCAACGATTTTGGATGGCTATAAAAATATCATAGTGGAAGCCAATTGCAAGGATGTTATTCAGTCCATTGTGGATTTGACCCACCTTTCTAATTTTGTTATTCTTCCTATTATCCTAGATATTTAGGATCTTGCTGATAAATGCGAGGAATGTGCATTTTCTTTCATTCCATGGGAAGCTAATTATTTGTTCATACCCTTGCTCGAAAGGCGATAACGATTTCAGTAATATTTGATTGGCCGTTATCCTCTCCTTGGTTAATTGATTCTTGTATCAATAACACATCGTCTTGTATTCCTGTTGATCATCAATAAAATGTTTGTTTATAAAAAAAAATCATCATCTAATTAAGGATTTGAAAGTGATAAGGATAATTAAGGGTGTCAAATCTGGGCCCGGTCGGGTAGCACGGACCGAGCCAGCCCGTTATAACTAGAACCCAATCCAGATCGAGCCTTAATGGACAGGTTTTGGTCTGGGCTTGTAAAGTTCGACACCGTTTTAGCCCAAATCGAAACCGGATCGGACCAACCCGTTAAGAAACCCAAACTGATCCGAACTAATAATACCTAACCCGAACATTGGTAAGACCCGTTCAGAAGCCCGAGCTAGCCTAAATCGATTCTTTTTTTACTGCTAAAATAACAACCAATTGACCAAAGATCTAACAATTTTAACAAAATAATTGCAAATATGCAATCCATTATTCATGTTTAGTTGCCTTTAAGATCAATCAAAACTCAATCTCTTACAATTTCATTAAATTTATTGATAAAAATAAGAAAATAGTTATATAGCATGGGTCCGATTAACCCACTAAGCACGAATCGAACGAAGCCAATCTGAAATCAGCCAGATAAGCCCAGCCTGATAACAAATTGACATCAGACTAACCCATTAGTTAACGTGTCCAGTGCAGCCCACCCCAGCCCGAACTCTTAATGGACATGTTTTAGGCCGAACTTATAAAACTCGACACTGTTTTGGCCCAGACCGAAATCGAACCGAACCGGCCCGTTGACACCCTTAAGGATAATCATGCAATAAGTTCCGAGTAGCATTTCCCAGTGCTTTTGAAATTTGTATTTTAAATTTTGTAATTTCAAAATTCTTGAGATTTATCTCCTTGAATCACTCGAGATTTATCTCCTTGAATCACTCGAGAGATTTATCTCCTTGAATCACTCCACATAGTTATCCCTTAAATCACTCCATATGGATATCCTTTAAAATCATTCCACATATTTATCCCCATAAATCATTCTACAGTTATCCCCTTAAATCATTCTATAAATTTATCTCCTTAAATCACTCCACATAATTATCTCCTTAAATCATTCTATAGATTTATCTCATTCGATCATGCTGTAGATTTATTTACTTGAATATTCCACAAATCATTCCATAGATTTATTTAAATCATTTCACTGATTTATTCTCCTTAAACCATTGCATAGATTTATTTCCTTGAATTATTGTACAGATTTATTTCTTTGAATATTCTACAAATTTATCTTTTTGAATTATTTCATAGATTTATTTCCTTCAATCACTTCATGAATTTATCTTTTTAAATTTTATGCATATACATTGTTATATGTCAATTCAAAATCACAGAAAAAAATTTCTATAATCTAAATTCTTACAATGGGTGTAAAGGTTTTTATTTTTTAACTTCTATTTTTATTTTTATTTTTTACGTTTTACTTTTTAAACGTTTAATACACTAGATGTGTGTCTTTAGTAGTATATATTACGTTTGATTATAAAAACGTAAATTTTCCCGAATTTATACATTAGTTCGCAAAATTCGTTTTACTTGGCTCAATATTACAATTAGCATATTATTCGCGGATAGTATGCAAAAAGTACTATGCTCCCTACCATTTACAATTTGATTAGAAAGTTTGGTGGACCCCATCAAGACCTATTCCAATCTAACGGTAATCATGAACCTAAGTCAAGTATATAAATGTATTTTCATGTAAAATGTTAAATTTTTGGGGAAAAGGATAAAGATTGATTGAAATTTAATCCATAAAAAAAAATTTATATATATATATATATATATATATATATTTTTTTTTTTTTTTTTTTTTTTTTTTCTTTTTCTTTAAAAACCAAGTTAGATATTTGGCCCTTGATTTGGTATCAATCGGTATGGTCTGGTTATGGTACAAAAAATAAAAACCTTTACCATTATCGTACTGTATCATATCGATTAAAGCTTTTGCCTCGAGGTAAAGCAAGTAATATTGGAATCTGATGATCAACAACTGGTGGATTATCTACTCAACAAATCGAGATCTCCTATGTTTTAGTGCATTGGTATCCTTAGAACCGGATGCACATCGTTTCCTCCCAGTGATTTTGGGAGGATGCGGCAACCTATCTCGGATGACTGCCACGTGGCTCTCGGTTGAATCCAACGTCTGAACTGACAACCCCTGTCGGCTCGGCTTGTCGGCTGGGTGTCGGCTCGGCTTGTCGGTTGGGTGTCGGCTCGGACGTGGGTCTCGGATTTACTGAGAACCACGTGGCGGTCATCCAGGACAGGTTGCCACTGTCCTCCCAGAACCACTGGGAGGACAGGATGCGGATCCCCTTAGAACCATTCTTCACTTTCAACCATATTTAGAAAATTGTATTTTTACTTTATTTGTAGGGAGTAAAACAACATTGTTGATTCTTTTTCTTGGAAGATCTTGTCATTAGTGT
The DNA here is from genome assembly GCA_028583415.1 of Protea cynaroides. Classification (NCBI taxonomy): domain Eukaryota; kingdom Viridiplantae; phylum Streptophyta; class Magnoliopsida; order Proteales; family Proteaceae; genus Protea; species Protea cynaroides. The sequence continues at coordinate 21,714,250 of CM053275.1, read as the reverse complement.
GTACGTACGATAGTTTTGATTAAATTCTGATCATTGGATTTAAAAAAATTATTGTCTAAATCCCTTGAGTGTCAGATGTACTAATAAGTAAATTTTATCCTTATCAAAAATAAATAAATAAATAAATAAATATCTAAATAATCTATTCCAATGTGTAAAGGCATATCTTAATCATACCCAAAAAAAAATCTAAACAGAAAAAAATGACGCTCAATTATATTTTCTGGAACTACACTGTTCATGATTGGACTAGAACTTCACACTAGAATTGGACCCAGATTCGGGCCTTTCATCAATGGATGTGGGTTCCTCTATCTCATGACTCGAGTTCCAATTTCCAGGTCGTTAGTTGGGCTGAAAATATTTTAAAATTAACTGTGCAACTGAAATATTGTTAAATAGGGAGGGCAAAAAAGAATTGAAAATTTACGTAGACAAGATATTGTATACTTCGAGCCGATGCCTGGAAGGTTTTTAAAGGCAGCTATATGGAAGGGATGAACCTACCTACTTATAAGCCACAAACACTCGCCTCCCCAAACGATGTGGGATTATCATAGGATGCCCCCTCATTATACCACAATATACAGAACCTTATAATTACAGACAATGCTATTTTGTAACAATCATTGATGATGATAATGGTATACCCAAGTTTTATTTCTTTATTACTGAAGCATCACAAACGGATGTATGGTATACAATATATACTTAGGTCCTTCTCATTGAAGGCACTCTGGAGGAGGTGTTGGGTGCCTTGTTGTATCAGAACAGTAGTCATATGTCATGTATTTTCTTTTCACATCTTCATATGCTCTTTCTTGGATGGAGTCTAGAGCCCCATATTTCTCACTGTTCCACCAATAGCTAGAAGAATAACAAAGTCGAGTGTTGGAGTTTTGAGATGTGCAACCATCAATGTTGAAACCTTGGAATTGAACTTTGAATGGTGCTTGGCTCCAATCTATCTTTGTTTCGCCTCCATCAGTAGCCCAATTCTCACCATTCCATAAGCTTGTCACTACTTGCATTGGTTGACTAGGGTAATTAACTCCAATGTTAGTGTTGTTCTTGAAAACAGTAATGGGGACTGTGTCAACAAAAAACCTGTAAAGGCAATCTCACCAAAATACACTATTAGAGAAGTTGATTTATCTACTTGAAAGGTTAAAAAAAAAAATCCCAATATTGCTTAGTTACTTAGTCAATCAATTAAAATCAATGATATCAACTAGATTCATAATTAAGTACTAGGGGTCTGCAATTAGTCGGTTCGACCTAATCTCATACTTGGTTTTGAACCGAATCACTTTCAATTTTTATTGAGTTCTTCAATTTTTGCTCAGTTTCCCATATATATATATATATATATATATATATATATATGGTGCAATAAGGCGACATGAATGGTAGAAGACAGTTCTTTCAATCCATACACTGAATGATCATGAGGTGGAATTGAAATGAGCTTCTTATATATATTCAAGAAAGAATTGGAGAGAGAATGCTAACTTACACAATTTGATGTTGATTCCAAAGAATTTTGTAGGTGTGAAAATCTGCTGTAGGATCAAACCAAAGAAAAAATCTTCGTTCTCTATTCCCTTGCCCATTTGCAAAAACATTAGTCTGTAATGTATAGGGCTTCCCCTTTTTATTACCCAAGAATTCAAAATCAAGCTCATCATGTCTATCAGTGTGTGAATGCAGCTGCCAAAAATGGATTCAGAATAAATAAAAATCAAATCTTTCTTATAGTGCAGTAGGAAAACAGATCACCTTATTTCACTGTTTTTTGTTTATTTCTGAACAAGGGTTACTGTGTAAGAAGACCAAGGCAGAACAATGGGAAGTATGACAACAACAAGAAACTTCCAATAATCTCATAGAAGTAAGAAGATTATCAGAAAAAGAGAACCTTACATAGAAAGCTGTAACTGTTCCTTCAGTGTCCTTATCAGGTAATTTTATTCTCAAAGAGAAAATTCCAGATCCATAAGTGAACTTGGATCCAAACCCGGAGCCTGTATAATGTACAAACAGATAATATTATGTTAATACATATATACCTTTGGTCTACGCTTGAAATATTAAGGAAGTTGTTCAATGAGGCCCATAATGCTTCTCACTACTAGCCGAAACTGATCCGATATCTATCTGGAGTTGGGTATGGAGCCAACGGCTGCATGACAGGTGAATGATATATACCAATAAAAAATAGTAAATAATCTGAAACCGATACAAACCAGCCGATCTGATACTGATTTCAAAAACAATGATTAGAACAATATTAAAAGTTCATCCTCAATTAAGTGTTGTTAGTTAACAACCATTACTACTACTTCAGTCAAGGTAACACCAGAAAGAAATATTGATTTGAAAAAGAAGCATGCAAGGAGAAGGTAAGAAGATAAACCAGAAGGCTTGTCCATGGAAAGCTGGATTTCTGTTCCTTGATTGGCGGACTGAACATGATCAGATCCCCAAGTAATCTCATAGTTTGTATCAAAACTAGGTTGGGTAGCTCTAGCTGCAACTGATCCACCAATTAGGCAAAAAGCTAGGACAAACAAAGATGAGAATCTCATTGGAAGAGGACTTGTGTTTGCTCGGTGCATGGTTTCTCTTAATTCTAGTACAAACCCAACATAGTGCATGTGCATGAATATATATATATATATATATATATATATATATATATATATATATATATATATATATATATATATATATATATATATATATATATATATATACACATGGTTGGACGTTATCTATGAAGAGTTTGAACAGGTAAGCAATGTGCTATGATCCCATATTGGAATCTCATACCTATCAAATATGGTTTTTAAGTCTTGGGGTTCTCCCATCTAATTAATAGACTAGTCTTTTGAGTTGGGCTCTCCCTTGGATTTGAGTTGTAACATTTGATGCTTTCACTGAGAGGCCGATGCTGCAGGAGGGACCACCTAGAGAAGGAACGACCTGGGAAAAGGCTACCTGGTGAAGCAAGGTGAAAGCCGTCCAGATTGGGGAATCTAGAGTGAGCCGACGTGGGCGTCGATTTTGAAAAGGGGGTGGCAATGTTATGATCCCACATTGGAATCCCATACCTACCAAGTATGGTTCTTAAGTCTTGGGGTTCTCCCACCTAATAGATTAGTGTTTTGGATTGGGCTCTCCCTTGGGCTTGAGTTGTAACATAATGTCTGTGCCAAATTATTATCTTCAATTACTCTGTGCTATTGATATTCCCATATATACTATCTCCATGCACCACAGTTCATATCAGATGATTTTTGTAAAGCATGCATGTATTATCTTAATTCATTTACAGCTAATTGACAACTAAGACTAAAGTGTATAGTGAAATTCACAAGGGATAAGACAACTAGGACAACTCGACATTCTTCATATTTCCCCCCCTTTGAGTCTGTTTGATAGTTAAAACGGGAACAAAAAAAAAAAAGGGACAAAACGGATTTTAAATGGAGCAAAACAAGAATGGTATGGTAAAAAAAAGGTCAAACATTCCAAGAACAGCAAGAAAAAAAAAACTAGACGGTACGAGTTTTAATTAGATCAGATATAATACGGTACGGTGAAAAAAAGGTTAATATATTCCCATAAATTGAAGAATTATTCTTAAATCAATGGAACTAATCGATGACATTTATGATGTGTCTAACCATTAAACGGTGAGGATTATCACTTTCATTCAAGTAGTTAATTAATGTTTTATGTTTGTCTAAGACTCCAAGCACGAATCCATATGGGGAAGAGAGAGAGAGAGAGAGAGAGAGAGAGAGAGAGAGATACTCTATGATTGCCTACAATAGACATAAACACTCCATGATAGCCTATAATATACATTTGTTATGACCACTACAACAATAACCATTTTTGAAGATGAAAATTAGCGACGGTATCTAAATTTCAATCTCCAAAAATCATTTTAGCCGAGGAGACTTAAGTTTCTGTGGCCGAAAATGATTTTTTCCAACCGAATTTAGATTTCCATGGCAAAAAATCAAAGAGTTTAGAGACGGGACCTAAATTCCCGTGGCCAAAACCATTTTTGCCAACGGGGCCAAAAATCATTTTAGCCGACGGGACTTAGATTCCCATGGCCAAAAATCAATTTAGCCGATGGGATTTTGATTCCCATGGCAAAAAAACAGAGAGTTTAGTGACAGGATCTAAATTCAGGGCAAAAATAGTTTTGGCCACAGTATTTTAGTTTCCATTGCCAAATATCCTAGAGTTTTACAGATAATGACAAAATTCGGTGGTCAAATTCATTTTAGCCGACAGGATCTAAATTTTGGTGGCCAAAAAGCATTTTAGCTGATAGGACTTAGATTCACGTAGCCAAAAAACACAAAGTTTAGAGATGGGATCGAGATTCCTGTGGGCAAAAATAAATTCCCGTGGCTGAAATCGGAGTAAATTGGGATGAAATATTTCTTCTACCGCCCTTTTCTCTCACGTATCACCAACCCCACGTCCCTTCAACTTCGAAGTTTCATAATTGAACCCTCGCGCGAGAAGCTCCAGTTTCCCTCTCTTTTTTCTTTCTGTTATTCCTCTCCTAGCTCTCTTCGACACTGTAGCTCTCTCAGAACGGTGCAGCTCTTTCTTTATTCGCCGTCCTCTCCCAGCTCAGTCAATAGGGAAGGACGTTTAAGTCATTCGAAAGGGTTAAGAAGAGCAACTGAAAACCCTAAACAAAAAGAGGGTTTTAGATTGACGGAAAGGAGGAGAGAGAGCCGTAGGGATGAGGGCTGGAGAGAGAGTCTGTTGCACTTTGGATTGTCATTGTCGGCAACTCGGACCAAGTCTGATGAGGGAGATTGAGATTGTTTGTAGTCCACTGGTTGTAGTCCAATGAAAGAAAGAGAAGGAAGAGAGAGAATCAGAAGAGAGAGAAGGAAGAGAGAGAATCAAAAGAGAGAGAAAAAGGAGAGAGAAAGAGGAGAGAGAAAGTGAGACCCACCAAGGTGGCATGCCACCAAGGCAGCCAGCCTGGCCGAGGGCCAAGGCAGCCAGCCAGCAGGCCAGCCGCATGGCACCACAGCAAGGCAGGCCCAGCAGGCCAGCCGCATGGCACCACAGCAAGGCAGGCCAAGCAGGCCAGCCCGCATGGCACCACAGCAAGGCAGACCCAGCAGGCCAGCCCCCATGGCACCATCGCAAGCCATGCCGCCGCATGGCACAGCTCGCAAGGCCCGCGCGCACGCGCTGGCCCCTTCTCTCGCATGCCGCGCTCCTCCCCACCAACTGTTCGACGATTTTCCAGGAGAGAGAAAACCTCTCTGGAAAATCGACTCTGTAGAAAGTTTAACAAAATGCAAAAGTTACAAAGGCCATTGTCAGATTTCCCAGGGGCAATGTGATCTTTTTACTAAGGAGAATATCTCAAATCGGCGGTCCAGATGAAGCTATGAAGGGTTGATGCTTATTGAACGGTCCAGATGGAGGCGAGATCGTGTGTATATGCATCAGATGCGTCAGATTCTCCCGCGAGTATTCTGATTCGACGGAGGCATTTTAAAGAAATGCACCGCGTCACATGGGAGCAGAGCCGTGATTATGTGTGACGCACGCGCAATACGGAAGCGGGACAGATCCTGATCTAAAGGTTGTTGTTCAAGCCGACTTTCGGAGACGCTGATTATTCAGATCCGAGGGATCAGGTTTGATCCCGCCTTTTCTACTCTGATCCGACGGCTGATTGAGTTGATTCCCTCCTTAGCCAATCAGAACGCGACACCCAGGCGGCGCGACGCGGCTACGGTGCTTCGCAGGTGCATCAAATGAGGCTTAAAGATTTCATTTCAAATTTTTTTAATGGTCGAACTTGTTTTTGCCATAACTTGATCATCCGGAGGCCAAATCCGACGATCCAAATTGCACCGAGCTAGGTTTTTCATTCTCTTTCTATTGAGAATGGTTGGAGAAGCTGCTGGCCACGTGAAACAGAGGGAGAGACGCAATTTTGAGGAGAAAAACTTTATTTCTTGAATTTTTGATGATTTCTTGCTTGGGGAATTGAAAACAATCACTCATCCTCTCTATTAGTGCCCATGTTGATGTACTGCTGTGATTTTTGAAGGATGGTGGAGCTTCTCTGCATATGACAAGGGATTGATTGATTATCAGAAGAAGAGGAACGTCGTCAGTTGTCAGAAAAAAATCGGTTGTGAGATTTTCTCATTCCCTAACTCTTTAGATAATTTTTATGCACTGTATGCTTGTATAGGTGAAAAGAAAAATTAGTGGAATACCTATCTAGCTTGTGGGATTTAATTGTAGGGCATCACTATAAGCCCCAAAAGGATATTATTTGTGGTGTGTTCAGTGGGTGCTGGACACTGGCTTTATGCTTGAATTTTGGTAATGTTTGCCCTCTTAGTTTTATGCTGAGAAAACATAGGGTGAATATCCTTGTCGTGTAAATGGCTGAAAGTTGAGTATTGAGTAAATACGAAGCCCATTGGGCATTACTCCGTGGATTAGCCATCACTCACTGTGGTGGTGAACCACGTAACCCCTCTGTGTTGTGGAATATTTTGATTATGTATTTTGTGAAGTGTGTGGAATGAACGGTAGGATGGGTGTGCAAATCCGGTAGACCTGGCCACTGAGTGGTTGCGAGGTAGATTTGCATACGATTGTGTGTGGGATAGTCTGACTCATCATCAACATTGGCAGTAAGAAAACAATTAAAAGGGAAGAGTTTTTCACACTGATTCACCCCCCTTCTCAGTGTCATTCAAGGTCCATCAATTGGTATCAGAGCACCAGGCTCAGTAACAACTAAATCAGCATCTGAGAGATCAGAGGGTAACAATGACACCAGGGGAAGGTTCACATAAACCCCCATTGTTCGATGGTACAGACTTTATTATTTGGAAAAGGAGAATGGAGATTTATTTGGGATCACTTGGGTTTGATGTTTGGGCTGCAGTTGAAATTGGCTACACTCCACATGATACAGTTACTCCTAGTGCAACAGACAAAATTTTTTTTTAGAATAACAGAAAGACACTCAATGCCATTCAAGGTGGTCTGACAAACAGTGAATTATCCAAGGTCATGGATTGCAAGACTGCAAAGGAGGTCTGGGATAGACTGATAAATATCTATGAAGGAGACAAGAAAATCAAGAAAGTGAAACTACAAACATTCAGGGCTCAGTTTGAAAACCTGAAAATGAATGAGGATGAAACTGTTGATCAATACATGAACAGAGTGAATAAAGTGGTTAACTCCATAAGAGGGCTTGGTGAAGATTTAAAAGGTTTTGTTGTTTGTTAGAAAATATTACGGTCTCTCACATCCAAGTATGAATCAAAGGTTTCTGCTTTTGAAGAAACTAAGGATTTGGATGAAGTCACCATAGATGAAATACATGGAGCATTGACAACTTTTGAGATGAGAATAGACCCTGGAACTACTGTAGACAAGCAAGTAGCTTTCAAGGCTATGAAGAAGCTGAAAATTTCTGAGAAACAAAATGAGAAAGAAAATGAAGATGAGGCCACAACTCATTTCACTAGAAAATTGATAAAGGGTACAGGAAAATATAAAAACAAGCTTCTATTCAAATGCTTCAATTGTGGTAAAGTTGGACACTTCGCTGCAAAGTACCCAATGAAGAGTAAGTTTGACAGTGATGATGAAGAAGATAGAAAAAGCAAGTTTAAAGGAAAGAAAAATTATAACTTTAAGAAAAACAAGTCCAACAACAAAAAGAGCTTTATCTCTAAAAGAAGCACTGAAACTTCAGATGATGACTCTGATGAAATCTCTGAAGATGAGCCTAGTGAGGCTTTGTTCATAGTTTATATTGAAGATCAAGAGAAGAACTCAGATAAAGGAAAATTCTCCTCAAAAAGCAATGGAGAAAAAATTGTGAAATCTATCTCAAGTGGTGATGAAGAAAGAGACAATGAAGATAAATTTTCAAGCAGTGATGAAGAAGGTGATATAAACTTTGAAGAAGAACTTGTGGCAGCATAACAAGCTTGCCTCTCAAGAAGCCAAAAAGCAAAAGCAAGTGATTCAAGAACTGAAAGCTCAATATGAAGAGTCCAAGAAAATTATAGAAAGTCTCAATACTCAGTTTAAACAGGCATCTGTAGACTACTCCATGGTGCTGAATGAGAATGCAAGTTTGAAAGTTCAACTTGAAGAACAACTTCCTATGGTTGATCGATTTGAAGAATTTGAGAATGATTTTACTCTTCTAAAGACAAAAGTAGCAGAGTATGAAAAAGAAGAGGTTGAGAGACAACAAAAATTATCTCAACATGAGGATTTAAATAATTCTACTCTAGTGTATCCTAGTAGTAATAAGCTTGACAGGATTATCAATGCTCAAAGACCTTCCCACATCAAGTTTGGCCTTGGTTTTGATAAAGGAGAGACATCAAAAATTGCCAACTCAAAGGGAAAATGGTCCATATCTTTTGTAAAGGAAAATGAAAAGGGTAAGGACCCTATAGTTCATTGTCAAGGTGGAAACAAAATTCCTCTGCCTAAGACTAACTATGCAAGGCCAAGACAAAATGCATGGCAAGGCAAGAGTATGGAGTATGACAATTTCTACAAAGAAAACTATCCCAGTGCACCACAGAGACAGATGAGATACATGGCAACTGCAAGGTCAATGCTTATTTTCAGGGTTACTGCTACAGATGTAACAACTTTGGACATAAAATTGCTACCTGCAAATTCAACATGAGAGATGTAAAATTTGAGAGTAGAAACCAATTTGCTCCCCTTGAAGAGAAGTTTGTTGAGTGTTACAACTGTCACAACTTTGGCCATGTAGCAAGGAACTGTAGAACCATCTTTCCCCCTATGCCACCTTTACAAAGACAGCATAGCAGAACAAGAAGAGAGGTTCCAAAGCAGAAACATGTTGAGAAGGCATCATCACAGAAGAGAGTTTGGGTTCAGAGGGACAGAACAGAAAGAGACAGCTCTTTGGTTGTGCAGACAACTTTTAAAGCACAAGACAGCTCTACACCATGGATTCTTGACAGTGGGTGTTCAAGTCATATGACTGGAGACAGTAATAGGCTTCTGAAGCTTCAGCATTATGAAGGATGTTCAGTTAAATTTGGCAACAATGATGGTGCCAAGATAGTTGGAAAGGGAAGCATCAGCCTCATTAATGAAAATATAAAATCTTGTGATGTTCTCTATGTTTTAGGTTTGAAACATAACTTATTGAGTGTCAGTCAGATTTGTGATAGGGGTCACAATGTAATTTTTAATGATCAAGGATGTGAGATCTGAAGGTCTAATAGTGGAAAGTTGATGGAATCAGGAAAAAGAACTCATAGAAACCTCTACATTTTGTCTGAAGATTTTGAAGAGAATTGTATGGTGAGTCAAGAAGAGGAAACATGGTTATGGCATAGAAGATTAGGACATATTGGCTTTGAAAATCTGTCAAAAATATCCAACAAGAATGCTGTAAGAGACATTCCTTCATTGAAAAAGCCTTCCAATGATATCTGTGCATCTTGTCAGAAGGGAAAGCAGACAAGAACATCATTCAAGCCTAAGAAATATCACACTACTCAACCATTGGAGATAATTCATTCAGATTTATGTGGGCCAGTGAGAACACAGAGCATTGCAGGAGAAAGGTACTTCATTCTGTTTAGAGTTGACTACTCTAGAATGACTTGGGTAATGTTTCTGAAACATAAGTCAGAAGCTCTGGCTAGGTTCAAGATCTTCAAAACTCAAGTTGAAAATGAGACAGGGAAGAAAATCAAGTGTTTGAGATCTGACAGGGGAGGAGAGTACACTTGGATAGACTTTGCAAAGTATTGTTCTGAGAATGGCATCAAGAGACAGACTTCAGCTCCTAGAACACCACAGCAAAATGGTGTTGTAGAAAGAAAGAACAGAACTGTTCAAGAGATGGCCAGGACTATGTTAACTGAAAATGACATAGGGAATAAATTCTAGAGAGAAGCAGTGCATACAACAATATATCTTCAGAATAGGTGTATGTTGAGGCCACATGAAGACAAGACACCCTATGAACTATGGTTTGGTAAGAAGGCCACAACAAAGCACTTCTAGGTGTTTGGTAGTAAGTGTTATATTAAGAACACCAGTCATGGTCTAGGAAAGTTTGATGATAGGGCTGATGAAGGAATATTTCTTGGCTACTCTACCTCTAGCAAAGCTTACAAATGCTATAATAAAAAACTTGGTAAAATTATTGAAAGTGCAGATGTGAGAGTTGATGAGCACAAGAATTCTCCTACAGGATCAAATAATGAGGTTCCTATTTTTGAAGACCTGGACAGTGAGCAGAATGACAATAAAACAGAAAAGGAGCAGGATGCTACAAATGTGCCAAGACAGAGAGCTGTGGTTGAGACAGAAGAAAGAGAAGAGCAGTCTGATTTAGAGGCAGATAGGCAAAACAAAAGTGGCTCAAGAAGGGTAAAAAAGAATCATCCTGACCAATTAATTCTTGGTGATCCATCTGCTGGTATAGAAACAAGGAAAGTGAGACAACCAAAATAAATGTTCTCTTTATTATCTCACATTGAACCAAAATCAGTTGCTGAGGCATGTGAAGATGCTAGTTGGCTCAAGGCAATGAATGAAGAGTTAGATCAAATAGAGAAAAATAAAACTTGGGAATTGGTGCCAAGGCCTACAGACAAGAATGTTATTGACACTAAATGGGTCTACAGGAACAAGCTTAATGAAGATGGCAAAATTGTAAGGAACAAGACCAGATTGGTTTGTAAAGGATATGCTCAGGTTGAGGGCATTGACTTTGAAGAAACATTTGCTCTTGTTGCTAGGTTAGAAGCAATCAGGATGTTTCTTGCATATGATGTACACAAAAATTTCAAAGTTTATCAGATGGATGTCAAGTCAGCTTTTCTGAATGGTGACTTGGAAGAAGAGGTGTATATAGAGCAACCAGAAGGATTTCAACTGAGTGAAGACCCTACACTTATTTGTAGACTGAGAAAAGCATTGTATGGGTTGAAGCAAGCACCAAGAGCATGGTATTCAAGGCTGGACACTTATCTCTGTCAATTAGGTTTCAAGAAGGGACTGGTAGATAACAACTTGTATGTCAAATCTGTTGATGGTAGTCAGACAGTTGTGGTTGTGTATGTAGACGACATCATTTTTGCAGGTCACAAAGATGAGTCATGTAAGGATTTTGCTCAGAGAATGCAGAATGAATTTGAAATGTCCATGATTGGTGAACTTTCTTATTTTTTGGGTCTGCAGATCAGTCAGTTGAAGGATGGATTCTTTTTATCTCAGACCAAGTATGTGAAAGAGATGTTGAAAAAGTTCACAATGGAGGATTGCACACCATTAAGCACACCTATGATGACTAATTGTAAGTTGAGCAAAGATGATGACTCTCCATCAGTTGATAATACTATGTACAGGTCAATGATTGGAAGTTTGCTCTACCTGACTGCTACTAGACCAGATATTCTTCAGTCTGTGTGCATGGTAGCTAGATTTCAAGCTGGCCCAAAGGAGACACATGTGGTAGCTGTGAAGAGGATCTTCAGATACTTGAAGGGGACAATGGAGTATGGTCTCTGGTATGCAAAAAGCAAGGATCTGGTTTTGTCATCCTACTCAGATGCAGATTGGGCAGGTTGTGTTGATGATAGGAAGAGCACTAGTGGAGGTGCCTTCTATCTGGGTAGAAATTTGGTGGCTTGGCATAGTAAAAAATAAGAGTCAGTCTCGTTGTCTACAGCAGAGGCAGAATATATTGCAGCCACTTCTTGTTGCACATAGGTTTTGTGGATGAAACAAATGTTGAAAGATTTAGGCATTGAATCAGACAAGCCTATTTCAATGTTCTGTGACAACACTAGTGCTATAAATATCTCTAAAAATCCAGTTATGCACTCCAAGACGAAGCACATAGCCATTCGGTATCACTTCTTGAGAGAAAAGGTTTTGGAAGGAGAAGTTCAGTTAGAGTTCATTCCTACAGCAGAGCAGATTGCAGATATCTTCACAAAGCCTCTTCCTAAAGAACAGTTTGGCTACTTGAGACAGAAGTTGGGAGTGGTTATCCTCCCCAAGCATTGAGGAGCTTGGAGTGAGGGGGAGCAGTATTTGATTGTTGTTCTATTTTTTTTCTATACAAGACTCAGTGGGAGTCCATTGGTCTTTTTCTGTATTACTATGGTGTTGAGTTTATGTCTCTGGCGAGCCCATAGGATTGGGAAGATGCGGTGGGCACTCCTATGTGGCATATCCCTTTGTTCTTGTTGTCAAAGGGGGAGAAATAATTATGCGTAGAGTGAGTTGCCAACAATTCCAAAGGGGGAGATTGTTGCACTTTGGATTGTCATTGTCGGCAACTCGGGCCAAGTCTGATGAGGGAGATTGAGATTGTTTGTAGTCTACTGGTTGTAATCCAATGAAAGAAAGAGAAGGAAGAGAGAGAATCAGAAGAGAGAGAAGGAAGAGAGAGAATCAAAAGAGAGAGAAAAAGGAGAGAGAAAGAGGAGAGAGAAAGAGGAGAGAGAAAGTGGGACCCACCAAGGTGGCATGCCACCAAGACAGCCAGCCTGGCCGAGGGCCAAGGCAGCCAGCCAGCAGGCCAGCCGCATGGCACCACAGCAAGGCAGGCCCAGCAGGCCAGTCGCATGGCACCACAACAAGGCAGGCCAAGCAGGCCAGCCCGCATGGCACCACAGCAAGGTAGACCCAGCAGGCCAGCCCGCATGGCACCATCGCAAGCCATGCCACCGCATGGCACAGCCAGCAAGGCCCGCGCGCGCGCTGGCCCCTTCTCTTGCATGCCGCGCTCCTCCCCACCAACTGTTCGACGATTTTCCAGGAGAGAGAAAACCTCTCTGGAAAATCGACTCTGTAGAAAGTTTAACAAAATGCAAAAGTTACAGAGGCCATTGTCAGATTTCCCAGGGGCAATGTGGTCTTTTTACTAAGGAGAATATCTCAAATCGGCGGTCCAGATGAAGCTATGAAGGGTTGATGCTTATTGAACGGTCCAGATGGAGGCGGGATCGTGTGTATATGCATCAGATGCGTCAGATTCTCCCGCGAGTATTTTGATTCGACGGAGGCATTTTAAAGAAATGCACCGTGTCACATGGGAGCAGAGCCGTGATTATGTGTGACGCACGCGCAATGCAGAAGCGGGACAGATCCTGATCTAAAGGCTATCGTTCAAGCCGACTTTCGGAGACGCTGATTATTCAGATCCGAGGGATCAGGTTCGATCCCGCCTTTTCTACTCTGATCTGATGGCTGATTAAGTTGATTCCCTCCTCAGCCAATCAGAACGCGACACCTAGGCGGCGCGGCGCGGCTACGATGCTTCGCAGGTGCATCAAATGAGGCTTAAAGATTCCATTTAAAATTTTTTTAATGGCCGAACTTTTTTTGCCATAACTTGATCATCCGGAGGCCAAATTCGACGATCCAAATTGCACCGAGCTAGGTTTTTCATTCTCTTTTCTATTGAGAATGGTTGGAGAAGCTTCTGGCCGCGTGAAACAGAGGGAGAGAGGTGATTTTGAGGAGAAAAGATTTATTTCTTGAATTTTTGATGATTTCTTGCTTGGGGAATTGAAAACAATCACTCATCCTCTCTATTCGTGCCCATGTCGATGTACTACTGTGATTTTTGAAGGATGGTGGAGCTTCTCTGCATATGACAAGGGATTGATTGATTATCAGAAGAAGAGGAACGTCGTCAGTTGTCAGAAAAAAATCGGTTGTGAGATTTTCTCATTCCCTAACTCTTTAGATAATTTTTATACACTGTATGCTTGTATAGGTGAAAAGAAAAATTAGTGGAATACCTATCTAGCTTGTGGGATTTAATTGTAGGGCATCACTATAAGCCCCAAAAGGATATTATTTGTGGTGTGTTCAGTGGGTGCTGGACACTGGATTTATGCTTGAATTTTGGCAATGTTTGCCCTCTTAGTTTTATGCTGAGAAAACATAGGGTGAGTATCCTTGTCCTGTAAAGGGCTGAAAGTTGAGTATTGAGTAAATACGAAGCCCATTGGGCATTACTCCGTGGATTAACCATCACTCACTGTGGTGGTGAACCACGTAACCCCTCTGTGTTGTGGAATATTTTGATTATGTATTTTGTGAAGTGCGTGGAATGAACTGCAGGATGCGTGTGCAAATCTGGTAGACCTGGCCACTGAGTGGTTGCGAGGTAGATTTGCATACGATTGTGTGTGGGATAGTCTGGCTCATTATCAACACTTGGCAGTAAGAAAACAATTAAAAGGGAAGAGTTTTTCACACTGATTCACCCCCTCTCAGTTTCATTCAAGGTCCATCAGAGTCGTGGCCGCTTATGCGTGAAATCAAGAGGAAGAAGAAGCAACGGTTGAAGAGAAAGTCGAGAAACCAGGTGCAGCAAGAACTAAGAAAAAAAATCAAATCAAACTAAAGGGTTGTAGCTAAGGCTAAGAGAAAAGCCACTGCTACAGTTGAAAAGAAGAAGAAAGTGGCGGCAGGGGGAGGAAGAAATTCGATAGAGTTACCTCGTTTTCCCCTTCTTCTATTTATTTCTATCATTCTTTTCTTCTTCTCTCAAAATTTTATTTGATGAATGCCTTGAAATTGTTCGAGCTATTGCTCTGGCTGATTGTCGAATGTTGTGATCTCTCTCTCTGTCTCTCTCTCTCTCTCTAGCATTGTTCTTTTTTTGTTTCTTGAAAATCTGTTTCCATGGATTCTTAGCTGAATAAGAACAAGTTCAATGCGGTTCTTTGTGTTCTCTATTTCTAATTCTATTATTTTCTTATCCATGGGATTCTAAGGGGATGTGTATTATGTTTTCTTTTTATTTATCATTGGGTTTCAATAGTGGGTTTGTATGGTTTAATTCATTAGGATTTTTAATAGTTTTTTTGTGGCTCAGTTAAGGTTGAATGCTCTTCATAGTATTGCATCCGATGGGGGTTGGTTGGGGTTTCGAAAATTTATATGATGGATATGGCTCTCTATTTAGGAATGTTTCTTTTTTTTTTTTTTGCTGTCCCACTAGTTTGTGTAACAGATTGTGAGTCATGGCGTGGTTCGGTACTATTTTGCTTGCCTGCTCACGGATGCAATTTAAGTTGAGTGAGGTACATGGCTCAGTTAGAATAGGTGTTGAGGTTGTGAAGCACCACTGATCCAATTGAGACAGAATGCATATGAGTTGCACTTTGGCACATGGGTTGACTTCCTCTTTGCTATTCCTCGCCTTGGGGAAAATCAAGGTGGGTTCAATTACCAGTACATTGCTCTCAACATATCTAGTTTCAGTTTTCATTGTCTATGTGGATTTTATGCTTATTGGACATGTTCTTAATGGTTGATGTTTTCCCTTGTTCAAGTTTATCAAGTGACTGTTAGGAATGGAACTCGAACATTTCTACAGATTTGTGTGTGCATTGACCAAAGGGCAAAACCAATCATTGAACTGCTCAGGGAGAGCAGACCAGAATACTACATTGACAGCATACAAAGAGCATTAAAAAATAAGAGAGGAGGAAGAAGCTGTTTGGTTCAATTGGAACACAATACGGCTTGTGTTCTTCACATGTGAGACCCATGCCCATGGCTAGATGAGCCCTCTATGGATGGGTTCAGTACTACTAACCATGCCTTCTATGAATCCACATGGTACACTAAATTTGTTAATTTCTTTAAGTTTTATAACCTTGATCCTATCTGGCCTTTTTAGCACCATTTTATTCATCCACATCCCTTTCAAGTCATGGTGATGACAGTTAATCTACATGGTAGTTTGTGTTTTAGGTAGATAAATGCTCTTGGCCTTAATCTGTGTTTCAGGTTCAACATCATTGTTACTTAACTAATTATGTAAGGGATAAACTAATTTTTATGCACCATTTGATGACAATTTATTTGAAAACAGGTTTGGAATTTAAATTATATCTTTGTTATCAATGAGTCAGGAGGGTGATAGTGCCAGTATTGGCATATCATCAATAAGAGGTAAGTCAGTTAAAATGTTATGTTTAAAACGATGATAATAACTATAACTTTCCTATCGATCCCCTTTGTGTCTGTATGAATCTCTGACCGCGCGGAATCTCCATAGCCAATTTTCCATTTTGGATTCTGAAATCAGAGGGTGCCCTTGGTATTACTCTTATTTCACATGATCCAGGAACTTCCATAACGTTGGCGTGATTCGGTTTGAGCAACGGATCCTGACGTGAGACTTCGCACCTCCATGCAGCGGCTTTCAATATTCGGCGATTTCTTCAACTATGAGAAAGCGGAAACTATGATCAGGTGTTATGCAACGGACGTCGCCCCGTACATGTTACCAAGGCATGTTGACTAGTTGTTCAACCTAATTAGACCTGGCAGGATTTTTCTGGTCCAGTACAGTACCCGAACCCCGACAGGTGTTAAGCTTTTTATCATCCTGGCGTCGAGCTATTTTTCCGCAGGACCTCCCCTATAGTATCGTCACCGCAGTAGAGTTTAACCACCAAGTTCGGGATGGATTGGTGTGGTTCCTCTACGCCTAGGACACCAGAATATCGAACCATGAAATCACTTAGAGCCCCTCTTCCATCAATAGGTACTCCCAATGCTTTGACCACACGCCCTAGCATTGCCTTTCCTCCAGGAACATCCACAATAGATCCAGTGCGCTTGACAAGATCTCCTTCTTTAATAGCGGTATATCGTTATGATCAATCAATGGGTGCCAGAGCTGCTACAATTGCTTCAGCGGGAGCTGCTGTCGGTATTGAAAATGTCCTTAGTTCCTCGATCCATTCCGTGGCGTGAAATCCATCATTGGCTAAACAATCATTTGGTTATGCAATTTTGGGCTTTGCCTTTTGCGAAGCTATTGCTTTTGTCCTTTATCTATGCTTACCTCGTCGTGTAATGTTTCCTTTTTAGATTAACACTATTTTTTTGTATTAAATTAGAGAAAAGGAAGAGAGGCCAAAGACGAAAAACTTTGGTCCCGTCAACTCTTAAGAGTAAAGAGCCCATTAATGTAGAGGTAAATGCTTATCACTAACCATGCAGTAGGGAGACATCCTGTAAGACTCGTATCAAACTAACCCGGTATTACCACCTTGAACCAGGTCTACCCATCATGGTCGAGCCAAATGGATCAAGTACGTGAGGGAGATCGCGATCCCAGGTATTAAACTGACCAAAAAACACTAAAATAAGGGGGAGGGTCGCATACCCAGTGTAAGCACCCCATTTTTGCCATTTCCAACTGAACAATGTCCTACTAAAGGAAGAAAGATAAGTGAAAATTTGGGTTTTGACTACGACCTCGAGGTAGTTTTCGATGGGCCCCACAATAAGGTCACAGGCTGTAATCTGCATGGTTGCATAGGTCATGGAATTATTTTCGAAATGATACCAGAATTGCCCAATTCTGATATCAAATGAAGAAGATATAGTCATTTTAGTCAGATGATACGTACAAGGGACGTTTCTGAAATTATCATAAATAATCCCAGGGGCTTTCATGCAAATTATCGTAAGTTGAATTGTTTGAATTTCAAATCATCATATCTTGATCATCCGACATCTGAATCATATGGTTTAAGTACCATTATTCTTTATTTTTAGTCATCTTCAAAGTGGATGTAAAGGATTTCCGGTAGAAGTCACCGGTGGGCCCCATGCAAGCTTGCATGCAAACTTATCGTTAGAACTTCAAAGCTTCATATCTTTTCCGTTCTACATTGGATTCAGATGATTCCAAAGCCATTATTTTTCATTTGTGATGTTCTACAAAGTGGACGTGGAAAATCTTGGGTAGAAGTCTCCGAAGGATCCCATGCAAAATTACATATGGAAATGGTCATTTAATCTTCAAAAATTCATATTTTGATCATCTCATATCCAAATTAGGTAATTTCAGTTTCATTACGTTCCATTTTTTAGTACTCTACAAAGTGGACGTAAAGGATTTCCGACAGAAGTCTCCGAAGGATCCCATGCAGAATGGTCAGCTAAATTATCGATAATTGGTCCGCTTAAACTTTAAAAATTCATAAGTTGATCATTTTATTTCCAAATGAGGTGATTCAAGTTCCTATATTCCTCATTTTTAGTGTTCTACGAAGTGAACGTAGAAAATTGGGAATAGAGGTCATCGGAAAATTTCATGCAAAATGACAGTGGAAATGACTCATGAAATGATAGAGAGAGAAAACCCAATTAATTTCAGTCAATCCAGTCAACTCAGTTCAAGCCAGTTCTGGCCCAACCCAGCTCATCAACCCATATCAGTTTAACTCAGTCAACCCAAGCCAGTCTCAACCCATTTCGAACCAGTTCATCCATGTGCATAGTATTTATATATATTATATAAATTGTATAATATATATATATATATATATATATATATATATATATATATATATGTATGCTATTAAATATATGTGTATATATGTATATAATATATATTATTATATATAAATGATAAAATCCAAAAGGAGATTGAGAAGAAAAAGGAAAGATGAGAGATTGAGAGAGAGATTGAGAGATTGATTGAGAGAAAAAAAAAGGAAAAAAAGAAAGAGAAGGGGAGAAGAGACGTGAGAGAGAGAGAGATCTCGATTTTCGAGTAAATCCAAATGAGATTGAGAAAAAAAATGAAAAATGAGAGAGAGGAGACGTGAGAGAGAGAGAGATCTCATTTTTTTTCAAATGAGATTGAAAGAAAAAAAAAAAAAGAAAGAGGAGAAAGAGGAGACGTGAGAGAGAGATTTTGGTTTTTTTGGAAGGAAATCAAAAGAGATTGAGAGAAAAACAAGGAAAGAGGAGAAAGAGGAGACGTAAGAGAGAGATTAGGGTTTTTTTGGAAGGAAATCAAAAGAGATTGAGAGAAAAGAGGGAGAATAAAAGAAAAGGAAGAAACGTGAGGGAGAGGGATCTTTTCTTTTGGGCTCGGTCTTGGGAGAAAAGAAAGGGAAGAAGAGAGAGAAAATAGGAAGAATAAAAGAAAGGAAAAACGTGAAGGAGGGGAGCTTTCTTTTGGGCTTGGTTTTGGGAAAAAAGAAAGGAAAGAAGAGAGAGAAAATAGGAAGAATAAAAGAAAGGAAAAACATGAAGGAGGGGATCTTTCTTTTGGGGTTAGGTTTTGGGAGAAAAAGAAGGGAAGAAGAGAGAAAAAAGAGGGAGAAATAAAGAAAAAAAAGAGGAAAAAACGTGAAGAGTGGGAGAGGCTCACGGTTTTGGGAGAAAAGGAAGGGAAAAAGAGAGAGAAAAGAGGGAGAAGAATAAAAGAAAAGAAAAAAAAACGTGAGGAGTTTTGGTTTCTTTGGGCTCTCGGTTTTGGAAAGAGGATGATGAGAAGATGCAAAGGAGAGAAGAAGAGAGAGGAAGCCTGAGGTAAGAAGCACCCATCCCTTTTGTCATTTTATTTTTTTTAGTCCAAGCATACTACAATGCATGTCTGAGATTGCTGTTTAGCATTAGGAAGATGCTTCCGTTTGTACAAGGTTCCTTTTTTTATCAGTTATCTAAATGACCATGTATTCAGATTCTATTTTCATCAGCTATATAATTTTATATTGATTTTATAGTACAACTGGCCAAAATCTGGAACAGACCTGACCAGTGTATTTGCATGTACTTAGGGAACGATTTTGACCTGCCCATGGTCTCTTTTAGGATTAGTTTCCTTGAGACAAAATGTTGGCCTCTGAGTCCTCTTTCCGAGGATATGTTTTAAGAAAGTTTTGAGTAAATACAGTGCCCCATGTGCCCATTTTGGCCCAGTCTGACAAAACTATCATCTTGCTGCGTGTTCCACAATAATGCTTGTGTAAATGGATTCAAGAGACATCTTCTGATCTCTATCTCTTCATGAATAATTTAGACTTAGAAGTATAGGAGACACCCATTCTGATGGAATATTTTTCTGATATTTAGGGAATATAATATAATTATTTCCCCATGACTGGTCTGAATCTAGAACCAGTTTGGTCAAATTTTGAAAGTTTGATTTTTGATTGTTAAGAAGGCCTTTTGAGATCTCGATTTCTTCAGAAAAGTTGTAGATCTCTGAAGACCTTTGATCTGATATATTCTTTGTCCAATTTGGACTCATAGAAGTGGGGTTTCAAATCAATGCAAAATAGTACACAATACAGGTATTTGCCAAATGGTCATCCAATGATTGATTTGTTATTTCTGCTATCATTTTAGCATGAAACGATGCATTGCCATATTTTGATGCTCATTGCCATATTTAGATGCCCATTGCCATGTTTAGATGCTCATTGCCATATTTTGGATGCTCATTGCCATATTTAGATTGCTCATTGCCATATTGGATGCTCATTGCCATATTTGGATGCTCATTGTCATATTTAGATGCTCATTGCCATATTTGGATGTTCATTGCCATATTTGGATGCTCATTGCCACATTTAAATGCTCATTGCCATATTTGGATGTTCATTGCCATATTTAGATGCTCATTGCCATATTTGGATGTTCATTGTCATATTTAGATGCTCATTGCCATATTAGATGCTCATTGCCATATTTAGATGCTCATTGCCATATTGGATGCTCATTGCCATATTTTGATGCTCATTGCCATGTCTGGATGCTCATTGCCATTGCCATATTAGGAATTTCCATGCTTAGATAGCATATTAGGCCATTGCCTTATTTGCAATACATGCCATATTTGAGAAATTTTAAACAATCTTACTACATGTGAATTTCTTGCCATAAATGTTTTATATATCATATTTTATTTTGGGTAATAATTTAATTTATGCAACACCCTAGTCGAACTGCCATATATGTACACCTAGCAAACATATTAGGTGTGAGGACGTGCATTTAGGCACCCACATTCTTGGGAAGCGCATAATGGGAATAATAAAAACCTTAATAAAGAATTAAAATTCAGGATGAAAAGGGTAATTTAGGACAATTTTTCCCCTCGATAAACCCTAAACCTAGAATAGGTTCTAAACCCCTAACCTAGAATAGGTTCTCAATCCCAAACCTAGAACAGGTTCTCACTTTCTAACCTAGAACAGATTATATTTTGAACTATGCGGATTCTGATTCCTAGGGCAAACCCTAGGATATGTACGTAGGCCATTTAGGAGAATCTCAAATTCGGATCCACACCTTAGTCCACTCGAACTATCCATAGATCCACTAGGATATTTATCCACACCTTAGTCCACTCGGACTATCCATAGATCCACTAGGATATCTATCTATATTTTAACCCAAAAAGCGTTATCCAAACCTTAGTCCACTGGGACTATCTATAGATCCACTAGGATACTTACCCACATTTTGACCCAAATAGGGTTATCCATTTCGAACTACGCGGATTCTGATTCCTAGGGCAAACCCTAGGATACGTAGACCATTTGGGAGAATCCCAAATTTGGATCCACACCTTAGTCTACTCGGACTATCCATAGATCCACTAGGATATTTATCCACACCTTAGTCCACTAGGATATCTATCCATATTTCAATCCAAAAAGGGTTATCCAAACCTTAGTCCACTCGGACTATCCATAGATCCACTAGGATACTTACCCACATTTTGACCCAAATAGGGTTATCCAGTTCGAACTACGTGGATTCTGATTCCTAGGGCAAACCCTAGGATACGTAGGCCATTTGGGATAATCCCAAATTTGGATCCACACCTTAGTCCACTCGGACTATCCATAGATCCACTAGGATATTTATCCACACCTTAGTCCACTCGGACTATCCATAGATCCACTAAGAATCTATCCATATTCTAACCCAAAAAGGGTTATCCAAACCTTAGTCCACTCGGACTATCAATAGATCCACTAGGATACTTACCCACATTTTAACCCAAATAGGGTTATCCAGTTCGAACTACGTGGATTCTGATTCCTAGGGAAAACCCTAGGCTACGTAGGCCATTTGGGAGAAACCCAAATTCAGATCCAAACCTTAGTCCACTTGGACTATCCATAGATCCACTATGATATTTATCCATATTTTGACCCACATAGGGTTATCCACATTCCAACCCAGAATGGGTTATCCATATTTCAAACCAAATAGGGTTATCCTTAGATCCATTAAGACAATCTATTAGTCCACATGGACTATCCAGATCCTAACCCATAGGATTTCTCAGCCTTTCAAGCATAAATTTCAACTTGAACAAAGAACTTAATCATGCACAAGCATAAATCACATCCATAAACTTTAATCACACCTGAACTACGATGGTGAACCTGATTTTCAGAATAAATCCGTAATATGTAGGCAATCTGATGGATACAGATTCAGTTCAATGATATCAAACCACTTGGTTTGGTTTGGTTTAACAAATAGAGTCTAGCATAGGAAAGGTATAGGAGACCGATTTCGATCGGGCGGTTTGGGTGCCTAACCTCTTCCCATAACCGTAACCTGACACTTACCCAATCTCTGATGGACCAGAAATCCAATCTAAGGGTCATGAGTCAATCGAAGTCTTACCTTTGGGTGAGATTTCACATTTCCAAGGTCCTAGACCTTAATCTAGGTGGCGACTTCTAAAGATTTTCATCTTTGTCCTCACACCCAGCAAGGCGGGGTCGGATCCCCCAGTATAAAAGTCAGACCCTGAGTTTTTAACCGATGGTCGGACATTTTAGAACCAGCGATCGACGGGATCTTCGACCCCCTCATCGACCCCCAATCTGCTGACAGAAACCGTGAATTAGGAACTTTTCAAATTTCAATGGGATTCTTTCCTAATCTCAATGAGACTTATTTTGGGAGTTTCTACTCTACAAATAGGACGTCCCTAAGCCTCTTTCACTCCTTTTAGAACCCTAATTGGATTGAGAGAAAGAGAAGAGAAGGAGAAGAGAAAGAGAAGAGAAGGAAAGTACAGAAGAAGATCAAAGAGAAGGCTTCAGAGAAACAAGCCTAATTCTCAGGTATGGATACTATCTCCATGTAGTTCTACAGACCTTAGAGTAGATAGTGAAGAGGGAATGATCTAGGAGAAACCCAAATCATCCATCCATGGTTAGGTTTTCATGAAAACCATGGGGGAGATCATAAAAATCATGTAGGTGAATAAACTATGGTTCTAAACCATAGAACATGTATGTAATGGATTGTAGAAGCAAGCTATATGACCCAAACATGAAAGAATGGACTGTAGGATGAAAATTTGACTAAACCCATGGGGGGACGCATGGGGGTCGATGGCCAATCAACCCTACCAGACCCTAACAATCGACCCCCAGTATTCGAAAAGTCCAGAATCTAGGTGGTAGCACCCAGGGTTGATGGAACCTCCGACCCTGGCATCGAACACTAGTTAACAACATGCTTTTTAAAATCAGAATTAATTCTAATTAAATTCTATCGACTTGATTAGGTCTTCTAGTGATATAATATTGATATTTAGTTGATTCATAAAGCTTGAAAGAGGATCTACGATCAAGCAAAGGTGAGGGAACAAGACCTAAACTAATTGGTTAATAATAAACTGTTTTATTCTTGAGTCCAATGCCATGATTGATTCTATGCCATGATTGATTCTATGCGTGTATGCTTGTTATGTGCATTCAACATGTCATCCAATATTTTTATTATTACTGTTCATGCATATTTAAATTATTGTTTATAACATGATGATGATGATGATGATAGGAATAGGCATGTGAATGTATGTGTGTGGTTGGTGTGCTTGATGCGAGCGAGTATCAGGGGGGGTGTCATAGGCCGAGCCTCAGCACTCTAGCTCTATCTCTAACTCAAGTCTTGTCCACTGACATCGTCGTATCGCCATTATCTTAGCAGAACTATTACGTCGTAGTGTATGAGGGGAGGTGGTCTCGGATCGTTAGTCTCTGACTTTGCTAGGGGGACCTTAGCCCTATCTCTATGGACGTATTGAGGGATGCTGGGGTGAGGCCTTGGATACACTGATTGGCATTAGGATTGGTTAGTTGCGGGCCCAATTTGCGAGCCCTCTCCAACAGGGGCTTACGTGTTGGTATGGGCAACCGGTACAGCAATAAACGTAACCTTTGCGTGTACATTGTCCATGGTGGGTGCATGTGGGACGACAATAAACGTTACCTTTGGGCGGCTTCACATACTCGTGTATAGAGGTGAGGCGTCAATAAACATAACCTTTGGCCACCAATCCTTTCTATAGCACATTGCAAACTTATATACCAGACTAGAGATATGAATTGAATGCATGCATATGTTTGTTGCATTATTTTGTTTGCTCACTGAGCCATGATGTGTGCTCACTCTCTCGACGTCGAATATTTTTAGTTGATGATGCAGGTACTATAGTCGAAGATTATATGTGCTCCGGTGTACGCACGTGTTGCTGCAATGGAAGCCAAAGACTTAGTGGATACGCATGACTCCTCATGCGAGTGCAACTCATGCGTATTCGATTAGATTTTTGTTTGAGTTATTAAAGGAATGTAATTGATACTTTATTTATTATTGTATCAGTTGATACAATAATAACTTGATATTTTATTATGGTTATCACAGTTAGATTTCTCGATTCATTTACTATAAGACTTCCGCTATTGTGTATTTATTCTGATTATGGTTGTGGATGTGTATGGTTTTATTTTTAATGGACACAACCTATTAGAGATCCTGGTTGAACCGTTGGTTTATTAGCGGTTCATCACACCGTTCTGAATGGGCAGAATTGGGGTGTGACAACTTGATATCAGAGCATCTCAGGCCCTGTCTGTGAAACCGTATACTTCCACAAAAGGTTGTGAACTGAGATAGGATAAAATTTTAAAAGATGTAATAATAACACACCATAAGCATTTGTGTTGTTTGAGATAAAAACTGAAAGAGAATAATGTATCTATTAAATGAGGAACAAATTTTTATATACAACCAAAGGAAGAACATATATATATATATATATATATATATATATATATATATATATATATATATATATGTATATATATGATTAAAGCAGAGTACAGTCCACAGTCCGGACAGTTACTCTGAAGTACAAAAAGAAAGATAAAAGAAATACATCAAGAAGCTGGAGGTGATGGGGGAGGCGGTGCCTCTCGGTTTTTATCATAGTCCTCAGCGTAGACTCTAGTCAACCAAGCTATCTGAGTCTGGGTCGTCTGGAGACTATCGGTGAGGGCAGCCACACGTTGGTCGGTCACGCGCTGAGCATCCATAAGCTCTCCCACCCACTGATCAGACAAGCACTGAGCCTCTAGAAGCTCACCCATCCTCAAGTCAGACATACAGTGAGCCTCTCGTATCTCGTACAATATCCCCATCATGTCATCAGAAGGAGCATACGAAGGACCAACTGCATGCGAAGGACCAGCTGAAGAAGACGGACCAGCTCCAGTAGCATGAGTAGGTGATGGAGGAGGTATGGCATCTATATCCATGTATAGTCGATCGTCATCATCCCCATGAACCCCTGCTCCAGCCGGATCGCTTGTTCTTCTGCCTCGGCGTCGACCATCTCCACTTCGAGTGCGAGGGCGCACCATCGCGTTCCTCTCCTCATCGCTGACCTGGGCATCCCGCATGCCCATCTTGCAGATGGCCTCCCAATCCAGAGGCGATGAGAAGGTTTTCTCCTGAATCTTCTCATCCAACAAATCAATCCCCAAGCGGGTAAGCAATGTAGTGGTCATGCGTCCATAAGGAAGGTTGCCAGTATGACTGGGAAATGTGGCACTGGTCATCGTCCGCATGATAATATAGGGAAGGCAGACGGGCTACCTAGTGCATATGCAGTATAGCAGATACTAGGTCAACTGGGAGACCCTTTCGTAGTGTCCACTCTACGATATCAGGTTATGCTGAATGATCTTGCAGTATACCTGTGGATCTAAACGTAGATAACTCGCTTTCATCTCCCAGCGATCAGGTCTAATGAGCTGATGATCTATCTTAGCCCTCATCTATAATGAAAATAACTGGGGCTCTCCTGGAGCACAGAATACGAAGGAGCCTCAGCCTCCATAGCAGATACCCAGCAAGTCCGCTAGCTGTCGATAGTCGAAAAAAATATCAACCCCCTTGACATAGCTAGTGATCCGAAGCTCACCACCTCTCTCAACATTGTTGTAATCCCCCACCACTTGGAGATTACAGTAAAACTGGCGTACCAGGTCAGGACAGGTACAGACGTCATAGGTGATGACAGGGAGCCATCCCATATCGCCAAAGGCCCCCTCCACATTGAACAAGGCCAAGCTAGCCAAGTCCACTTTGCGGCATCCCTCTACTTTCTTGTGAGCGTAGCGGGCATACAGCGTCTCGGCTTCATGGGAACGGAAGCGAAGACGGTCGCGAACACTAGGTACCTTGGTACGAGCCATAGTATCTACAAATAACAAAAAGAAGCAGATATTGGGTTAGTAAAGATGAAAAATCCAAAAATTTCGACATTATAATGACGTAAATTAGTCAAAAGCCTCACTTTTCACCCATACACATGGGCAGGAGGACTTACATAGATCCTAATCTATCCTGTGAGACTCATGCAGTCGGAAATTTTAGCTAATAAGATTGAATTTGAAGAAATTTCAAGAAATTTGAAATCTCGACAAAATTAGGGCAAAAAGAGTAAATTTTGAGTTTCTCGATAACCAACCAATGAAACTCAAATATTTTTAAGGGCTTTCATTCCTCGAGTCACCAACAACAAAAGCCCCCAATAAAAATCGAATTTTTACGGTTGAAAAAAGTTTAATTTGAAAAATACGAGATAAACGAGCAAAAACCTAGGTAAAGAAACCTAAGAACATGGAAATGTAGAAGACATATCTGTAGCAGAGGTGTAGACGACGAAACAAGAAGTGCAAACCACCAACGGATCGGAGTTGTCACTGTAGCAACTCAGAGGGACGAGACGAGTCAAAGAGGAGAAGAAAGAATGGGAAATGGACTTTGAATCGGAGCTTAAAAATCTGATTTTTAGTCCGGGGGTCGAAAAATTCGATTAAAACAATCGACCCACCCATCGACCCCCGCATCGACCCTCGGCTCTCGGGAATCTGACAGAGAACCAGGGGTCGCACCCTGGGTCGGACATCCTCCGACCCCCCGGCTCTCGGGAAGAATGGGTGATTTTTCAGGGTCGCATACTGAGGGTCGGACACCCATCGACCCCCACCATCGACCCTACAGTGAAAATACAGCATTTTCGATAGAATGATCTAAAAAATTTGAAATTTGCATTTGTTAGTGGTTTTAAAATATGAAAATGAAGTATTTAATGATTGTCTCTCGTGTTCAATGATTTTTAGGCAATCCCACTATCAGATTAATTAATGGCGGGACGCAGAGTAACCAGACAGAGCCGTAACTCTATTCCACCACCACCACCTGTGGGGGAGAATAGCCAGACACACCTGGAAACACAGGGGAACATGAACACGGCACCGTCCGTCATAAATGGATAGACAAATCCTACAAATCTGTCTGCTCCACCTACAGACTTGGCCACAGTCGTAATTAACTTGGCCCAACAGCTGCAGCAAATGCAACAGGCACAAGCTACTATACAAGGTGCCATAGGCATAACTCTTCCAGCTGCACAGACACCTCCAATGCTAGCAGGACCGGCAAGCATAGCACCAGGAGGAAGTAACACAGCACCCCACGCACCTCAGACTCCTATCATGCAGGCTCAAGTACAAAATCCAGAGATAGCTCAAGCTGGATATCAATACCAACCACCTATGTATGGAGCGTATGTCCCGCAACAACTAGACCACTCCAAACTGGTGGAGCATTTTCTCAAACTGAAGCCCAGAGAATTTAATGGCAAGCCAACAGATCCTTCATGGTCGGCACACTGGGTTGACGAAATGGAAAGAAATTTTATGATGATGACACTAAATGAAGAAGAAAAAGTGTTGTGTGCCACCTTTATGCTGAAAGAAGATGCACACCATTGATGGAGGTCTACCAGGACTTATTTATTAACAAAGCACGCCCAACTGACTTGGGATATCTATAAGGAGGCATTCTTTGAGAAGTACTTTCTGAGAAGTTTCAGAGATTCTATGGAAAGAGAGTTCTTGAGTTTATATCTGGGGCAGATGACCGTGGATGCATATCAACAGCGTTATGAAGAGCTGTTCTTCTTTGCACCCACCAGTACGCAGGAGGAAAACACCAAGACCCGAAGGTTCGTCATGGGACTTAGGGGAAACATCCACGAGCATGTTCTGGGACATGAAAAGAAAATCTATAATGAAGCGGCACAAATTGCTCGAGTTATAGAATCAAGCCAGAAGGAGAGTTATTTCATGCAAAACAGAGGTATAAAAAGGCCAGCTGGAAATTCTTATAACGGAGGGAATAACAAGACATTCAAACCCTTCCGTGCTCAAGGCTTTACCGCTGCAACCAAGACTACTATCGTAGCTCAACAGCAACAAAAGCCAATTACTGAAGGGATAAAATGTTTTAACTACAACTAAGTGGGACATATAGCAAGGGAATGTCCTAAGCCCAAGAAACAGCTACATTAAGGACGAGTTTACGCGGTTACATCTGAGGATGTTGCCGCATCGCCTAATGTGGTCACAGGTATGACTTAAATTTGTAGTTAGTTGTATTACATTGTATGAGTATGTAGACTAAACCAAAACAAATCACAGGTATCATACCTATTAATGGCATTCCCGTCAGAGTACTCTTTGATTCAGGGGCTACTCATTCCTTTATATCTGTGACATTTGGAAAGAAGTTAAATCTACCCCTTAAATCCTAAGACTGCAAACTACTTGTACGATCACCAATGAGATTAGAAGTGGAGTTAGAAAAAGGTTATGGACCATGTCCAGTTCTTATTGATGAAAAAATCTTGGATGCAACCTTGATCCAACTTGAGATGGCAGACTTTGACGTCATCTTGGGAATGGATTAGTTAGTTCGGCATTCTGCAAACCTATTGTGTGCTGAAAAGAAGCTGACATTTAAAGACAAGGAAGGAGTAGAGTTCAGTTTTTCGAGAACCAAACTTCCCCATAAACGAAAGCTCATACTCTCTGCGCTAAAGGCTAAGAAGTGCCTTGAGAAAGGAGCAGTCGGGTATTTAGTATCTGTGGTCGACCTTATCAAGGAAGCACCACGAATGGAAGATATTGATGTCGTGCGTGACTTTCCAGATGTATTTTATGAAGAACTACCAGGATTATCACCCGACCGAGCTACAGAGTTTGTTATAGATCTTATACCTGGAGCCGCACCAGTATCAAAAGCACCTTATCGAATGGCTCCTACCGAACTGAAGGAATTGAAAGTACAACTACAAGAACTGCTGGACAAGGGTTACATTCACCCTAGCATATCACCATGGGGAGCGCCAGTATTATTCGTGAAGAAGAAGGACGGTAGCGTTCGATTGTGTATAGACTACCGAGAACTGAATAAACTGACAATCAAGAATCGATATCCATTGCCTCGGATCGATGACCTATTCGATCAGTTACAAGGTGCCAAAGTGTTCTCCAAGATCGATCTTCGGTCAGGCTACCATTAGCTAAAGATTAAGGACGGTGATATTTCCAAGACAACATTCAGGAACAGATATGGATATTATGAATTCTTGGTTATGTCTTTTGGATTGACAAACGCACCAGCAATTTTTATGGAACTTATGAACCGGGTTTTCCATGACGTGTTGGATACGTCGATTATTGTATTCATTGATGATATATTGGTCTACTCCAAAGACGAGGAAACTCATATTAAGAATCTAAACACCGCTCTGCAGCGACTACAGAAGGAGAAGCTCTACGCCAAATTTTTAAAGTGTGAGTTTTGGCTAAAGGAAGTCGCATTTCTAGGCCATGTAGTATCCACGGAAGGAATTAAAGTGGATCCCAACAAGATCGAGGCTATTGTAAAGTGGGAAGCACTGAAGAGCATTGCAGAAATTAGAAGTTTCTTAGGTCTAGCTGGGTATTATCGACGATTTGTGGAAGACTATTCCCGAATTGCCGTACCTCTTACCAGTTTGACTAAGAAGGGCGAGAAATTTGTTTGGACCGATAAATACGAGAAGAGTTTCCAAACCTTGAAGGCTAGATTGATATCAACTCCAATCTTGACCATCCCGATTCCAGGACAACCATTTATCTTGTACATCGATGCGTCAGGATTGGGATTAGGATGTGTACTTATGCAAAGAGAACAAGTAATTGCTTATGCCTCAAGACAACTGAAGACACATGAGAAGAACTTTGCCACTCATGATTTGGAACTAGCGGCAGTAGTACATGCTGTCAAAATATGGAGACATCTGTACGGGGATAAGTTTCAGATTAAATTAGACCATAAAAGTCTTACTTATCTATTTAATCAGAAGGAGCTGAATATGAGACAAAGAAGATGGCTGGAACTATTGAAAGACTATGATTGTGATATCCAGTATCATCCGGGGAAAGCTAATGTAGTAGTCGATGCGTTGAGTAGAAAGGCAATGATAAAATCTCAGGGAGAGGTTAGCACAACTGCCGTAATGTGTACTACCAGAAAGGTATTAAAGCATGGTAATGAGCAGTTTTTGGTAGATGCACCAGATGGATCAGCCAACCAAGGGTTTATTCATCAGTTTTCAAATATGTTCATCGCATTGAAGATTATACTGGATATAATTGATGAAGTAAAGATAGCTATCAAATCAGACCCTTACCTAAGAACGGTACAAGAGGACATCGAAAAAGGTAGGACTAACCCTGAGTTCACCTTGAACGAAGAAAAGGTACTGAAGTACAAAGGAAGAATATGTGTATCCGAAACAGAAAGCTTGGACATTAGACACCGATTGATGAAAGAAGCCCATACCACCATCTATTCGATACATCCTGGAAGTACAAAAATATATCATGACCTAAAGAAATTATATTGGTGGAGAGGAATGAAAGTAGATGTAGCTAAGTTCGTGTCTCAATGCCTAAATTGTCAGAAAGTAAAAGCTGAACGACAAAGACCGGCAGGATTGTTACAGTCGTTACCAGAACCAGCATGGAAATGGGACTGCATCACTATGGACTTCGTCACAGGATTACCATTGACTCCTCGAGTAGTTGACGCAGTTTGGGTGATTGTAGACCGCCTGACTAAAATAGCTCACTTTATACCTATACGATCTCAGTATACACTGGAGAGGTTAGCTAAGCTGTATGTGGATAATATTATGCGATTACACGGTGTACCTGAAAGCATTGTGTCCGATAGAGATCTGTGATTTACTTCAAAGTTTTGGGAAGGATTGCAAAAGGCTATGGGTACAACATTGAAGTTTAGTACTGCATTCCATCCACAGACAGATGGACAGTCAGAGCGTACAATTCAGATTCTAGAAGATATGCTTCGAGCATGTGTAATTGATTTTAAAGGATCATGGGTACCACTGATTGAGTTCGCTTATAATAATAGCTATCAGGCTACTATACAGATGTCACCCTATGAAGCACTGTATGGCAGAAAGTGTCGAACTCCTTTGTTTTGGAATGAAGTAGGGGAAAGTAGTATTGTTGGACCAAAATTTGTTGAAGAAACTTGTCGAGTGGTCGACATTATCAAAGAAAGAGTGAGAACAGCTCAAAATCATCAGAAGCAATATGCAGATACTCGACGTTGAGACCTTAAATTCGTCGTGGGTGATAAAGTATTCTTAAAAGTATCGCCTATGCGAGGTTTAAAACGGTTCGGACAGAAAGGGAAATTAAGTCCAAGACATGTCGGACCATATGAGATTCTAACCAAACGTGGAAAAGTGGCTTACCAGTTAGTACTACCACCATCTATGTCAAGTGTGCATGACGTATTTGGTATTTCCTTATTGAAGAAGTATGTCAAGGATCCGACGCACGTGTTGACAATAGACTTACCTGATTTGACTGAAGATTTGACATTTGAAGTAGCACCAACTGAAATCACTAGTCGAAAGGTTCAACGACTACGCAACCGTGATATCTATTATGTTAAGGTCACCGGGAGAAGTAGAGATATGAAAGAAATCACATGGGAAGAAGAGAATGCTATGCGAAAGCAATATCCTCATTTATTTGACTTGGAAGGTATGTACAATTTCGAGGACGAAATTTTTTATAAGTAGGGGGGAATTGTAAGACCCGTATCAAACTAACCCGGTCTTACCACCTTGAATCAGGTCTATCCATCATAGTCGAGCCAAATGGATCAAGTACGTGAGGGAGATCACGATCCCAGGTATTAAACTGACCCAAAAACACTAAAATAAGGGGGAGGGTCGCATACCCAGCAAGGCAGGGTCGAACCCCCCCAGTATTAAAGTCAGACCCTGAGTTTTTAACCAGGGGTCGGACATTTTAGAACTAGGGGTCGACGGGATCTCCGACCCCCTCATCGACCCCCTGTCTGCCGATAGAAACCGTGAATTAGGAACTTTCCAAATTTCATTGGGATTCTTTTCTAATCTCAATGTGACTTATTTTGAAAGTTTCTACTCTATAAATAGGACGTCCCTAAGCCTCTTTCACTCATTTTAGAACCCTAATTGGATTGAGAGAAAGAGAAGAGAAGGAAAAGAGAAAGAGAAGAGAAGGAAAGTGGAGAAGAAGATCAAAGAGAAGGCTTCAAAGAAACAAGTTTAATTATCAGGTATGGATACTATCTCCATGTAGTTCTACAGACCTTAGAGTAGATAGTGAAGAGGGAATGATCTAGGAGAAACCCAAATCATCCATCCATGGTTAGGTTTTCATGAAAACCATGAGAGAGATCATGAAAACCATGTAGGTAAATAAACTATGGTTCTAAGTCATAGAACATGTATGCAATGGATTGTAGAAGCAAGCCATAGGACCCAAACACGAAGGAATTGACTGTAGGATGAAAATTTGACTAAACCCACGGGGGGTCGCACAAGGAGTCGATGGCCAATCGATCCTTCCAGACCCTAACAATCGACCCCCAGTGTTTGGGAAGTCCAAAATCTGGGTGGTAGCACCCAGGGTCGATGGAACCTCCGACCCTGGCATCGACCCCCAGTTAACAGCATGCTTTTTAAAATCAAAATTAATTCTAATTAAATTCTATCGACTTGATTAGGTCTTCTAGTGATATAATATTAATATTTAGTTGATTCTTAAAGCTTGAAAGAGGATCTACGATCAAGCAAAGGTGAGGGAACAATACCTAAACTAATTGGTTAATAATAAATAATTTTATTCTTGAGTCTAATGCCATGATTGATTCTATGCGTGTATGCTTGTTATGTGCATTCAACATGTCATCCAATATTTCTATTATTACTGTTCATGCATATTTAAATTATTGTTTATAACATGATGATGATGATGATGATAGGAATAGGCATGTGAATGTATGTGTGGTTGGTGTGCTTGATGCGAGCAAGTATCAGGGGGGATGTCATAGGCCGGGCCTCAACATTCTAGCTCTATCTCTAACTCAAGTCTTGTCCACTGACATCGTCGTATCGCCATTACCTTAGCAGAACTATTACGTCGTAGTGTATGAGGGGAGGTGGTCTCGGATCGTGTAGTCTCTGACTCTGTCGGGGGGGCCTTAGCCTTATCTCTATGGAGGTATTGAGGGATGCTGGGGTGAGGCCTTGGATACACTGATTGGCATTAGGATTGGTTAGTTGCGAGCCCAGTTTGTGAGCCCTCGCCAGCAGGGGTTTATGTGTTGGTATGGGCAACCGGTACATCAATAAACGTACCTTTGTGTGTACATTGTCCATGATGGGTGCATGTAGGACGACAATAAATGTTACCTTTGGGCGGCTTCACACACTCGTGTATAGAGGTGAGGCGTCAATAAATGTAACCTTTGGACCCCAATCCTTTCTATAACACATTGCAAACTTATATACCAGACCAAAGATATGAGTTGAATGCTTGCATATGTTTGTTGCATTGTTTTGTTTGCTCACTGAGCCATGATGTGTGCTCACTCTCTCGATGTCGAATATTTTTAGTTGATGATGCAGGTACTACGGTCGAAGATTATATGAGTGCTCCGGTGTACGCGCGTGTTGCTGCAATGGAAGCTGAAGACTTAGTGGATACGCATGACTCCTCATGCGAGTGCAACTCATGCGTATTCGATTAGATTTTTGTTTGAGTTATTAAAGGAATGTAATTTATACTTTATTTATTTATGTCTCAGTTGATACAACAATAACTTGATATTTTATTATGGTTATCACAGTTAGATTTCTCGGTTCATTTACTATAAGACTTCCGCTATTGTGTATTTATTCTGATTATGGTTATGGATGTGTATGATTTTATTTTTAATGGACATAGCCTATTAGAGATCCTGGTTGAACCATTGGTTTGTTAACGGTTCATCACACCCTTCTGAATGGTGCAGAATTAGGGTGTGACACATCCAATAAAATTGCTACATAGATTATACCTCTACATCAATGGAATAATCCATTGATGTCATTGATGTAGAGGTAAATGCTTACCACTAACCGTGTACGTAACAAGAGATCTGAAATATCTTCCTTGGGACTACTAAATTGGAGGGTTATACCTAAACAGCTAAAGGAAGATGCATGGAAAAGAATCAAGGTAACACATATTTAGTGTATTTCTAATAGGTATGTTTTATGTCTTATTGAACTGAATAAAATGAATTTTATAAATTTGACATATTTTAGAAACTTTATGAAATAATTGCTAAAATATGAGAAAATTTTAGCATTCTTAACATTGACGTTCTGAGCTTTATGTAGGTTTTTGATGTAGAAAGAGTTCCCGAATTGAAAATTATTATTCAGTAAAGTTGTAGAGGACATCTCAAGCTTTTCAGAATGGTATTATGGAGAAATATCTGAGTTCATTTAACCCTCCAAACATTTCCTCAAAGTCTGACACAAAAATCTGATCCGAATCTGAATTGGAGCAGTCGTACGATCTGATTAGAGCATTAAACGGTGGATAAAATTTTAATAAAGAGTCTCCTAATTAAGTTAGGAAACCTACAATAGAAGCGGTTGAATTGATTTGATATTTGAATTAGATAGGAAAACTACCATCTTAGAAGACTCCAAAGAAGAAAGGAAACTTTACAACTTTAGAGTCTAAACAAAGAAAGAGTTCTAAGCTACAATGGATTGTTATTCTATATAAAGAGAGCACTTATGTTGAAGATAGTAAATTTTTCTCTCTTTTGCTGGAAATTCCAGTCTCTCTCTCTTACTTTGTGATTTTTCTTTTTCCTTTCTCTGAAAGATTGTAACTTCTAGTTAGTTTATTCATTCAGTTCAACGAATTCAATTGCAAGTTTTCTTTTAGTCTTGAAAATTTATTTAAGGGAAAGTTTAGGAGTCTTAGTTTCTTCCTTTCAAGTTGTGTTTTTCTTATTTAATTTCTTTTCTCAAGTTTTAATTTTAGATTTATAATTCTATAGTAGGATAGATCAATATAGGTTGTATCCTATTACTATTTTAATTTAGGGAAAAATGCTCCCTTTGTAATCATATGTACACCGCCTTGGAGTGACAATGAGACGACGAGCGATAAAGGAGAAATTTTCCCTAGATAAGTTTTTTATTTTTATTTTTATTTTTATTTTTATTTTTATTTTTTTTTTCTTACATTCTTTCATTTCTAATTTCGTTTCCTTTCATGCAATTGCTATTTGTTACTCTAAGGTTAATTTATGATGCCTTAAATTCTCATGCAATTAGGAATCCGTTTTATCATTATTTTTGTTGCTTGATTAGGTTGTTATTAGAGTGTTTTAGATTGTCTAATTTATTAAATTCATTTGGATACACTTTGCCCTATTAAGTTAGGAAAATAGCGCTTCCTCCCTAAGTTTGACTTCCTATTGCATGATACCGTGTACTTGCGGTTACATTTTTAAATCTCTATCAAAAGTAATGAGTTTAGAAGCAATCATGAGAAAGTGGCTGTCTTAAATCCTACATCGGTTACTTGTAAAAGACAATAAGAATATTAAATGTTATGAGATTAATTGACTCCTTACTCATTGAAGATGCAGGTTAAAATATGGATATGGTACGATATGCATTTTAAACGGCAAAGATTGGAGTATGGAGTATTTTAAAATATTTTTGAGGTCAATACGATAATACACATTCTAAACGGTTGAATGGAGTACGATTGTACGGTACGCATTTAAAACGAGTTTTAACTTAAGTTTTAGGAAATTTAAAGGGAAGAAAAGGAAATTTAGTTTCATTCCATATTTGATTATTAAATTTCACTTTATTTTGGATCCAAATATCTTAGATTTAAAATGTAAAATAGAACTTATATTTAAAAAAATATCATACTAAATATGACAAAAAAAATTTAAGGAAAATTTCACCCACCCCACCTGAACTTTATCTTTAAGTCACCCAACCCCCATCTTGCCCAATAATGTCATCCACCCCCTCTCCCCTCTCCCCTCTCCCCTCTCCTCAAATGTTAAATATGTATCACACAGGTCCTGACTTAACATACATGTTTGTTAATTGATGATATGACAACCCTAAAAATTATATAATGACCAAATTAACCTTTAACACTATTACCCTGTCCTTATCCTCTCCAAATCTAGAAGGACAGCTCCGGCCGCCATGTTTGGTGGAGGGAGTTCAGCAGGAAAGACATGGGGGCCTGAAGCCACCACGGAGAGGAAACCTAGTAGCCTTGCCTTGTTGTAGAGAGAGTAGAGGAGGTGGGTTGGGGTTCGTCTTCATCTACGTTTGTTGTTCACAGCAACCGCAACATATGCAGTACAACAGGTTATCCTTCTTCTTCTCTTCTTGTTTCAAAAACAATGAAACAAAATGGTGCGAACATTATTTGTTTATTGATTTGGGTTTGAATGGGGGCTGCTAGGGTTTCGATCTGGCGTATGAATTCAAAGTACGAAAGATGGCGGTTGGTGTCGGAATCGATCAATGCTATGGTTTCCGGCACTGAATCCTGGAAGAGAGAGAGGGCATAGTCAGAGACAGAGAGAGGCAATGTCATGGGCAGAAGTATTGGAACGGTTGGTGTGATGCTGTGGAAGATCTTTGTCTCTGAGCAGAACTTGTTCCTCGAGTCGATGGAAGGATTGGAGTTTGGTCCCGCCAGGAGATGACAATCATAGAAGATGTGTTTATGTATCTGGTTAGTAGTATTTGCAGATTCAAAGTTTCATATTTTGTTTCAGTTTTTGAATCAAGAAGAGAAGAAGAAGCATAACTTGAAGAAATGTAGGTGTAGTACCATCGTTTCAGGAATCAGGAGTATCTCTCCATTCAGTCGTCGACACTTCTTTTTTTTCTTTTTCGTAAAAAAGAAATCCTCTTTTTAAGGATTTTTTGAGGTTGCCTCGTTTGTAATTGAAAATCGGGGAACAGATAGGGATTTTTTTTTTTTTTTTTTGATTTATTGTTCCAGTTGGTTTTGGTTACAGGTGTCAATTTGTAACTAAGTTGGATTCAATGTCTATTGTAACTAACGAATTTGGATCTATTTTTTTTATACTTTTTTATAATAAGGGTAAAATAGACATTTCAAAATTTCTGTTAGATTATTTAACATTAGGAGGTGCGATTGGTATTATTGGGCAAATTGGGGGTTGGGTTAAGGGTGTCAACGGGCTGGTCTGGGCCGGTTTCGGTCCGGGCTGAATCGGTGTCGGGTTTTATAAGCCCAACCCAAAACATGTCCATTAAGAGTTCGGGTCGGTTGGGCTCGACTTTGGGACACAATAACAATCGGGCTGGTCCGTGTCGGTTTGTTATCGGGTTGGGTTTATTGAGGTGATTTCGGGTTGGTTCGGTCCGGACCGGGCTTATCAAGCTTATCGGGCCTATTTTATATGTAAGATATATGACCTATTTTATTATTTCTATCTATAAAATTAGAATCATTCATTATATATGCATGTAATTCAGTAAATTGTAACAATTAACATACTCTTTTCAACTATAGATTCATATAATCTTTCCGATCAAGAAGTGAACTATAATACTGTAATATAATCCATCAAAATTTAAAACCATTAAAATTAAGAAACTGGGTCCGAATGGACCTCACCGGTGTTTGGGTTAGGTATTATTGATTCGGGCTAGTTCGGGCTTCTTAACGGGCTGGTCCGGTTTGGTTTCGGTTTGGGCTGAAACAATGTCGGGCTTTACAAGTCGAGACCGAAACATGTCCATTAAGGTTCGGTCCGGGTTGGGTTCGGGTTATATTGGGCTGGCTCGGTCCGTGCTACCGGTCCGGACCCATTTTTGACACCCTTAGGTTGGGTGACTTAAAGATAAAGTTCAGGGTGGATGGGTTAAATTTTTCTAAAAATTAATTTATACCATCATGTTCGATAATGATTATTAAAATTTTAATTTTAGGTTTGAAAATTTTATCTTCTTTTCCCTCTAATTTCCCTTGGAACCAAGAGGACGAATCTTGTTGGATTGATAGGCCTAAAAGCATGGCTTTTATTCCCATATGGATTGATAGGTCCCACTCACACATTCATTTTTAGTTGAGGGGAAAGTAATTAATGAGCTTAAGGTTCTTTGGTATATATTGTAGAATTAATTATATTTTATATTATAACATATATAGTTGTTTGGTATGATTTATGATAGTTATTTATATTTAAAATAAATTGACATATTCTAAAGTCTACAATGGTTTATTGAATAGTTCCTTTAATATGTAGGCTCATGAATTAGCTAAGGTTCTCTTTGGTTTGTATTATATAATGTATTATGTAATACATTATGAAATTTGTGATTGTTTGGCATGATTTATAATGTCTATTTATAATTAAAATAAATAGATATAATGCATAATCTACAAATAGGCTATTAGTTGTTTATCATTATAACTTATTTCTCATTATATAATGTATTATGTTTAGTGGTACCAAACTAAGGGTGTCAATGGGTCGGTCTGGGCCGGTTTCGAACCGAGCTAAACCGGTGTCAGGTTTTATAAACCTAGCCCAAAACATATCCATTAAGAATTCGGACTGGGGTGGGCTACGCTGGACACAATAACTAACGGGCTGGTCTGGTGTCAATTTGTTATCGAGCTGGGTATATTGAGTTGATTTCGGGTTGGTTCGGTCCGGATCGGGCTTATCAGGCTTATTGGGTCTCTTTTATATGTAAACTATATAGCATATTTTATTATTTATATCTATAAAATTAGCATTATTCTTTCCATATGTATGTAATTTAATAAACTATAACAATTAACATAATCTTTTCAACTATAGATTCACATAATCTTCTAGATCATGAAGTGAACTCTAATAATGTAACACAATCAATTAAAATTAAGAAATTGGGCCCGAACAGACCTTACCAGTGTTCGGGTTGGATTTTATCGGTTTGGACTAATTCGAGCTTCTTAACGGACCAGTTTGATTTGGTTTCGGTTTGGGCTGAAACAGTGTCAGGCTTTACAAGCTCAGACCAAAACCTGTCCATTAAGGCTCGGGCCGGGCTGGGTTCGGGTTATATCGGGCTGGCTCGGTCCGTGCTACCGGACCGGGTCCAGTTTTGACACCCTTATACCAAACGGTCATTATTTATTACTCAGAATCTATTATCATAATTGATTTGTCACAAATAACTCATAATACATTATATAATACAAACCAAAGAGAGTCCAAATGGGTTCTTCATGCTCTCAGTGATGGGTTGTGGGTCACCTCTTTTTCAGAGTCTATCAAAACCCTCGTACCCGTCTTTTTCCCCTGGAGAATGAATAAATTTCTCTCATACAATGATTTTGCATAAAAAAAAAATTTTTAAAATGTTATACAAGTGGTCAAAATTTTTTTTTATTATTTTTAACTACAATGCCCATTGTAGGGTTAGGATTTGAATTTTGTACCAAAGGAATCTCTTGCGCCGAATTTGACGGTTACTGATATTCGAAATCAATGTTTTTTTGACACAAGATCGATGTCATAAAGAATATCCTTTACATCACATCTATATGAATGTAAGGTGATCATCCGTTTTTGGACGCGCTTGCGCTCTCCAGCACAGAGAAGAATTATTATAAAATTCTTGTAAATTCAAGTGAAGCATGTTTTAACCTTTATATCTACACTTCATTGAAACTCCATCCGTAAATGCATGATCATCATATTACACTTGGCAAAAATTAAAAAAGATCACCGTATTACGTGGACACCACCTCGTCCATCTCGGATTGCTTTTTAAGGGAGATATGCGTATTATATCAGTATTAGTCGTAACTGATACGGTAGTGTTTAGCTGAATTGGTCTAGGGATCAATCCCAAGCCGACGCAGGTCTATATTGAATGACAGATGACTGATATAAGACGATATTAGTTGATATGTAGACAATATCAACTGATATCTGATCGATACTAAAAAGGTATACCACATCAGCAAATAGCCGATACTTGACTGATATTATCCGATACCAGTATCTGATACTGATTCTAGTCCCGATACCAATATCAGTTCTGTGAACTAAATCCATGGGGGCATCGCATCAACTTAGAGGAAAACGAAAGAAACTTTAAATTAATCTTGAAAATGAAGGATAGAAGAAGCTGCGCACATATATAAAAATGGGGAGAGGATTCCCATGCCGTCACAGAATCTCCTATGCCATACCAATTAAGATGTCGAAGTCCATTTCAACAAGAGAGAGCCTACTGACTACATGGTCAAAAAGGTTCTACATGATCAAAATGTAAGAGAGCGTGGAAAATCATTCATACACTGCAGGCGTGGGGATCTTTCTCCCCTAAAACTATAAGAGGGTCATGAGCTAGCAGTCTCATGAGTCATGAGTCATGAGTCATGAGTCATGATAGATGGCATAATAAGTTGGGCCATTGGGTTACAACAGATTTCCTGCTGACCAGACCCGTGGGCCCAACATTAGGGCCGGACTGCACCAGGCCTTTAGGTATGTCAACTAAGAAGCAGTAGCCCATTCTCAGAATGTCCAAACTCAAAATGGGCCTGGGTTACGCTTGTCACTGGTGGGCTTCATCAACTGTAACTTCTGGTATAGAGATCTGATTTCCCTATAGCAATTGTATCTTGATTTCCACCCATGTTCAAGAGTAGGAACTCTTTATATATGTTAATTTGGTAGCCATTGCTATTCTAAGAATCGTTAACATCAGGGGTTTCGTATACATTTTTTGGAATTCATTATAGGTCAAGAACACATTATGAGATGAGCAAGACATTGAGACAGTGTTTGATATGTTTTTTGCTCTTTGATCATGGAATGCATTAAAGAATGTGATCCATTATGGACTCTTTAGCCCATTTTGATATTCCTTTCTAGAATGTAGTCCAATAATGCATATCAAATGTAGCCTTAGAGTTAGCTTGTTGCAAGTCAGCCAAACCATAGGTTGCTTTTGTATTATCTCTAGCGAAATGAGAAATTCAAAGGTTCGGAATTGAACTGGGTCTAGGGCTGTTCGGATCTTGCACAAACCCTCTTCAAACTGATCCATAGCTGTTGGTTCCATTTTTATTATAACTAAAGGTCTTGTTTGTTTTGTTATAAAAGTTTCTTGAATCACTTCAATCATTTCCTAGAATATTCCACAAATTTATCTCCTTCAATTATTCTAAAGATTTATTTCCTTGAATATTTCATTCCATAGATTTATTATCATAAATCATTTCATTGATTTATCTCTTTAAATCATTTCATAGATTTATCTCTTTGAATCATTGTATAGATTTATTTCCTTGAATATTCCACATTATCTCCTCAAATTACTCCATAGATTTATTTCCTTCAATCACTTCATGGATTTATCTCTTTAAATCGTTCTAGCATATACATTGTTACATGCCAAATCAAAATCTACATGTGAGAAAATTTCTCTATTCTAAATT
Organism: Protea cynaroides; assembly: GCA_028583415.1. Classification (NCBI taxonomy): domain Eukaryota; kingdom Viridiplantae; phylum Streptophyta; class Magnoliopsida; order Proteales; family Proteaceae; genus Protea; species Protea cynaroides. The sequence goes on along the minus strand of CM053275.1, from coordinate 21,672,296 downwards.
TTGTGAAATTTTATTTTTTAATTTTTTAATCTTTAATTTTTATTTTTATTTTTATTTTTACTTTTTACTTTTTCCTTTGGGGAATTATTGTTGTAACATAGGTTTGTTATTTTTCTAAATGTCACAAGTAAACTATTCAGCCAGATTGGCATATGATGTGTCCATTTCAACCGTTGGATATATAGGAAGAACATGGTCTAGATTACCCACATATTGAATTTCAAACTCTGATTCAATCAAATACCTCCTATGTATTGGCATGCAACCCGTGTACGTTCATGCATGTGTACGAATACTCTAAATATTACTATAACACTTTCTAAGTTTGAATATGTTAGATTAAAAAAATGATAAAAATGAATGGTCAAGATTTGTTTTGTTACATTTCTAAACATAACAAACCTTCGTTACAATAATAGAAACCCTTTTACTTTTTACTTTTTTAATGTTTAATACACTAAATGCGATAATACACGAAACTTACTATGCTCCCTACCATTTACAATTACATAAGAAATTTTTTTGGGGCCCATCTCTATCTATTTCAATCTAACGGTAATCATGAATCTAAGTCAAGTATATAGACGTTTTTTCATGTAAAATGTTAAATTTTTGGCGAGAAGGATAAAGATTAATTGAAATTTAATCCATATACATTTTTTTTTTAAAACCGAGTTAGATATTTGGTTCTCGATTGGTATCAATTGGTACGATCTTGATACGGTATACGAAATAAAAGCCTTTAGCATTATCGTATTGAATCGTATGGGTCAAAAGCTTTACCACAAGGTAAAGCAGGTAATACTGGAATCTGATGATTAACAAGTGGTGGATTATCTACTTGGCTAAATCGGTGGTTTTAGTGCAGGATATTTTTCACCTTCAACCATATTTGGAAAGTCATATCTTTAGTTTTATTTGTAGAGAGCAAAACATGATTGTTGATTGCCTTTCTATGAACATCTTGCCGGTTAGGATGTATGATAGTTTGACCAAATTCCAAATTTTAGATTTAAGAAATTGTTGTCAGAATTCCTTGAGTATCACACCTACTAATAAATTAATTTCATCCTTATCAAACAAATAATAAATATATCGAAATAACCTACTCCAATGTCCAAATGCATATCTTAATCTTACCCTAAAAACATCTAAACAAAAACAAATGACACTCAATTATAATTTCTCCGACTACACCGCTCATGGTTGGACCAGAACTCACACTAGAATTAGACCTAGATTCGGGCCTTTCATTAATGGATGTGGGTTCATCTATCACATGATTCAATCATCAACAGGGAAGGAGAAAAAGATATGAAAATTTGCATAGATGAGATATTGTTCGCTTTGAGCCGTTTCCCGCAATTTTTTTAATGGCAGTGATATGGGAGGGATGAACATATTTATAAGCCACGCACACTCCCCTCCCCAAGCGAAGTGGAAATATCATAGGACGCCCCCTCATTATACCACAACACGCAGAACCTTATAATTAGAGACAATGCTATTTTGTAACAATCATTGATGATGATGATAATGGTATACCCCAGTTTAATTTCCTTATTACTGAAGCATCACAAACGGGTGCATGGTATACAATTGGTAATGACTAATAATGGAAAGAAGGTGGTAAACAATATATAATTTTAGGTCCTTGTCATTGAGGGCACTCTGGAGGAGGTGTTTGGTACCTTGACCTATCAGAACAGTAGTCATATATCATGTATTCTCTTTTCACACGTTCATATGTGTTTTCTTGGTTGGAATCTAGAACCCAATATTTCTCACTGTTCCACTCATAGCTAGAAGAATAACAAGGTTGAGTGTTGTTTTGTTGAGATATGCAGCCATCAACGTTGAAACCTAGGAAATGAGCTTTGAATGGTGCTTGGCTCCAATCTATCTTTGCTTTGCCTCCATCCGTAGCCCAATTCTCACCATTCCATAAGGTTGCCGCTATTTGCATTGGTTGACTAGGGTAATTAACTCCAATGTTGGTCTTGTTCTTGAAAACCCTAATGGGGACTGTGTCAATAAAAAACCTGTAAAGGCAATCCCACCAAAATACAATATTATTAGAGAAGTTGATTTATCTATTTGAAAGGGATAAAAAAAACCAATATTGCTAAGTTACTTATTAGTCAACCAATTCAAATCAATGAAATCAACTAGATTCATATTTAAGTATTAGGGGTCCCATCAGTCGGTTTGACCTAGTTTCGGTCTGATATCAACAAGTCCAAAACCAAACCTAAACCTGTTAAGAAAATACCCAGTTTTGGTTCAAAACTTTCAAATATTTTTTTATAGGGTTGATTTAATGGACTCTTCAAAAAAAAAAAAAAAAATAATAATAATAATATATATATATATATATATATATATATATATGGTGCAACAGGGCGACATGAATGGTAGAAGACAGTTCATGAGGTGCAATTGAAATAAGCTTCTTATATATAAAAGAATTGAAGAGAAAATGTTACACAATCTGATGTTGGTTCCAAAGGATTTTGTAGTTGTGAAAATCTGTTGTAGGATCAAACCAGAGAAGAAATCTTTGTTCTCTATTCCCTTGCCCATTTGCAAAAACATTGGTCTGTAATGTATAGGCCATCCCTTGTTTATGGCCCAAGAATTCAAAATCGATCTCATCATGTCTATCAGTGTGTGATGAATTCAGCTGCCAAAAATATATTTAGAATCAATAAGAATCAAATCACACAGAAGTAAGAAGATTATCAGAAAAAGGGAACCTTACATAGAAAGCTGTAACTGTTCCTGCAGTGTCCTTATTTTCTGGTAGCTTTAATCTCAAAGAGAAAAATCCAGAACCATAACTGAACTTGGATACAAACCCCGAGCCTGTGTAATGTACAATCAGATAATATTATTATATTAATACATATATACCTTTTGTCTACACCTGAAATATTAAGGAAGGTGTTCAATGAGGCCTAGAATGCTTCTCACTACTGGCCGAAATCAATCCAATACCTATCCTGTGTTGGGTATGGAGCCAATGGCTGCATGAAAGGTGACTGATATATACCCAAAAAAAAGAAGAAGTAAATAATTGGTATCGGATTGGGTCGGTCATGGATGAAATTGATATAAATCGTCTGATCCGATACTGATTACAAAATCATGATTAGAACAATATTAGAAGTCCATCCTCAATAAAGTGTTGTTAATTAACAACCACTACTACTTGTTCGATCAAGGTAACATTGGAAAGAAATATTGATTTGGGAAAGAATCATGCAAGGGAAGGTGATAAGATAAACCAGAAGAATTGTCCATGGAAAGCTGGATTTCTCTTCCTTGGTCGATGGACTGAACATGATCAGATCCCCAAGTAATCTCATAATTTGTATCAAAACTAGGATCGGTAGCTCTAGCTGCAACTGCCCCACTAACTAGGAAAAATGCTAGGAAAAACAAAAATGAAAAACTCATTGGGAAAGAACTTGTTTTTGCTCTATGGTTTCTCTTAATTCTACTACAAACCCAAGATACTGCATCTGCATGCATATATATACATGTTTGGACGTTATCTATGAAGAGTTTTTGTGCAGGGAAGCAATGAGTGCCAATTACTTCTGATGATATTCCCATATATATTATCTCCATGCACCACAATCCATACCAGATGTGGATGTATATATTATCTTAATTATGGATATATTGGTATTAATGGATTGATTAATTGATAATTAAGACTAAAGTGTATAGTGAAAATACAAGGGACATTCTTCATATTTTTCCCCCTCTAAGTCTGTTTAGTTATAGGAAATTAAATTAAAAAGAAGAGAAATGAAAAATTTTAAACTAATATAAAAAAATATATAATCATTACTCACAAGACTCTAAATCATTCTATATTTGATTATTAAATTTTACTTTATTTTGCATCCAAATATCTTAGATTTAAAACGTAAAATAAAATTTATATTTAAAAAATATCATTATTAAATATAATAAAAAATTAATTTATACAATCATATTGGATAATGATTATTAAAATTTTATTTTTAGGTTTGAAAAATTTATCTTCCTTTCCCTTTAATTTTCTGTAACCACAAGGATGAATCTTTATATCACCAGTAAAAATGGAAAAGTAATAAAAAAAAATGTCAAATTGATATGCCTAGAAACGTGGATTTTCTTCCCATATGGGTTAAATAGGTCCCAACCACACTTATTTTTAGTTGAGGAGAACGTAATTAATAAGCTTAAGGTTCTCTTTGGTATATATTATAGAATTAATTATATTTGACATTATTACATATGTAATTGTTTGTTATAATATATGGTACTTGTTTATATTTAAAATAAATTGATATAATCTAAAATCTAAAAATAAGTTAGAAGCTGTTTAATCCTATTGTGATAATCTGTTATTATTTTTTTATGTTTAGTGATATTAAATGACTATTATTTATTATTCATAATTTATTTTCATAAATATTTTGTCATGAATAATTCATAAACATAAATATAAACTATACCAAAGAGAACCTAAATATCTCAATCTTTCAACTTGCAGGTCGGATTATTTACTCCTAATTTATGGATGGGCAGAACTCGAAATCATCTACTTTCACTTGAAGTTTCATTCCCAACTTGAGTTTATCACATTACATAATAAATCTTGGAAAATTGACCATAAATATGAGACATTTGAAAAATAGTTACAAATAAATAGATGGTTGCAAAATAAGGGGAACATGCCAATACATAGGGGATATATGATTGAATTTGGCCGTCCAAAAATGAAAATTTTGCCGGCTCCTGTGCTTATAAAGTGAAGGTTGAAGCACATCTTTTGTATTCTAGCACTGTTATAAGAGCAATGGATCTACCTTAAATTTTCAAAAAAAAAAAAAAAAAAAAAATTTTTATAGTTATAACAAAACTTGATTGTTTAAAATATTTAAATTTCTATTATATTTAGCAATGATATTTATTAGATGTAAATTTTATTTTATTTTTCAAATACAAAATAAAATTTAAATTAACAATTAAATATAGAATAATTTGGAATTAATTACATAGTCATGTGATAGCATTTGCCATGATGATTACAAAAATTTCTTATTGAAATATAAAATTTTCATTTTTCTTCCCTTTCATTCTTCTTGCAATCAATTAGAGCCTAACAATTACCCACAAAAAAAAAAAAAAAAAAAAAAAAAAAGAAAAAAAAATAGAACCTATCTGGGAAATTTGGATAAGAAGAAATGCAATTGTCTTCTAAGGCATGATAACCTTATCCCTCTATAGAAGTGGATAGAGTGACTCGCGAGGTTATCTCTGCTCCTCCATCTACTGTTGGCTTCGACCATGTTACATTCAGATGATCAACTCTTTCTCTATCCAGGGGCCTTGGTGTATGTGGCCATTCTGCCGGCTAGCGAGAAAATAGGATAGCTATTTCCTCAAATGCGGTTTTTTCCCAATCCCATTAGAACAGTATGGAACTGGGTTGTATTGTATTTTATTTTTTTTCTCTTGATTTTGAACCTATCTGGATTGCATCAGCATTCCACATTGGAATTGATCGGTGAAGTTCTAGCAATCAAGCTTGGATGCAAACACCTAAGAACTTGGGATCATCTTTTTGTGGCGGTGCATTCCAATTCTTTGACTTTCACCTACATAGTGAAGACTGATAGAAAAGTGAGTGATAATCTCTTTCCACTCTTGAGTGAACCTGATAGGAAATAATCAAATAGAGAATAATATTTCAAGCACAATAAAATCCACACGCATAACACAAGAAAATTTTACGTGGAAAACCTCCCCAATGTGAGGAGTAAAAACCACGGGACCGTAGTCCACTCAAATCTCTTCACTATCACCAAAATATGGGAATACAAGAGTCTTCTCTAGTTAGAACTAGAGGCTTACAATAACATCATTCCTCAAGAACACAATATTCTTGGCATATATCATCTAAAACATCTAGAACAACATGTTCTAGGAATACACCATCAACAACCCAAATATCAAGATGAAGATTGAAAGAGATCTCACCCGAATAGGTGAAAACGTTGATTATCGGACTGATCTAGAAGACTCCAATCGTCAATTGCACCGTTCAGAATGAAGAACTCTCAGTTACGAATCTGTTGTCCAAATTTCAACTCAATCGGACCACGGATGACCTTCCGTTCCTCACCTTGATTGAAACCACGCAGCTTTCTTCTCTTCTCTGTTTTGGGCGGACAGCAACTCACTTAACCTCTCTTTCTCTCATTGTTTCATTCTTATAGGGTTAAAGAGATAAAACCCTAATTCAACTATAAATAGGAAAATTACTTAAGACCCCCTTATTCTTAATGGGCTTATAAGTAATGGGTCATCCTCTACATAAGAGGGAAACCCAACCCAACAAAGACAGTTATCGACTGGTTGAAGTTTGGTCTGTCTTACATGATATCTCTCAGCTTCTCTTCGATTAATGATTCTGTTTTTGTGAATAGATCTTATTATACTACATGCCTGCTTTTCCCCCCCTGGATGAATAAATTTCTCTCATACAATGGATTTGTATCCTAAAAAAAAATTGGTATGAATGCCCATTGTGGGGCCAGGATATTGAATTTCATGTCAATATAATGTTTTGCGCCGAATTTGATGGACACTGATTATCTGGTGTCAATGTTTTTTGACACCAGATCGATGTCATAAAAAATATTCATTGATATGGATGTAAGGTGATCACGGGTTTTCGGATGCACTTGGCCTCTCTCCACCTCAGAAAAGAATTATTATGAAAATCTTGTAATTTCAAGCAAGGAAGCATGTTTTAACTTTTATTTGTACACTTCAATGAAAATACATTCTTAAATGCATGATCATCATATTACACCTGCCGAAAATAAAAAAGATCACCATGTTTAATGGACCCCACCTCGTCCATCATTTTTGGGATCATGGTGAATTTAGAGATCTCGGATTGCTCTCCAAGGGAGGTGCATTAGTGGCTTGAGATATCAGTATCGTATTAGTATCACTCGTAATCGATATGGTATTAATTAACTGAATTAATGTAGAGATCAATAGGAAGCTGATAAAGGCCCATATTGAATGACACATGACCGACATAGGACGATATTGGTTGATACATAGACAATATTGACCAATATCTGATCAATATAAAAAAGTATGCCACATCAGTAAATGGTCGATACTTGATTGATACTAACCGATATCCGTATTCAATGCAGATTTCAATCTCGATACCGATACCAGCTCTAATACCATGAGCCAATCCATAGGTGCATTGCATCAACTTAGAGGAAAATCAAAGGAACTTCAAATTAATCTCAAAAAATGAAGGATAGAAGAAGCCGCACACATATATAAAAAAAGGGAGATGATTTACCATGCCGTCACGGAATCTCCTATGCCATACCAGTTAAGACGTGGGAGCCCATTTCATCAACAGAGAGCCTACGGACTACAAGGTCAAAAAGGTTCTACATGATCAAGAGAGCGTGGAAAATCATTCACACACTGCAGGCGTGGGGATCTTTTTCCACAAATTATAAGAGGGTCATGACCCAAGATAGATAGCATAATAAGTTGGGCCATTGGGGTACAACAGATTTCCTTCTGACCAAACCCGTGGGCCCAACTTTAGGGCCAGGCCTTTAGGTATGTCAACTAAGAAGCCTAGCCCATTCTAAGAATTTCCAAACTCAAAATGGGCCTAGGTTAGGCTTCTCATAGGTGGGCTTCATCAACTGTAACTTCTGGTATAGAGATCTGATTTCCCTAGAGCAATTGTATCTTGATTCCACCACGTTCAAGAATTGGAACTCTTTAGATATGTCAGTTTGATAGCCTTGGCCTATTATAAGAATTGTTAACATCAAGCATTTGTTATACATTTTTTTGGAATTCATTATAGGTCAAGAACACATTATGAGATGAGCAAGACATTGAGATAGTGTTTGGTATGTATTTCGTTCTTTGATCATGGAATACATTAAAGAATACGATCCATTATGGACTCTTTAGCCCATTTTTATATGCATTTCTAAGAATGTAATCCAAGAATGCATATCAAATGAAGCCTTGGAGTTAGTTTGTTGCAAGTGTGCCATGGGTTGTTTTTTGAAAAATCAGCTACCATCCAAAATAGTTTCGAAACATCACCTATCACTACAACTTTTAAAAAAATCAATTACACCCAAGTAACTCACGGAGGAGACTGAAATCACTGTTAGACATTTTAACCCTTTTTGTTTTTTATTCCAAAATTTTAGAAACTAGTAAAATGATTAATATAATCCTTCACATTTGTTTTATAAATAGCCCAATAACCCCTTCGGTCGTCTCTTATTCAAATCTGTGAAAATTTTCCTGCGAACTTCCATTGTTGATCTACGATTCTCCTTCCTTCCCCAATATTTTGACGAACAACAAACAGAGTTCTTCAATCGAATACAGAGCACAATGAGATTTGATTGTTGATTTTCAACCTCCAAAATGTCGTTTCAAATCTGAGATCTTCATGCCAGAAAGCACACATCTATTGTAAACAAGAAAAATCAGATCATGAGAAAAAGAGAATTCAAGGTAAGGAAATAGGGAAATTGTAAATTTGAAGCACACATCCCTTCTAAATCAAGGTAGGGAAATAGACTGGTCTCGCATGGGAGATGTCAAAATTCTAAGGAAAGAGGGTTCTTCTTGGTTGTCAAACTCTCAAAGAAATCGGAAGATAAAATTTGAAGAAAAAACACCATCATCGGATTGATTGAAGAAAAGCATAGTACTCGGAGATTAAAATAAGGAACTCAAATCATCACCAATTATTCTTATAGTCACGGAGAAGAAATCAGAAATTCAGAATGTATAATTGAAAAATCAAAAAAACTGTGGCTTGGGACGATTTAAGGTATATCCAAAATGAAATCGTCACCAGAGATGAAATCAAAATGAAGATATGCCACAGTATTATGAACTGTCAAACTTAAACTTTAGAGATGAAGACTAAGTTAGATTCTCGTCTTTGTATTTGAAGTTTGACATGGTATAATAGCTCTATGCTCACTTCTTTGTTCTTCTTCAAGCTTCGTTCTTGCAACTTCGTCATTCTTTCATTTTCCTTTACTCGACAACTTTCAGCAGTTAAAATTGATATATTTTATTTTATTTTATTGTTTTTACATATATTTCCGTCTTTCTACTCTGGCTCTTGAAAGTGTGATTTTAGGGTTTTGACTGTTCTTGATCTGTATATTCAGTGTTTTCTTTCGGATCTACGTCTTAATTTGTACAGATTTGCTATTCTTTTGTATAGATTTTCTATTCTTTTGTACATATCAGCTATTCCTTTGTGATCGTTGTTATTTCATTAATTGTGAAATTTTTGTTCAGATCTGAGCTCTCTGCTTCCGACCTGCGTTCTCCATTCAAATCCGAGTTTTCAACTACAGATCTGAGTTTTTCTCGGTGATTGGTGATCTTTTTCTTTACTTTAGATATGTAATCTTTGGATGTTTCTTTAGAATTTCTCATGGCTTTGATTCCATCTTCATCTTTTTTATCTCCTGGCCTCTTCTTTGTAGTCTATTTGACACGAACAGAAATCAAAGTTAGATTAATGGATTGCCATTGCCATGAACGCCAGAATCAAGAATCAAAAGAAAGATCATTCCAGAATTGAAAAGAAGATTGTTGCCGTGTCACGCATGTCAGAAATCGGAAGATAGCTTGTTGCTGAAGCAGAAAATTTTAGAAATCCCAAGAATCGAACTAGTTGAAGCCTTTTTTCCTCTTTCTTGCCCTTCTGCCGATTTTGCGGATGGATTCATTCCATAAAAGTAGAGAAGGAGAAAGTGATGCTGAGGTATCGTTGTCTTCGAAAGATGGCTAATGTATTCCATTGCTTTGAGGTTTTCCTGGCTCTCATTTTATTCTCCTGCTTCTCCGCTCTCCTCCTCATCGCCTTCAGAATCTCCAGCGAGTTTTTCCAGGATCTGTGAAGGGTACTCATCAGCCCTCGCTTTGTCTTCCTTGTGGGCTAAAATAGTCTTTCAACATTTTCTTAAGGGTATTATTGTTCATTTTAGAAACGATTTAGATGGCATCAACAACTAATGGGATTCGTTTAACAGAGTGGATATATTTGATTAAATGTATAAACGTTTGGGTTGTAGTTGGTGTTTTTTGAAAGGTGTAGGTGGTAGGTGGTGTTTCCAAACTATTTTGGGGGGTAACTGATTTTTTTTCTTGCTTTTTGTATTATCTCTAGCGAAACGAGAAATTCAAAGGTTCGGATTTGAGCTAGGTCTAGGGCTGTTCGGATATTGCGCAAACCCTCTTCAAACTAGTCCATAAATGTTTCCATGTCTATTATAACTAAAAGTCTTGTTTGTTTTGTTATAAAAGTTTGTCGAATCACTTCAATCATATCCTAAAATATTCTACAAATTTATCTCCTTCAATCATTTTACAGATTTATTTCCTTGAGCATTCCACAAATTTATCTTGTTGAATCACTCTTTAGATTTATTATCAAAAACATTTCATTGATTTATCTCTTTAAATCATTCCATAGATTTATCTGTCTTAAATAATTGTACAGATTTATTTCTTTGAATATTCTCAAGTTTATCTACTTGATCACTGTATAGATTTATTTCCTTCAATCACATCATGGATTTATTTTCTTCAATCACATCATGGATTTATTTCCTTAATCATTCTTCACATATACATTATAACGTGTCAAATCAAAATCTCCACGGGATAGAATTTCTCCATTGTAAGGTGGAAAGGATTTTTTTTTTAATACTTTTTACTTTTATTTTTTAAACCTTTAATACACTAAAGGCGTATCATTCGTGTATATTACATTTCAAGATAAAAAAAACCCGTAAATTTTCCCAATTTTATGCATTAGTTCGTAAATTTTGTTTTATTCGATTCAATATTACAATTAGCATATTACTCATGTATAATATGATAAAATTAATATGCTCTCTACCATTTACAATTACATTAGAAAATTTTCTGAGGCCCACGAGGTAAGAAATATCTAACTTGGTTTTCTTTTTTTTAAGTATATGGATTAAATCGGTATGGCATCGTAACAGTCAAAAGCTTTATCATGAGGTAAAGCAAGTAATACTGGAATTTGATGATCAACAAGTGGTGGATTATGTACTCAGTAAATTGGGATCTCTTGTGTTTTAGTGCATTGGCATCCTTGAAGATATACTTCACCTGCAATCATATTTGGAAAGTCATATCTTTAGCTTTATTTGTAGAGAGCAAAACAGTATTGTTGATTCCCTTTATTTGGATTTAAGAAAATTGTTGTCTGAATTCATTGAGAGTATCACACGTACTAATAAATAATAAATAATAAATTTCATTTTGTCAAAAAATATATATTGAAATAACCAACTCCAATGTTCAAAGGCATACCTTAATCTTACCCTAAAAACATCTAAACAGAAATAAATGACATTCAGAATTATTTATCTGACTACGCTGCACATGGTTGGACCAGAACTCACACCCACGTTAGGGCCTTTCATCAATGGCTGTGGATTCTTCTATCACATGATTTAATAATCACGAATTCCATCCAATTCGGAGGAAACCAATACAGAGCGAAAAAGAAGGAAAATTTGCATAGATGTGATATGTATATTTTGGACCTGGATCGTCTCCAGTCCGTCCAATCGTCCAGTCGTGGACTGGACGGACTGGATTAAAAGGACACGCATACCAATACATGGGGGGGCGTGTCCTTTAAATCCAGTCCGTCCATCCACGACTGGACGGCTGGACGGACTGGAGACGATCTTTTTCAGTATATTTTGCTTTGAGCCGATGCCTGGAAGGTTTTTAAAAGCAGCTATAAGGATGGGATGAACCAACTTATAAGCCACAAACATTCCCCTCCCCAAACGATGTGGAATTATCATAGGACGCCCTCTCATTATACCACAACATGCAGAACCTCATAATTACAGACAATGCTCTTTTATAACAATCATTGATAATGATAATGGTATACCTAAGTATAATTTCCTTATTACTGAAGCATACAAACGGGAGCAAGGAATACAATTGGTAATTACTGATAATGGAAAGAAGGTCGTAAACAATATATAGTTAGGTCCTTGTCATTGAGGGCACTCTGGAGGAGGTGTTGGGTACCTTCACCTATCAGAACAGTAGTCATATCTCATGTATTTTCTTTTCATATCTTCGTGTGCTCTTTCTTGGATGGAGTTTAGAACCTCATATTTTTCATTGTTCCACCAATAGCTAGAAGAATAACAAGGTTGAGTGTTCGAGTTTTGAGAAGTGCAGCCATCAATGTTGAAACCTTGGAATTGAGCTTTGAATGGGGCTTGGCTCCAATCTATCTTTGTTTCGCCTCCATGTGTAGCCCAATTCTCATATTCCATAAGCTTGTCATTATTTGCATTGGTTGACTAGCTAGGATAATTAACTCCAATGTTAGTCTTGTTCTTGAAAACTCTAATGAGGATTTTGTCAACAAAAAACTTGTAAAGACAATCCCACCAAAATATACTATTAGAGAAGTTGATTTATCTACTTGAAAGTTAAAAAAAAAAAAAACCCCAATATTGCTTAGTTACTTAGTCAACCAATTCAAATCAATGATATCAACTAGATTCATATTTAAGTACTAGGGGTCTGCATCGGTCGGTTCAACCTAGTCTCGGTCTGAAATATTTGGTTTGGAACTTGTTGTCGATGGATTCCATTGGGTAATCTAGATGATGCCATGCAGCTACAAGACAAGTAAGACAATGAGGTGGGTGGGTTTTATCCCGGGACCACTCCGATGCCAAAGTCAGTTGGTCTCTAAGACAAATAGAATGGAGCTCTAAGTAAAACACTCGAGCTCCTTTCAGAGGGGGTTTCCTGAGGTACGAGAGTCCCAAAAGACTTTCTCTTCCCAGTAAAGAAGATGAACAGTAAAAATGTTGGATATTCAGAGGGAATTTTGGCAGCGTAATAGTACCTTAGGATAGATATTTTTTGGGTAAAAATTTAGGATTGGATCCGATCCTTTGTAGTTTGAGAGCTCTCCGGTATTTATAAGATCACAGTGAAACTTCTTGGACAAGCTTTCCCCCACATACCACCATATCCATCATGTGTCAGGTAGAAAAGATTAAGGCTAGGCGGCTATGACCCCTTAGGGTGGTGCCTATACATCTTGTCTGTCTTTTTTGACCCTCATTTGATCCTCTTCGACCCTCTTATGTCCATGTCAGTTACTTCCTCTGCTAGCTATGGCCGTCATTTTTCACTTATCGAGTAGAAGTCTTGCTTTTTACTAATTCGGTCTATGATATGGTGACGTGGCTGATCAAGTCAGCATACCTTGTATTTATGGTTGTTGTCGGCATTTATGAGCATTAAAGAGAGAGCATTTAATATCCAGCTACTCCTTCCTTCCTGTCCTATCACCGCTCATTTTCCCAGAGGGGGTTGAACTAGATCTCATCCCCCTAATAGTTGTCAGAACAGATTTTCCCTTGTCGGTAAGCTCCTAACTTAGATGAGTGCCATGTGTATTGTCACACCCTGATTCCACACTGTTCAGAATGGTGTGATGAACCGCTTATAACCAACGGTTTAACCAGGATCTCGAATAGGCTGTGTCCGTTTGTTTAAACCATACACTTCCACAATCATAATAAGAGTAAATCAATAGCAGAAGTCTTAATATTAAATGAATTGAGAATCTAAATGTGATAATCATAAATAAAATATCCAATTATCTTGCATTGACTAAGACATAAGTAAATAAAATATCAAATTATATTTTCTCAATAATCCAAATAAAAATCTAGTCGAAAACGCATGAGTTGCACTCGCATGACGAGTCATGCGTCTCCACTATATCTTCTGCGTCCATCGTCGCAAGATGTCTGTATGCGGGAGCACTCATACAATCTTTCACAGTCATACCTGCATCATCAACTAAAATATCCAAATTCGAAAAGGATGAGCACACATCACGGCTCAGTGAGCAAACAAAACAATGCAACAAACATATGCATGCATTCAATTCATAACTGTGGTCTGGTATATAAGTTTGCAATGTGCTATAGAAAGGTTCGGAGGCCGCCTCACCTCTATACACGAGTGTGTGGAGCCGCCCAATGAATACCGGCATTGCCGTCCCACATGCACCCACCATGGACAAGTATACACCCAATGAAAATGACATTGCTGTACCGGATGCCCATACCAACACGTAAGCTCCTATTGGAGAGGGCTTGCAAACTGGGTTTGCAACTAACCAATCCTAATGTCAAACAATGTATCCAAGGCCTCACCCCAGTATCCCTCAATACACCCATAGAGATAGAGATAGGGTCTGGTGACCAGGACACACCACAATGTCACGTCCCCCCTGATGCCCTACGATGTATTAGTTCTACTAAGGTAATGGCGATACGACGATGTTAGTGGACAAGACTTGAGTAGAGATAGAGCTAGAGTCTGGTGACCAGGACACACCTCGATATCACGTCCTCCCCCTAATGCCCTACTCGCATCAAATACACTAACCTTACAGACACAAATTTAGCTACATCCGCTTTCATTCATCTCCACGAATATAGTTTCTTCAGATCATGATACATCCTCGTGCTTCCAATGTGTATCGAGTAAGCGGTGGTGTGAGCTTCCTTCATTAGTTTGTGTCTAATATTCAAGTCTTCATTTTCAGGAACACATACCCTTCCTTTGTATCTTAGTATCTTTTCAACGTCCAAAGTGAACTCAGGAGTAATCCTATCTTTTTCAAGGTCTTCTTGCACCGTTCTCAGATAAGAGTCTGATTTAATCGCTGCTTTCACTTCATCTAATAGATCAGGTACAATCTTCAATGTAACAAACATGTTTGAGAATAGATGAATAAACCCTTGGTCAGTTGATTCATACGAAATATCAATCATGAACTGCTCTTTATCGTAATTAAATACTCTCCCTGTGACACGCCACAACATTTGCACTAACTTCTTGTTGGGATTCTATCATTGCTTTCCTGCTTAGTGTGTCAGCAACTACATTAGCTTTTCCTGGATGATACTGGATATCGCAATCATAATCCTTCAATAATTTCAGTCATCTTCTTTGTCTCATGTTAAACTCCTTTTGATTAAAAAGATGAGTGAGACTCTTATGATCTGATTTAATCTGAAATTTCTCTCCATACAAATAATGTCTCCATATCTTAACAACATGTACTACTGCCGCTAATTCCAAATCATGAGTGGATAGTTCTTCTCATGTGTCTTTAGTTGTCTTGAGGCATATGCAATTACTTGTTATCCTTGCATAAGCACACATCCTAAACCTAACCCAGATGCATCGATGTACAAGGTAAATAGTTGTCCTGGGATCGGAATAGTCAAGATGGGAGCTGATATCAATCTAGTCCTCAATGTTTGAAAATCCTCTTCACATTTATCGGTCCAAACAAACTTTTCTCCTTTCTTTGTCAGACTGGTGAGAGGTTTGGCGATTCTAGAGTAATCTTCCACGAATTGTCAATAATAACCAACTAAACCTAAAAAACTTTTTATTTTTGTAACATTCTTAGGTGCTTCCCATTTCACAATGGCTTCAATCTTGCTAGGATCCACTTTAATTCCTTCAGCAGATACAACATGGCCTAAGAAAGCGACTTCATTTAGCCAGAATTCACACTTTGTAAATTTTACATAAAGCTTCACTTTTCTTAGTCGTTGCAGAGCGGCTCTTAAATTTGTGACATGAGTTTCTTTGTCCCTAGAGTAGACTAGTATATCATCAATAAATACAATGACTGACGTATCAAACATATCATGGAATACCCGATTCATGAGTTCCATAAAAGTTATGGGTGCATTAGTTAATCCAAAAGACATGATTAAAAATTCATAATGTTCATATCTGGTTCTGAATGTTGTCTTCGGAATATCACATTCCTAAATCTTCAACTGATGGTATCTTGACCGAAGATCAATTTTGGAGAACACTTTGGCACCTTGCAACTGATCGAATAAGTCATCGATCCGAGGCAACGGGTATCAATTCTTAATTGTAAGCTTATTCAATTCTCGATAATCTATACACAGACAAAAGCTATCGTCCTTCTTTTTCACGAACAATACAGGCGCTCCCCATGGTAATATGCTGGGTCTGATATAACCATTGTCCAGTAATTCCTGTAATTGTACCTTCAGTTCCTTTAGATCAGTAGGAGCCATTCGATAAGGTGTTTTCGATACTGGTGCGGCTCCGGGTATAAGATCTATAACGAACTCTGTCGCTCGATCGGGTGGTAGTCCTGAAAGTTCCTCAGGAAATACATCCAGAAATTTACGCACAACTTCAATATCTTCCATTCATGGTGCTTTCTTGGTGAGGTCAACCACGGATACTAGATACCAAATTCCTCCTTTCTCGAGGTATTTTCTAGCCTTCAATGCAGAGAGAATGAGTTTTCGTTTACGGGAAAATTAAGTTTTCGTTGGTAAATATACAAATTTATGCCCACGGAAAATAAATTTCCGTGGGCAAAAATATAGTATTATACTCCACGTTAATACATTACACGTTGGTAATTATAGAGATTTATACACGGAAAATTTATTACCGTCGGTAAATATCAACAACTTCAACCACGGGAACTTAGTTTATGTGGCTAAAAATATAATATTTTAGCCACGAAAATTTATTTTCCGTCGATAAAAATGTGAATTTATACCCATGGCAGCTACGTCGACAGAATATACGACGGAAATATGCCCGTTGGTAAATATAAACGACGACGAAAATCTCTTTTTGGCGACGAAAAATTTTCGTTGTAAAAAATGAACGTTGTTGTAGTGTATGTACAAAGCACAGACCCTTGAATTTGAACACATCATAATGAAACAAGATTGTCACTTTGATGGTCATATCAAATTCTATCATGATGTGAACAAATTCCAACTTGTAGCACTTGTAGGACATTATGAATGTTTTATTAACATAATCTTATTAGTCTAAACATTCATATAAACATGGACATTAGCTCAACAATTAATTTGGTACGATAAATTTAAGAAAAATCAGTAAAAACACTACAAATCGAGCTCTAAAAGAGTAATATTTTGAAAAAACACTTTCTAATGTAAAAAAAAAAGTACCAAACTATATACTAGATTGAAAAGCTTAAAACATTGAGTATAACGCAAAAAATTGCAGTCCAAATGGACTTCCCATGCTCCCACATGAGCGGATTAATGTCCTTTTATTAAAAGATAGCAGCCAAACAGGCCCTTATTCTTGGACGGTTCGATTTTGATTGGGTCGGTTCGGTCTTGTTAGGTTTGCGCAGGATTGGTTTGATTTAGTTTGAACCGAACCAAGTATATTATTTCAATTTTTTTTAAATACCTTTTCAGACCGAACCATCTGGTCTGTTGAGGATGAACCACCGAGTTAGTTCACCGGTCCACCAAAGGGGCCGCCACTGGGTCACATTGACCGTGACAATGGGTCATTCAAAGATCTTGTTGACTGAGTATTCAGGTAGGTCAAAAGTCCTGGCCGGTTCGCATTTGTTAACCCATACGTGTGACAAAAGGTTTTGGACTGGCTGGCTCCAACTTGTTGGTTCAGATTCGACCCTAAAATCTAGGCTGCTCTGGCCGATTTCGAGCTGGTTGGATCAGGTTGACCAATACCGAGTTGACCCATCGATTTAGCATTAGGGTTCCCGATTCATCACCTGGTCAACTTGGCGATGAATCGGCACCGTCAGAAACAATTTTTTTTATAAACTTCTTCGCGAGTAAGATACACTCACTTCTGTCGCCTACGAGTGGTGGTACGTCCGGTCGCCGACGAGTGGTGTTACGTTCGATCACTGACGAGTGGCGGTACGTCCGATCGTCGGCATTGACTATTTTTATATCATCTGCACCGTCTCTTCTTGCTCTTTCCATTGACATATAGCATGATTTATTTGTCGGTCAAAAAAATTTTATTGGGGGGAAACTCCGACAGATCCGACCCAACAGCCAAAATTTTTCTTTTCTATTCATTCAAATCTATTGGGTAGGTCTTTACAATATTCTACCATCGATTCTAGGTCTGTATGGTTAGGTCTGATACCAACCATTAGACATTTATGTGATTAAGGTTTCAACCAAACCCATTTAATCTATACAAGTAATACTAGAACACAATGGAAAAGCTATAATCTATGAATCATAAAGATATACCTGTCTGTGATGGTTAATTTCCTCTATGCTCTAATCTTTGATTGAAATCCTTCAGTTACAGTCTTCCACAACCTCCAGAAGATATCCTAATGTCTCTTGTTAATGCATGCAAAGAGAACTTGACTAACAGTGGCTGTGGGGACTCTACCTCAGTATTTATAGAATACTTTTCCATAATAGAATTAGGGTTACCAAACCTATCTCATACCATATGACGAACCAAACCAAATTGATTTCACCATGTTAATTAGACTCCTACTGAACAACTAGTTTAGGTAATTAATTAAGCCCACATAAGTCTAACAGGGTCTGCCACCTACTGTCAATCCAAGAGAAACACGTGGCTGATCGCCAATAAGAAAGGATCACCGACCCCAGTGCCAATAAGAAGCAGAAACGTGTTTGGATGTAGTTTGACGGGAGGTTGATTACATGTAATGAGTATAAGAGATTGGAAGTTAGGCTCTCAGTAGGGCCATCTATGAGATCACCAATGTTATGAGGACATCTGGTAGCGACACAAGAAGGCTGATTGCCATACCAAAATGGGGGCTGCGACAAAAGGACTTGGCAGGGGATAGTTTGATCCTCATTGGACCAAAATTCACTAAATAGTCTCTGCGCCTAAGGCATAGGACGGAGTAGTTCGGCTATGAACCCCCCTAACTGGACAAGCTGACTTGGCAAATCAACCCGGACAAGATACGTAGACTACTGAATCTGACCCCAAGTTATAGCCCAAGAAACTAGGAAAAATTCTCTTTTTAACTTTATATCCTTGCTATAAATATGAGAAGAAGGGAGCCTGACTTGAGGCTTCCAAGCCTCGCACGAAGCGAAGGGGTTGGATTTCACCTATGATTAGATCAGTGGGCAACCATAGTGTACTTTTTCATGGTGTTGTTGATGTTGTTGAAAGCGGATTTCCAATTTTTAAGTAGGCCATTATTGTAATTAAATGCCATATAATGCGTGGATCAATAGTTTTCTATTCTATTTAGAATTAGAATTAGATCTAGAGACCCTATACCATAGGTCCTACTCATCTCTAGTTGTGTAGTCGGTCCAGCAGCTGATCGAAAGGTTGAAGTCATTCAAGACGTATACCAATACATTGGTATATGTGCATAGTGAATTCCAACTATTGAATCACGACTGAAGGGACAGCACAACTGGAGACAAGCTCCTTCCCCTATACCACAATTGAATGGAGGGAAAAAGCATCAAATTTTGTGAGTATTCTAATTAATTCAACATTTTGAATGTCATTGATAAAAATACCTTTCGATTATTTTTACTTTGTTCCGAAAATGACATGCTAGGGTTATCTCTAAACATCTTTTCCAAAGAATCTGCTGTTTATTTTGAAGAAGTAAAGAGAGAAGGGAAAAATAAATTGAAAAGAATAATCAATTTCTCCGCACCCAATCTATAAATTGATGAAACATAGGTCCGTAAGTTGATAAGAATCTGAAATTTTTTTTAATTTTGACCTAAGTGATCTTGCATACAAACCAAGGAATATTGTATTTGCTTTTTTTTCATGAGTTTGAGTCCTCTCAAAAAGAAAATGATTAATTTTTCAAGTGTCTTTATTACGTATTCTACCTCTAAGATGGACTACAAGTGTCATCACCCCAAAAACAAGTAAAAGATTTGGTCATCAGATCACCTGTATGATTAGGTCATTGGATCACCTGTATGTATATATATTTTTCATAGAATCTCATCACTATCGATGTAATGTGGGACCCACTTCTAGAGTATGGGACCCACTAGAAATGGACGTTGATGAAATCATGTAAAAGATACAAGTACATGCAGCAGGTGACCTATTCTCAAATATTTGTGTCCATCATTTACAGCACCTTCTCTTATTTCTTTTCTTGGAAATGGTAGTACAGAATGAAAACCTAACATAGACTATGATGTCTCATCAAATGCAATTCTATCGCATTGAATCTTCTTTGCCATTCCAATTTGCTAAAGCCTATTATGAGAATACTATTAGTCAAAAATAAATGTAGGCAAGCCAGAGTGACATAAACCTCACCTAGAAAATGAATCAAGAAGCAGCATTGAACTCAATTTCTTTATTTTATCCAAATACACAAGAAAAAAAGTTTCGTGTTCTTCAACAAATACAGAAAACTCAATTTTTAAAGGAAATAATGATTTACAAGCTTCATAGACCTTATATGGTTCATCTACCCCGTTGAGTGCCAACTCCAAGATAAATGTTCCTAATCAAATGTATATCTTTGACCACATTTTTCATTGCCATTAGATATCCCATGGTGATTCATTTGAGCAGGAAACTCCAATTTCGATAACTAAATTACGGCATTCTTCTACTCTATCTTTCATGGATCTTCGACTTCCAGTGATTTCAGCTACAGTTGCAGTTGCAGTTGCAGTTGCATCATCTTCAACTTCTTCCATGGAGATGGGTCAGCAATAGCCAACATTCTATCATGCAAAGCCTTTTCAGTCCCAGTAGTGAAGATTAAAGTTATCCTTAAACATTTTATCAGTAGGTCGCTTCTTTGTGAACATCTCCAACAAGAGAATCCCCTAACTATAAGCATCTCCATGTGTTGAAACTGCAGCATCCGCATCATACTCTGTAATTTATGTATCTTAAGTTATTACTTTTGTAGCTAGTGAGAATACGAGTAAAGTTTATTTGTTTCAAATAGAAGAATAAATTGACATAGGAAACTTGTTCTTCCCACTTAGTTAGAATCAAGAGATAAATAAGTATAATCACGGACAAAAATCATATAGAGAAAATTATTTGGGTCTTCAGTTTTGAGTAAGGTTTGTATCCAGTGTCAAAGTTGCATCTCAATGGAGATTAAGGTGTCTTCGAAAACATAGACTTCTTTATGGTCTATACTTGTTGCATAGCATCTGCTGATAGAATGATATCCAAATAATAATTTGGTTAATAAATTTACTGGGGGCATGTGAACACATTAATTTATGTACCAAAAAAAAAAAACAAGCCAAACATATCAATTCTTACACAAACAAAATGCATCATTCTTCATTCAGAAAACCACCGTTTTTAGCCTATGGCATTTAAGGTATGATTTGATTACAGTAAGGAAAGATGGAATCAAAACTATAATTAAAAAACAAAATCAAGAAAACCCGAAGTATTGTCTAAGCAATATACCTTCGTAAAAGAATAGTCTCATTACATTTCGTAAATTATTATAATTTTATTTAGAATGGGGCCACCAGACCAAAGATATAAAAATGATATTAAAATACAAATTATGCTATCTTAAGGTTTGGAGTCGAGATTTTATCCAAAAAAAAAAAAGTTTGGAGTGGAGTGGGTGAGGCAAATAAATAGATTCAACGTATTATGGTAGAAGAGAAAAAGAATCATACTAGATCAATAAAAAGGTATATTACCTGATGGAATGTATCCAATAGATCCTTTCCTTCTGATTGAGTTAGTTTGATTTTGAGAACTACTTGTATGTTTTGAAAAAATTCTTGATATGCCAAAGTCACCAAAATGTGCGATCAATTTTTCATCAAGAAGAATATTGCTTGGTTTTAGATCACAATGAATAATTTGCATATGACAATGGTGGTGTAGATAATCCAATGCTATTCCTATATCAATGGCAATATTTAGTCTTTGACCAAAGTTTAATTTTCTTTGTTCATCTTGTTCGCTAGTTGCATTTGGATGTAAGCACTTCTCCAAATTCCCACCAGGCAAAAATTCATAAAACTAAAGCCGTAAAATTGTTTCCTTTAAAATTTGTACTTGTGCAGGATATTAAGATCTTGACATGGCTACAATGCCGAATGTTTCTAAGGGCTTCGCATTCAACCATGAAACTCTTGGATGCACTTCTTTGTTCAATATTGAGGACTTTTATTGTAGCAACTACTTCCCCATTATTGAGAACACATTTGTACTCAGAACCAAAACTCCCCACTCCAATCAAATTTGCTGAAGAAAATCCATCAGTAGCTTGAAGAAATTGGGCATCAGATATCTTAAAATGAGGATCCTCTAACAAAGTAAACATGGATTCTTTCCTTTCTTTTTTTTTTTCCGATAGTTAAAGAAAAGACACATCATGAAAATTAAATATAAAGAGGCCCCACAACAACATATGATGACTATCAACTTGAAAACATGATGACTACAATATTTTTTTGACTTTTGGGTCTGGCATGTTGACAAATGAAGTTCGGATAAACCTCCACAAAACTTCTTGTTCCCAATGACTGAAATTGCACTCAAATTTCCAAAGACTCCTTCTGCTGGTACCTCATCCACCAAATGATTAAATGATAAATTTAAATTTTATAAGAACTTAAGCGTTTCTAAATATTTTGGAATAAAACCAGAGAATTTGTTGTGAGAAAGATTCAAATCTTGAAGACCACTTAGAGAACTAAGAGACAATGATATAGATCCTTGAAATAAATTACCTTGCATAAAAAGATGCTCTAGGCTTGTACAAGCACCAAGGGTGCTAGGGATTTTATCAAACAACATGTTCTAAGAAACTTCTAAGGTTTCAAGATTAGTCAATTGACCCACATCCAATGGTAGTGGACCAGAGAAATAATTTTTATCCAAGGTTAGCTCTACTAACATGGAAAGATCAAATATCATTTTGGGGATGATACCGTTGAAACTATTATTGGAAATGCCCCAGTCTAACAAATTGATGCATTTTTCGAGACTTGAAGATATTTTCCCATGCAAGTGATTACCTTGTAAATAAAGCACAATCAGTAGAGTCAAGTTTCCAAAAGAAGAAGGGCTTGGTCCTGTGAATCTGTTACAAGATAAATCAAGAACATGTAGCATTTGAAGTCTCCCAAATGAAGCAGGAATGTTTCCTTCTAGTAAGTTGCCGAATATGAGTAATTGTTGTGAATATGAGTAATTGTTGTAATCCTACAAGGTTCCCCATCCCCACTGGGATGTTTCCAAATATTTTACTTTTTTGCAATGAAAGTCTACCAAGTTAGGTTGACAAGTTTGCTATGGAGTGAAGAAGCACACCACCAAACTGATTATCACCAAGCTCGAAAACCATTAAACTACTAGAGTTAGTCAATGAGTTTATAAAACTTAGATCATCGGCCTCACCACTTCCCAAACGATTGAAGGACAATGAAATCACAGTAAGTTTTGATAAGCCACTAAAATGGAGATCAACTTTCCCAGTAAGAATATTTGCATCAGCATAAAGTTCTTCCAATTTCAACAGATTGGATATTGAAATTGGAATTAGTCCATGAAATTGGTTTGTTCCAATAGAAAACCACGACATATTAGGAAGACTGATGCCTAAATTTGGTGGAAGACTCCCTTGAAGTTGATTAACTCTGACATCTAAACCAACGAGTGAGGAAAGATTATATATAGCGGGAGGAATAGTACTAGACAATTGATTTCCACCAAGCCCAAGCATTGTTAATCTTGTCATTTGGCCAAGGGCATCTGAAATATTTCTGCCAAAACCATTCTCTGTTGCAAAAAGGCTATTAAGGCATGAAAGATTCCCTAACGAGGGTGGGATCTGTCCCCTCAATCTATTGCATTGTAATCTGAGGACTTGAAGCTTTGACAAGTTGCCGAGTTTTACTGGAGTTTTCCCCACAATGTTGTTTTAATCTAACCAGAGTTGTATAAGGTTGGAGCAACGTGATATGTTGGGTGGGATTTCTCCTTCAAATGAATTGTTGTATATGAATAAATAACGAATCCTGAACAAAAAACTTACTTTCATTAGGGATTTTACCGTGGAAGCTATTATTTTACAGCGAAATTTGTCGAAGGAAGCTGAGATTCCCAATTTCATGTGCCTGATGAACTTGATATGACACTGAGAGAGGGCGTGAATCAGTGTCTGAAAATTCTCCTTAATTATTTACTGTTTCCCAGAGCTGATGGAGACCTAACTTTTCACACACACACAAGCGCATGCAAATCTACCTCGCTACCACTCAGTGGTCTGGTCTACCAGATTTACACACCCATCCTGCAAGCCATTCCACGAACTCCAAAATATATAAGAAAATAAATACAGTCCGCAACACAGGATATGCGTGGTTCACCAACACAGTGTGTGATGACTAGTCCACGGAGTAATGCCCAACGGACTCCGTATATATTCAATACACTTCTTTTTGCTATCTACACAGCAGGGAGTACATACACCCAATTTACCCAGCATAAAACTAGGAGGGCACACATGTGCCAGGAATTCAATTATCAAGTACCAGTGTTCAGCACACGCTGAACACCACGCTTAACCCACACCCACGGGAAGCAAATAACAATTTTTTTAGGCTTATAAATTTACCTTACAATTTTCCCCTACTAGCTAGGTATTCAACAATTTGCACCTACGCTAGCATACAATAAATTGAAAGCATAAATAGATAAGGAATTGAAAAATCTCACAAATAATACTTTTGAATGGCCAATAATATCTCTGAAGCTTCACACTGCTCTCAAGTACTCTCTAACAGCCTTCAATGATGATAAAGATAGATTCACAGAGCACACCTCATCCACAGGCTTCCAATATATTTCACACAACCAATAATCTCCATGAATGTGAAAATAAAAGCTCTACTGACCTCTCATAGGGATTTGGCACTTCATTGATGCATAGAGAAGTGGTAGTTGGTGATCCATCACTCCCACAAGCACGAAACCCTAGAAAAACTTTTTGTTAAGCTTCAAAACCCTATTTTTGATTTTTTTTTTTTTTAGTCCTAATTTGACTCCCAATGGTTCCCAATAGATAGAGCATCCAAAAATATGAAAACTGCAACTTGAACGGACTGATTTGGAGCTCGGATGAAGAAGTTATGGCAGTTTGAAGTTCGGCCAACCAAAAGATTCAAAATAGAATCTTTCCTTTTATAACCGCGCATCCGCGCCGCACCGTAGCCGTGCCGCGCCGATGCGTTGTCGAGATTGCATTGGCCCTCGGAGAATCTTTAATATCGATCGTTCGATATTCTTAAAATGGCGGGATCAACCAGAGGCCGTCAGATCTGAATAAATCACGCCTCCGAGAATCGAAATAGCGCGCGGCCACACGATTAGAATCTGGAGCGCCGCCATATGATGGACGCGCCACACGGGATCAGGTTATCTTCTTCATGCGTCATGGAGTATTGTATTAACTTGTTGACGACCAATCAAAAGCCTCGCGATGGAATCTTGACGTTGCCGCCGCACTACACTCGAGCCAGCCTTATCAGAGGCCATCTAATCTGGATCTTCTCGACGTGGCTCAAATCCAGCCGTCCAATCGGTTTCTTTTCTCATTTATGATAATTACATCATTAATCTTCAACTTCTGATAATTGCAAATAGGCCCCTGAACAAATGTTTAATGGCTTTTTTGAGCGATCCGACGGAAACTACGATATCTCTCTCATCCGACGTCGGAATTGAGTGATTCAAGTTGCGTTGGAAAGCTAACTCGACGCTCTACATCTTTCCAATGCCGGATCTCCATGAACCTGCTGCAGGACCCACCAAAAATAGGCTCAAAGTTAAAACTCTGTCAAACCTTGGTATTTGAACCCGAAACTTTGTGTGCATGCATACCAAGTGTCGTGGGTGCCGTGTTGACATGTCACCTTGCCATCACACCCGTGGTCCCACCCACAGTCTCTCTCCTCTTTCTCTTTCTATTTTCTCTCTCCTCATTCTCTCTCTACATCTTCTTTCTTCATGTAATGCTTGAAGATGCTGCAACACTGCCTCATCATCAGAAACTTGGCCACATCACCAGAAACACTGTCAGATCATCAGATCATTAGTTTCTCGTTCCTTTTGTTGATCACACCATCAATGGGGCCTATAGACAGTCTCTCTCATCAAACTCAGTGTAGAATACCATCCAACTCTCTGCAAATCATCTGAAACACATGTAGAACACTGTAGAACACACATGCGAGATTGCCCCATCTTTGCCATTGCACTGACACTCTCTCTCCTACACTGATACTTTCTCTCCTTATTTCTTTGACTATATGCTTACAGACACTGTCACATCAGTCAAGTTGCCAACAATAACAACATAAAGGCCAATAATGCCATGGATCCGACCAATCCTCTAGACCCTAAATGTAAGGTTTTGACCCCGTTTGGATGCTGATGACCGCCACACACAATGCCCTGACCAATTGCAATGAGTTATGGTATCATTCCAGGAGCTCACAACATGGAAAGGATCATGAGTTATCTGAGCCCTGAAAGCCAACAGAGCTAGTCGATCCGTTCCATCTGCTCGTGGTGAATGTGCTAAGCTCGGACAGATGCACCAGAGAAGAACAGCATTAGTGTAAATGGACAATAGCAAGCAACCACTAGAAACCCATCAAACAAATCTTAATTTGGAGATAATGCCCACCCCACTGAATGAGTAAAACTATAATTTATTTGTTGCGTGTGATTTGCTTTTATAATGTCTGTCAAAGTAACTTACATGCCAATTCGAAGGACATTTTGGAAAAGTTGGAATTCAAGGGAGTGCATTTATGAATAAATAATACAGTCTTGTCAATTAATTATCACAAAAAACAAAAAATATAGCTTTTATCAATTAGTTATCACAAAAATCAAAACTATAGTCTTGTCAATTGCATAAAGTTGTAATGAAATGATGTTTGTGTGTCTCTTGCCAAAAAAAAAAAAAATGATGTTGTGTGTCTGTACTCTGGTGTCATCGTTATGTGGAATGAATTGTCAATTCTGGTTTGGAGCTGGTAAACCAAACTGAAACCTGTTGACAAAAACAAAATTGAATCGAGTCGTTATAATTGATTCGATTTTGAATTTAATCAAGAAATCCTGAGTTGCAAATTGAATGAACGGTTAAATCGATTGATGTTATAATATATTTTATTCTCTCTTTATATATATATATATATATATATATATATATATATATATATATAGGTAAATTATCTTGAGCCTTTCCATCTCTTATTATCATTTTATTTCCGTCAAATTTGATGGATTTTCATTCTTTCAACTAATGTTAATTCTCCATCATATGTGTAGATAAGTGGATAAATGATGGGAGTATTTGTCTTTTTAAACAACATTATTAGGAAAATAATCCAATAAGCTGAACTGATTATGAAAATTAAAATCAATAAATAATTGGTGATGCTTTGATTTAAGTTAATTATATTTCCAACCAAACCCAAATCAAATCCATTTTAACAATAAATATAACTACGTGCTTTTGGTCCCCCAAAAAAATAAAAATAAAGACCAATAATAAGGTTGACATAAATGGTTTTTAGTGGGCATTCATTTTTTTGGGTAAAATTTTTTTACTGGAATTTAAAAGAAGAGAGAGAATGCCATCCTTATGGGCTTGCTTTAATAGTTGTTGTCACTGGTTATTGTCCAGTGCTCTAGATGATGACACCTGTCAACTAAAAGAGCCAAACAAGTAGTGAGGTGGGTGGGTGTATGAACCCTGTGGTCACTCCGACGTTTAAGTTAGTACCAAACAAGCAGATGAAATCTGAGAAAAAAGTCACTGGATTCTGGTAGAGAGGCTTGAAGTGAATTGTATGAAAAGAGGATAGTCAGTGTAAGTGTCACACCCCAATTTCGTACCAACAAGAATAGTGTGATGAACCGTCAATAAATCAACGGTTCAACCAGGATCTCGAATAGACTGTGTCCGTTTGCTTAAACCATACACATCCACAACCATAATCAGAATAAATACACAATAGCGGAAGTCTTTAATATTTAATGAACTGAGAGTCTAAAGATGATAAAATAAATAAATTATCCAATTATCTTCAAATGACAAAGACATAAAATAAAATAAATTAATCAATTACATGTTCTCAATAATCCAACTATAAATCTAATCGAAGACGCATGAGTTGCACTCGCACGACGAATCATGCGACTCCATCATAACTTCTACATCCATCGCCACAGCATGTCCATACATCGGAGCATTCATATAGTCTTTTACAGTGGTACCTGCATCATCAACTAAAAATATTCGACATCGAAAGGGTGAGCACACATCATGGCTCATGAGCAAACAAAACAATGCAACAAACATATGCATGCATTCAATTCATATCTTTGGTCTGGTTCATAAGTTTACAATGTGCAATAGAAAGGTTTGGTGGCCACCGCACCTCTATACACGGGTGTGTAAGCCCACTCAATGGATCAAACACTATTATCATCCACATCCACCCCACCATGGAATAGGGATAGAGTTAACGTGCTTAGGACCGCACCGCATCACACTTCCCCTGATGCCCTACCCATACCAACACGTAAGTCCCTATTGGCGAGGGCTTGCAAACTGGGCTCGCAACTAACCAATCCTAATGTCAAACAGTGTATCCAAGGCCTCATCCTAGCATCCCTCAATACGTCCATAGAGATATAGCTAAGGCCCCCCGACAGAGTCAGAGACTACACGGTCCGAGACCACCTCCCCTGATGCCCTACAACGTAATAGTTCTGCTAAAGTAATGGTGATACGACGATGTCAGTGGACAAGACTTAAGTAGAGATAGAGCTAAAGTTCTTAGGATCGCACCGCATCATATTTCCCCTGATGCCTTACTCACATCAAGTACACTAACCACACACAAACATTCACATGCCTATTCCTAGCATCATCGTCATCATCATATTATAAATAAATAAAATTAAATATGCATGAACATTAATAGCATGAATATTTGATGATATGTTAAATACACATTACACGCATACAAGCATAGAATCATCCATGGCATCAGACTCAATAAATAAAAATAGTTTATTATTAGTCAATTAGTTTAGGTCTTGTTTCCTCACCTTTGATTGCTAATAGATCCTCGTTCAAGTTTTATAATTCACTTTTATATCACTAGAAGAACCTACAAGTCGATAGATTTTAATTAGAATTAATTCTAATATGTTTAGACTAACAGAAACTGAGGGGTCACAGGTGGGGTAGCACCTGGGGTCTCAGTTCTGCGACCACAAGGTGTAGGGTCGCAGGTGGGGTCGGACATACTTCGACCTTACGTACGACCACACCCTCCCTAGAACTTTCCGAGGGCCTGTGGTCGAACATGTGGGTCTCGTGGGGTCGGATACCATGCGATCCTACGTTCAACCACACGTGTTCATGGTCGACCTTTCACTCTTAAGTCCATTCCTTCATGTTTGAATCATTTGGCTTACCATGATGGTCCTTCCTATGAACGTTCTATGGCTAAAAACTATAATTTTATACACCATCCATTGTTCACAATGACTTCCTCCATGGATTCTCTTGGAATTTGTCCATGGATGGATGGTTTGGGTTTCTCCTAATCCTATCTTCTTTATGAACTATTCTAGGCTCTTAATTCATGTAGGGAATTAGGTTCATACCTTA
Source organism: Protea cynaroides (assembly GCA_028583415.1). NCBI lineage: Eukaryota > Viridiplantae > Streptophyta > Magnoliopsida > Proteales > Proteaceae > Protea > Protea cynaroides. The sequence goes on along the minus strand of CM053275.1, from coordinate 21,642,574 downwards.
GGTTTGCTGAGATTCAGAGTTTTCTCTGAACTTTCATCTTCCTTGGTCTTCTCCTTCAATTTTCCTTCTCTTCCTTCTCTTCTCTTTCTCTCACTTTCAAATAGAGTTCTAAAAGGATGAAATAGGCTAAGGTACATCTTATTTATAGAGAAAAATCCTTCATAATAAGCCCCAATGAGTTTAGGAATGCCTCCCTTCGGATTAGGAAGGTTTCCTAATTTTGGTTTCTGACTGTTTCCGTAGGGTCGGATGTAGGGTCGCAGAATCTGTCGACCCTACGTTTTTAAATCATCCGACCCCACAACCAAAAGTCATGGGTCGGTCTCTTTTGAGGTGGGGTCGGTCATACCTGTTTAGGCATGCGACCACACACTCACATTTGACTGTTTTTTAGTTAAATTTCATATCTGGTCTTGTGGTTTCTTCATGCACTTGGTCCACTTGGCTCGACCATGATAGGTAGACCTGGTACAAGGTGGTAAGACCGATTAGTTCAATACGGGTCTTACAGTAAGAGTGTAGCAGAAGCTAAGTGTGTAATAGAGTGTACCTTTCTTCCTTCATTTTGACTGATATTTATAGAGGGAGTGTTGTTGAGAAGCAAACATTTCTTAGCTTTATAGGATACTCTATCTCAGCAGGTCTACAGATGGCCATGTGTACTATTATGATAGGTTTGGGCAGGTCGGTGCTACAGAAGGATAGGAACTTTTGACAGCCTACCTATCTCTAGATATAAGATATGAGGGCTATGAAGGGACCTTGGTCCAATTGAATCTGACCTCTTCCTCGACACCCCCAAGTACCATGCCGGCCAAATTGTCTTAGATGGAAACATTTTGTCAGCCAAGAATACGTGTAGCCCTTCGATTGGTTACTTTTAAGGTGGGTACTTGTACTAACCATAAGTCTTCATTGTACTCATAAGCTACAACTGACCTCTGAACGTATTAGGTGTTGACACGTAATTGTATTATATTGGATGAAGGATCGGAGGCTAGTTCCTGTCAAGTTTTCAACTTGAAAGTTCGAACTAGTAAGTGGAGGGACTCTCCATATATAAGACCACAAGATTCCAATCTCATTAGCAATGTGGGATTATTCCCAATACTCCCCCTCACATGTAACCCCACCATTAGGTGGTGTATATGTGGTAGTATATGCGGCAATACATGGCACTTTTCAGGGGACTGGTCCCTCTTTGGGTGACTAATCCTTCTTTGGGTGACATATAGTCCCTCTTTGGGTGACATATAGTCTCTCTTTTGAGTGATCGTCCCTCTTTGGGTGACTGATCCCTCTTTGGGTGACATATAGTCCTTCTTTTTGGGTGATCCTCCCTCTTTGGGTGACATATAGTTTCTCTTTTGGGTGATAATCCCTCTTTGGGTGACCATAGTCCTTATTCTGTGCAACTGGCGTCCCTCTTTCGGTGACTTGACTATTTTTTTTTTAGGGTTATTATGAGAGGGAACCTGGAGCTCTGATACCATGTCAAGTTTCCAACTCAAAAGTTCGAACTAGTAAGTAGAGGGACTCTCCATATATAAGACCACATGATTCCAATCTCATTAGCAATGTGGGACTATTAAGCTCTCATTGTTGAGAGATTGGCGACAGCTGACTAGGATGCTTGGACACATATCTGTCTTTGACGGTTGACACGTGTACATCCTCATATTGACAGATGCTCAGCTACATGTCCACCCCTGATTGGGTCGATCTTTTTGTCCCTATCAGATGCCCCTTGATCCCTTGTGTCTTCCAAAACTGAGGGGTCAATCTTTTCTTTTCTTTGTCAAGGGGTAGAGATGGATTCAAGTGCTGTTTTTGTCTTGGGGGTCGGGAAATCTACGAACCTCTTTTTCTTGGTCCAATAAATATCTAGTGGTTTAACTGCATTATCATAATTTTTCTTGACCTGATTCTTTGGGATTTGATTAAACAAGTTCTTTACAAGATAAGTGTTCTTTACAAAAGATACAATCATACACAAAATATAACAAAAGAGTTCCCAAGGGAGATAATTCCCCACTTGGTCTTTCAATCCTTAGTCATTTGCTTTTTCCTCTTTTTCATTATAAGTAAAACATTCAGTAATAAGGAGTGAGCCATAGCTCAGTGAATAAAATTACTAACCCGGATATATATATATATATATATATGCATTCATTCAAAATCATTACATAGAAAATAAACATCATCGTGCTTTAAAATAATTAATATATCTTATGCCTTAGCTTACATTCATTATTTTCCTTTCAAGACATAACTTAAATTGTTTCATCTCCTTTTCTTTTCTTTCTTTAGGCTATACATGCCTTTTCATCCATTTCTGTACTTTTCTTTCATGTAGGGTGGTGCACCGGACTCATCGGATTAATCTACGTATCTTGCCCAAATACACCCCACTGATTGACTCACCCTGTGACATTACACATGAGGCTATGGTCTAACCAGTGATTCCCAATTCCATTCTTCTCTTTTATTCATTTTTGTATATTCCTTTCATTATAGGTGGTGCAATGGACTCACTGGGTTAATCTCTTATCTTGCCCAGTTGCACCCCACTAAGTCACTCACCTCGTGACGTTACACGTGAAGCTGTTGCCAAGCTAGTGGTTCCCTATTTCCATTTTGTACTTAGACATTTTATTTGTTTTGTTTAATGTCCTTCTATTTCTGGTTAAACATCTCATTACAGTTCATATCTTTGTCTTACAATTTAGTCCAATTCATAACAGTTCATTCTCTTTCAAAGTTTTGTATCTTTTCATTCATTTACAGTCTCTTTCCAAGTCTTATATATTTTCATTCATAAACATTCATATCATTTTACACTAAGTTCTCATGTTTCTCAACCTAACAACATTACTTAAGTTCACATAGATAATTATAAACCTGGTTCCAGCCTCATGTCCTTAACTTAAATCAAAACATACATGGATTCATTAAGCATCAAGTTTATCATTTTAACACTACATCTAAAACATCTCCAATATGTCCACTTACTTAGGCTTAGTAATAATTTATTGGCTAACTTACATTTTACAGCATCTAGACAGATCTTAGTATATACACTATCACCTTACATGTTAGCATCATAACTCAAGTTATATAACCACACCATAGTTCAACAATCCACACTTTAGCATATAACAAAAATTTCATCCATTACTAACCATTTACTAAAAATACAGTTCATATATAAATACTTGCTACAAGAATAACAAAATTCATCACTTTGCTGTTCAAAAGCTTCAAGAAAAATCATTATTTTAATTAGACCTCCAAAATTTCACTTCCTTACTTATTCAAGTACATAGCAACACAACCAATTATTTGGATGACCAACCCCGACCTTCCCCCTCTGACCGACCCCAAGCCCCCACCTCTGCGGCTTCAAAAAAAGTCTCTCTTTAATCTTCCAACAAAAAGTTCAGCTTTTACAATCACCTAAGCATATCATTACAATGGAGTATCAATACAAGGATTTTTAGAAATCACAAGCCTTGTGAAAGACTTGTTTTTAATCACCTATCAATCCCCTAGAACAACTCTTACGGGTTCGGAGTATGGAACGGCAATGTTGGCTAGGACCTCCGATTTCATGGTGTGAGGGACTTGGATGGCTGCCAATGCGCCAATTTGCACAACACGCTCCCGGTAGCATGATCAATTTGGAGATTTCTGCTAGCTGGATAGCAAAGAGCTTATATTGTTCTTCCACTATAATGAAACTTGGAGGTGGAAGTTCCACCGACGGTACTCCGAGGACAGGTTGCCTTCTTGTTAGGATGTAGTCCCATTCAAAGTGTTTACATTTCGTATAGTCACCATTGTGGTAGAATTTGAAATGAGGTTGAAAGCTTGAGAATAGTTGATTTGGGAAATGACCCAAACGAGCCTCACGGTGGACGCCAAACTGTTGATGCTGAAAATTGGTCTAACTAAGTTGGTGGCCTTGTTGGCCGAGTTGTACATGGTATAATCGAGTTGTTGATGATGTACCCGAGTTGGCCATGTAGTAACCAACTTGTCCAGTTATAACTGAGTTCTAGGTATGATCTTGAAAAAAAAAGTGAATCTCACAGGGAAGCAGATTGGGTAATCCAGTGACCACTCCGATGGTTAAGTCAGTTATTAGAACAAGCAGTATGAAGTATAAATAAAATACTTCTTTGAGAGTGGGGTAAGGTTTGAGTATAAGTTTGGATAGAGAATTATCCGTCCATGTACCTTTGTGTTTGTGAATATATATATAAGTTAGTGCAACTGATCGAAGTGGTCCAAAAAACTCGATTTGGTTGGAGAACGGTTGATAACTATGTCTTTGGCAATTCACCGTTAGATTATAATCCTGCAATTGGTGTAGAGTTGGTTATCAAAGTGATGGTCCGGTGAATTCGGCTTGTAGGCACCGAATAAGGAAGGGTTTCCCACCAAAATGGGAAACCGTTCATTTGAATTAGATCATGCCATGTGTAAGACACATATTGTGGTGTTGATACCCCTGAATCGAGGGACATGTGTCACCCCTGAACCTAGCGATGGGATATAGTATTAACATTAAATCTAGAAATTTCTTCTTTTCACCATTAATGGACTTGTAGAGGTCTAAAAATTACTACAATGCATCATGGATTATGTATTCAAGACTCTAAAGCTCAAATAAATCCATTCAGTAGCCTAAGGATTCTTCCTAACATAACAAAAATGATGCTTTAACAGATTTTACATTTTCTTTAAATTTCTGCCATTAAAGTGTATATCAAGACCTGTAATTTGCAATATTCTTCCCACATTCTTCCCAAGATCAACATGCAATGATATAGATAGTAAGTAGAGTAATAACCTACCTCTGAGGTTGCTTGAATAGCACCAAGAATAGCTTCCACTAAGCTCCAAAAATGGAAATCAAAATGCAAGAACAACTTCCAAAATTTCAACAACTTCTTGAGGCTTCAAACACACCCGAAAATGTCTAGCTTGTAAACCCCAAAACTCAACCCAAGATCTTCCAATTGACAATCTAACTTCTAGTTCTTTAAGAGAGAAAAATCAGATTTCATGCAAATCCTTCAAAAACAAAGCTTCTTTCCACATTCACGATTTCAGCAAGTTTGCAAAACTTGCATTTGTTTTCAAAAACTAATTTCATACTTTCAAGCTTACAAATTTCATAAAGTAATTCATTTTTGTGAAATGTCCCATTTGCCCATGCCTTAACACAAATGCATGGCATTGAGGCCCATACTTCCAAGGTATCCTCTAAAAATAAAAATACAAACCTACCCTTATAAGATACATTGAATGAATATGCATAACATATAAATTTTCTAATGTTGGTACCCTTTTAAATGAGGGACCAATAATACCCTTCACAAAATTCCAATATTACAATATATCATTTCTTCATTCCCTTACTATCCTTCACTAGTTCTCCTAATTAACATCATGCTATTGATAATAAAATATTCTCATAAGCATAAAAAAAATCCATCAATAGTGGGCTGCCATCCATTTGTGGGTCCCACTCCCAGTTAGCCTTCATTAAAACACCTACTAACTTGCCTCTCATGAGGCTTGAACCCAAGACCTCACATTTTTTACCTAAAAATACAACCATTAGTCCGCTGCCATCCATTTGTGGGTCCCACTCCTAGTTAGTCTTCATGAAAAAACCTACAAACTCACCTCTCATGAGGCTTGAACCGCAGACCTCACATTTTTAACCTAAAAATACAACCATTAGTCCATTGAGAAAAAAATCTCAATAGCATATTCTCAAACAAAACACTAGATAATTGATTTCCAACCCTTTGCTTGTGACAATCTTTGAGTTGGTGTAACATCCCAGCCCAACTAAGATGTTATTTGACTTGTTCCTCTCTCTTGGACAGGTGAATTTGGTGATCTGTGATGTGAGGGGTATTTTAGTAATTTACTCTCAAGTCTTTTAAGGTATATTTTATTTATTATTTATTTCCTTGCATAGTTTTTTGCTTATGTTCATGCAAAAGAGGAAATTTATATGAATATGCTTTTATGTAGGAATGTGTGTGCATGTAAATGAATCAATTTTAATATCTATTGTTTACATCTCTCATTGTGTTCTAGATGTCTGTATGTGAGATAGAGTTATCCGTTGAAATTCTATCTAAATATTTTTCTAACACTCAATTGTTAATCTATAAAGACATGTGAGAGGTAGAGGCAAGGTCATGAATGAATTTTCCTTTCTCGCTTTTCTTTTTGAATTTGGAGAACTGTCTAAACTTAAAATGACTGCTGCCCTTCATTCTTACTTGGGAAATCAACGTATGATTGGTTTTCTAGAGATTAAGATTTATTGCTCCTGTTATCATCATTATAAATATTGATGCCTCCTACATTCACCATTATAAATATTGATGTCTCCTGCAATCTGAGCCAACTCGACCCTGAGTCAAGTTCATTAAGGGCCAATTCAGCTCGGCCCGGCCCAATTCGGGTTAACTTACACTGGTTGAGCCCTGTAGGGTAGGGCTTGGGTTGAGATTTTTAGACCCTAAGTCAGGGCAGGCTTGTGTTAAGAGAGGGTTCCAAGGTTGGGCTAGAGTTTTAAAATACCTAGCCCAAGCCTTTCCTATTGTAGTCCTAGGTAGAACTTTAAATGAGAATCACTTATCTGTTAACACATCCAATGATCTTTTAATGCATTCACAATCAGCACTGTCCTAAAGTCAGTATACTACTACAAATGCCAGCAAATAGCTACACTAACGTTTCTTTATACGCCGCATATGCACCGCTAAAGGCAGTGTCGACATCGAGTTACGGTGTTTGTATCAGATGCTCGTGTAATAACTAGATGCCTGAGTTTCCTAAGAAACGCCGGTATAGTGCAATCACTAGCGCCATTTCTTTACAAACGCCGCCACACAACACAAAACTTGGACAGAAAACTGTGTTTGGTAAGAAACACCTTTTATTATACCTATAATGGCGTTTCTTTTACATAGACCCGCGCTGTTATATCGATGTTGATGGCCACAAGCAGCCATAATATATATATATATATATATATATATATATATATATATATATATATATATATATATATATATATATATATTTATATATATAAATAAAATCCATTTCTCAATCATTACAGTTGTTACCTGCTAAGGCAAAAAATAAATAATGGACAATATATATTCAAATCAACCACATTTAATATCTAGAAAAAAATTACAATAAACACTTATAAAAGTAGATTAAGAAATTGATGATCTAAATCATCAAATGTTAAGTACCAAATCGTTCAAGAATATAGATATAAGGAATGTTAAAAGACTTACACTGTAGAATACAGACACCCATCAAGACCCCATCAACTAGATGGAACTTAGTTCAGTTTCCAATACTGCTAATGGACTGACTGCTCATAAACCATGAATCTTGTGTTCCTTCTTCACAATGCTAGCCTCTTAACACATAAAATAATAAGGGGCTGATGAGTAACTTTGTAATCTCCATGTACCATATAAAAAAGATAATAAACTTAAGATCTGAAGCAGTTAGTTGAAGAAGAATTGATAATAAACTTCCAGTTTCAATACCCCAACGTTTAGTGTTTTCATCTTACCACATACATTTTGGATGTACATACAGCGCAATACCAATTTGTATTTCACAATTCAAACCACATGAAAGTACTGTCAAAGCAAAGAGTTTACAAGAAAGAAACCCATTTTCTATTAGGAAAAACATCCTAGATGAGTCTCAATGTTACTGTTAACCTCATACCAAAAATAAAAATATATCACGAATATCATGTCACTTGTTTAATCTAAGAAATTAAAAAATTAAGAAGAGTGTCATACCTTTTATTGACGATTTAAAAATTTCTTTTGTTGAAACACTCTACCTGTGATGAAGAACTCTTTCTTTTGTTGAAGAACCTATGATGATTAGACAAACAAAGCCACTTGATTTCCAAGGATCTCACAAGCAATCAGGGTGCTCACCCCAGCTGGACAGGTATACCATATCTTGGTATTTTGAGCTTTTTCCTCCCCTTGCCTGTGTGACCTTGAGATGTTTTTTATATCTCTAGGGTGGAGATGACCAGCCATAAAGTCCAACCCTAAGTGAGATGCTAGCCTCCTAATGTCATATCCAGATTGCCTTTTGGCATACCTTGACATACCACAAGTGCCCCTAAATAATAAATAGGGACACAAAATACAAACTGCCATTTTTTATAAAACCAAAAGATTTTGCAAAGAAAAATAAAAATAAATAATATTTTATATTTATAAATAAAAAATATTTTGATGCAAAATCAAACATGATAACATTATTCAAATTGGCGTTTGTAGGTACGCGTACACTCTTATAATTGTCAAGTCACCGGCAATGAACATTAGGCACTAAGGTCACCACTCAACGTACCGTGGTCTTACCATGAAGGACTTCACGGACCATATGTGCACCGACCGTCGAGAGACTAGTCCCCATGTCTCCCATAGTTCGAGCAATTTTGACTTGCACCCCCCAAACCTATCATGGTCCAATCAATGCCTATAAGCATAAGCACATAGCGCATCATGATAGGTGCGGTCAAGCCAAGGACTACAAAGTGGCTCATTTGAATAATCATCTGCAAAATCAGTCTATTAATACAATAGACAAAAAACAATGGTACCATATAACAAATTTATAAGCCACAAAACATGTAAGCCACATGTCACATATATATACCTCAAAATAGAGATAGAGATGCCCAAAGAGAATACATAAAAATAACATACTCAACCTGTGTTGGGCCACACAAATCCAACAGTCTCCCACTTGGCCTAACACAATCCCAAAGTCATTACATGTTTAGTAAATACACCAAAAGATAAACCTTTTGTAAAGGGATCAGCCAAGTATGATTGAGATGACACTCTCTCAACAACTACCTCATTCTTCTTAATAACATTACGAATGTAATGATATTGACCTTCAATGTGCTTGGCCCGAGAATGATACTTTGGGTCTTTGGTGATGGCTATCGCAGAATAATTATCACACAAAAGTGTAATAGATTTTTCCACACAATCTACTATCAGCAATTCCAATAGAAACTTTTGAAAGTACACAACATCTTTAGCTACCGTATTCAAAGCAATATATTCAGCTTCCATAGTAGACTGCACAATACATTCTTGCTTCTTGCTCTTCCAAGCAATAGCTTTACCACAAAAAGTGAACACAAAACCAGAGGTAGATTTTCTACTATCAACACATCCTTGATAATCAGAATCAGAATATCCAAGGATATTCAGATGATCAGAACAATAAGTCAATCTAAAGCCTTTTGTTTGCTTTAGATACCTCAGGATCCATTGAATAGCAATCCAATGCATTTTACCAGGATTACTCTGAAAATGACTGATCATACTAACGGCAAACGCTATGTCTGGCCGAGTACAGATCATAGCATACATCAAGCTCCCCACAGCAGAGGGATAAGGACACAATGAGTCATTCAATTTTTCCGTTGGAGACTTAGGACTATCATTTTGGAAAATTGGTTTGAGATAATTATAAGGAATTTGTCATCCCACACAATCAGTCATGTGGAACCTCGTTAGCATGGTATCTAGATATTTCTCTTGAGACAAGCTTAGTTTTCTTTGTTGACGGTCTCGCTCAATTTTGATACCCAGAATATAGGAAGCTTCACCCAAGTCTTTCATTTCAAATGTGGTAAATAACCATTGTTTCACTTCCATCTGATAAAGTTCAAAATCAAAATATGCAACCAAAGCCAACACAGCACGCACAGATTGTATCCTTACTACTAGTGAAAAAGTTTCATTATAATCAACACCATATTCTTGAGTGTAACCCTTAGCTACAAGTCTAGCTTTGAACTTCTCAACATTTCCATGCATATCCTTCTTTCTTTTGAATATCCACTTGCAATCAACAACTTTAGTGCTCACAGGCCTATCAATCAACCTCCACACACCATTCTTATGCATAGATTTGATTTCTTCATTCATAGCACTAATCCATTGTTAAGAATCAACATTTGATATAGCTTGTGAATAAGTAAGAAGATCATCAACAACTTCATTAATGGTCACTCTTTCATATGATTCTCCCAAATACACATAATAATCTGACATGTCTGGAGCTTTTAATGTCCTTCCACTTCTTCTTAAGGGCTCAAAATATTGCTTATCTTGATTGGTATTCGAAGAAATTATAGGAGTTGAGGACCCCTCAATGATAGAGTCTTGATGACCTCCATTAGTGTCTACTAACTCCTCCAAAACACTTTTATCAACATCATCAGAACTCCCACTATCAAATCGATCTTCTAAGAATGTCACATTTCTGTTTTCTAGTATCACCCAATCCTCATGATCATATAATCTGTATCCTTTGGAGCGATGAGGATATCCAATCATGACACACCTTTTGGTTTTTTATAGTAATTTATTTCTATTTGGGTCAGGAATCAAAACATGAGCAAAACAGCCCCAAACCCGAATATGAGCAATACTTGCTTGCTTACCATAAAATAATTCATATGGGGTAGAATTTACTACTTTGGTGGGAACTCTATTTAAAATATACATTGCTACATATAATGCCTCTCCCCAAAAAGAAGTTGGCAAATTAGCTCTTGCCATCATTGATCGAACCATATCTAATAGAGTTCGATTTCGTCTTTCTGCAATTCCATTAGCCTCTGGAGTATGAGGTGGAGTACGAAAATATTTAATACCATTTTCAAGACAATACAACTCAAAATCATCAGACATATATTATCCACCTTTATCCACCTCGATCTGAATTTAGTGACTTAATCACTTGTCCAGTCGTCTTTTCAACTTCAAGACGAAATGATTTGAAAAACTCCAAAGCCTCAGACTTATGTTTCAACAGATATACAAAATCAAATCTAGAAAAGTCATCGGTGAAAGTAATAAAATAACGAAAGCCACCTCTTGCACTAATGCTCATAGGTCCACATACATCAGTATGAACCTTTTCTAACACATGAGCACATCTTTCACCTTTTGTATAAGATTTCTTGGTCATTTTCCCAGAATGACAACTTTCACAAGAGGAAAACTTTTCTAGAGTCACTCCAGTCAAAACGTCAGAATTAATCAATCTGTCAATTCTATTTATATTGATATGTCCCAATCTCAAATACCAAAAATAAGTAGCATTATCTTTTATATCAAGTTCAACATTGCATATAACATTACCACATAATTGCACTTGATACATATTGTTATTTCTAAAACTATGCAACACAACTTTATCATTTTGCTTCATTAAAAACCTTCCATTATCAAAAATAAAATTCATATCCAACATTTTCCAACATTGAAACAGATAACAAGTTTCTTTTAAGACTAGGTGCATACAAACATTCAACTAAATCAAAATTTGTTCCATCATTCAGCTTCAATTCAAAAACTCTAACTCTTTCAATCTACGCCTTATTATCATTTTCCATGTAAATGAAACTGATACTATCACTTATTCTCTTGAGTTCCTTGAACCCCTGGGCATTGCTTTCCACCAGACTTTAAGAAAGAATAGCATTGAGCCTTCTTATGTCCAGGCTTCTTACAAAAATAATAAACTATTTGTCTGGATTTAAATCAACATCTTGTCTTACTTTGGTGCCCTTCTTCTTTTGTCAATCTTATTTTTTTTTCTTTACAAACTTTTTCTTCTTTTGATATTTCATTTCATGTTTTGACTTATTTGCATTCCTATCAATAGCATTGATCACAAAATTCTTCTTTCTTAACTTAGCATCTTCATGACCAATGACTTTAGATAAGAGATCATCAACAGTCCAATCCAAACCAGACACAAAATAAATTTGCCTTACAGTTTCATAAGAATCAGGCAAAGAAGATAAAATAGTGGATATCTTAGTTTTCTCATCAACAGACCTTCCTTGCAAGCCTAACTCAACAGCAATGGCAATCATGTTGTTTACATGCTCTCTCGCATCCTCTGACAATTTAGTTCGGATAAATTTTTCCCATAAGCCTTCAATATGCTGACTAGATTTCTTACCAAATTTCAATTCAAGACTATCAAGAATGACTTTGGTAGATACACTATTCATATAGCCAACCATAAGAGAATCTACCATGTATCCCAACATTAAATATTTCACTTTATTATTTGCCTCTATCCATTTTTGATAGGCAACCTTAGCAGATTTGGTAGAATGCATATCAGGCACAAGAGGACATTCCTCTTGAATACAAAGAAAAAAATTATGAAAGCCAATGAACAAGTCAATTCTACGCTTCCATTCAGCATAATTGGGTCCCGTCAAGATGTAGTTTTTCATAATATCAGACATGTTCAAAGAGCTAAACGATCCTGTCATCTTTCATAAGCATGCAATATGCATAATAAGCTTGGAGACTAAAGCCTATTCCAATTGCATAAACACAATGCAACATTAATCATCATTTGATGGGATAACAACAAAACAACAAAGAGACCTATGATTTCTCAAATCCCTCCCGTATCCGATGGGTGTAGGAAAGAATCCAATTGATCAAGGCTCATAAAGAATTAATTGAACTTTAATATAAGAATATGTTAAATTCATCCCGTATCCGATGGGCGTAGGAAAGAATTTAACCTATCACCATATCTATCCGATGGACAGTGACACGAGGGGTTTACATGTCCATCCATAGTCTTATCTCATCCATGTGATTAACCGATGGGTGTCATCATGTCTAAGCATCGAAACTATGAATGAAACAACCCCAAACTCAATTTACACAAGATATTCAAACTAACTCCCACTGAAATTGGGATTAGATAAAAACAAATATATATTAGAGTACATATGAATTCAGCTTAAAATTGAAGATCCAATTAGTAGGCACAATATAGCTTAAAAAATAAACATGGCATTACCACATGTACCATTATTACGCACTTGGCTTGATAGCTTGATGATTTATGGCTTAATGGCTAAGTGGCTTGATGGCTAAATAATAATGACTTTATGTCTTCTTAGAATTTTCATCTTCCAACATCCCAAAATGTGAGTATTAATTCTCCATCCCTCCATTATGACAAGGTAAATCAAAAGATAAGTCTTTTTAAATTCCATGATAGTATTAATTCTCTATCCCTCCATTATGACAAGGTAAATCAAAAGATAAGTCTTTTTAAATTCCATGATGGTATTAATTCTCTATCCCTCCATTATGACAAGGTAAATCAAAAGATAAGTCTTTTTAAATTTCATGATGGTATTAATTCTCTATCCCTCCATTATGACAAGGTAAATCAAAAGATAAGTCTTTTTAAATTCCATGATGATTTATCAATTTTAAGATGAAGTGTCAACGCACCCTTTTATCTTCCTCATAAAGTTTCTAATAAAATTTCTTTTTATTTAAAAAAAAAACTTTTCAAGTCCCAATAAGACTCTTCATTTCTAATTTATGGGATATTCAGCATTAATGATGATAAATTCATCATAACTATTAAACAAAAATGATTAGACTGTTCATCTTCCATTTCTTATTTTTACAGAAAGCTTTAGAGAAAAACAAATCATTTTTAATACAATCAACTAAAATTACTATGAAGACTTCACAATTTGTCATAAGAAGAAAAACAAAAAGAAAACAACCACTACTCGTTGATATGATCAGACACTTATATGAGAAACAGAGACAATTCTAGGATATGAATCTTAGACAAGGAGAATTTTAACAGAACCGTCATGCTTGTGCTATTAGGAAAAACATCCTAGATGAGTCTCAATGTTACTGTTAACCTCATACCAAAAATAAAAATATATCACGAATATCATGTCACTTGTTTAATCTAAGAAATTAAAAAATTAAGAAGAGTGTCATACCTTTTATTAACGATTTAAAAATTTCTTTTGTTGAAACACTCTACCTGTGATGAAGAACTCTTTCTTTTGTTGAAGAACCTATGATGATTAGACAAACAAAGCCACTTGATTTCCAAGGATCTCACAAGCAATCAGGGTGCTCACCCCAGCTGGACAGGTATACCATATCTTGGTATTTTGAGCTTTTTCCTCCCCTTGCCTGTGTGACCTTGAGATGTTTTTTATATCTCTAGGGTGGAGATGACCAGCCATAAAGTCCAACCCTAAGTGAGATGCTAGCCTCCTAATGTCATATCCAGATTGCCTTTTGGCATACCTTGACAATTACCACAAGTGCCCCTAAATAATAAATAGGGACACAAAATACAAAACTGCCATTTTTTATAAAACCAAAAAGATTTTGCAAAGAAAAATAAAAATAAATAATATTTTATATTTATAAATAAAAAAAATATATTTGATGCAAAATCAAACATGATAACATTATTCAAATTGGCAGTTTGTAGGTACGCGTACACTCTTATAATTGTCAAGTCACTGGCAATGAACATTAGGCACTAAGGTCACCACTCAACGTACACGTGGTCTTACCATGAAGGACTTCACAGACCATATGTGCACTGACCGTCGAGAGACTAGTCCCCATGTCTCCCATAGTCTGAGCAATTTTGACTTGCACCCCTCAAACCTATCATGGTCCAATCAATGCCTATGTAAGCATAAGCACATAGCGCATCATGATAGGTGCGGTCAAGCCAAGGACTACAAAGTGGCTCATTTGAATAATCATCTGCAAAATCAGTCTATTAATACAATAGACAAAAAACAATGGTACCATATAACAAATTTATAAGCCACAAAACATGTAAGCCACATGTCACATATATATACCTCAAAATAGAGATAGAGATGCCCAAAGAGAATACATAAAAATAACATACTCAACCTGTGTTGGGCCACACAAATCCAACATTTTCATGGTCACAATTGACAATTCCAGAATACCAGCAAAGCAATTTTTCTAAGTTCAACCAACGTGCATATATATAAGATTGCCTAAAAATGCACCTAATCATTTAAATGATATAATCCTTACAAATTAGATTGTGTGAATGAGACATTGAGACACCAATCAATTCCATTATCTCATTGTGAGAGTGAAGTGAGGGGACCAAGTTGTTGAGCAACAATGGAACATATTCCCAATTAAACATTGCAGGAGCTCTAGCAGCTCTTTGTAAGGCAGCTTGTCTGATTAAGGAGTACAGGAAAGGCCATCTAGTAATTTCTTCTTCCATACGGTTTGCATAGCTAAACGACATAGAAAGCTAATCTAAGGAAAACCACCAAAATGAACTGCCCCCAGACTCTCGCTAATTTGGCAATCACGTCACCAAAAGGGGAAGAGCTTATACAGCTTTGTAAAGATAGGTATTTGTACCAGAAACTTGAGTTTCTAACTTACCCAAAAAAAAAAAAAAAACTTCAGTTTCTAAGGTAAAGTCAGGATTGAAATCTTCTCTGGCACGCCAGCCCGCCAGCTGTGCTGACGTATTTCATCCCGTCAGATGTTTGGCTGACGGGCTAGCGTGTGGGAGAGCCACAAACCGTCTGGGAGAGCCACAAACAAAAAGTATTCGCCAAAGTCACACTCAAAGACTTGTTCATGGAGTAATTACAAAATTTTAGTATCTACGTCTGGTCATTCCGTCGATATCTTCTTCAACAAAGACTTGTTCATGGAGTAGTTCAACATATTTACTCCTTGAAAGCCTTCTTCAGTTGTCTAAAATCTTACTGACAAACCAAATGTGAAATGCTAAAAAATCTGGAAAAATCAAGAGTAAAGCTTACTAAATTTGATCTCACAAATCCACTGAAAAATGAGAAAAATAATTACTCGATAGACCTAATCCTACAACAGCAGTTAATCATTCCCTTAATACTGGAACTTAGCAGGGCCAACTAGTAACCAGCGAAAGCATCACCCTTTAGAATTGTTGCAAATTAGAATGTAGAATACAACTAAAAATTTAGGATTTCGACAGTAAATATGCACACGTCTGATGCGTTCCTTGGAGTCATTAAAAAAACTCACTATATAAAAGGGATCGTGGTTTATCCGAGCCTTGAAGACCAACAAGAATAGTCGATCTGTTACATTTGATCCTTGTGAATGTGATAAGCTCAGCAGCCGCACTAGAGAATAAGAACAGCATTAGTGTAAATGGACAAGAACACCAAGAACCCATCAGTCAAATTCCATCAATCAAATGTTAATTTGAATGAATAAATCTATAATTTCTTTATGGTGTGGGATTTGATTTAATAATTTATGTCAACTTACAGCTGCCGCGTTCGACTTGAATATGGATTGAACTTGAACGACATGATGGAAAAGTTGGAACAGGGAGTGCATTTTTTAATTAATAATATTATCTTAACAATTGCTGAAAGTCGTAATGAAAAGATGGCTTTTTCGACTATATTCTTTTCTCATCATGATCTGGAATGTGTTGATGACAAGTTGATACTGAAAAGAAGGAAGGGGGGGAGGCTATTCCACGCACTTCATAATATACAGAATAAGTACATTTACAAGCAATCATAACATAGAGATATACGTGGTTCACCACCACAGAGTGTGATGGCTAGTCCATGGAGTAATGCCCTACGGGCTCCGTATATACTCAATATGTTTCTTTTAGCTGTCTACACAGCAGGGAGTACATATATCCAATTTACCCAGCATAAAATCAGGAGGGCACACATGTGCCAGAAATTCAGGTACCAAGTACCAGTGTTCAACACACGCTGCACACACCACGCTTAACCCTCACCCACGGGAAGCAAACAGTTTTAGTTTTGGGCTTATAACAATGCCCTATAATTTAATCCCACTAGCTAGGCATTTAACATTCACCTACACTAGCATACATTGAGTACATAATTAAAGAATGTAACTCATACAAGGGTAGGAATCTTACAACCCTTGTCTGGCATTTTCTGGTATTCTGGGAAGACTCTGTGAAGCCTGGCATAATCCTCAGGTCTACTAGAGTCTTCAATTCATTCCATACACCATACTTTTCATCTCTCTCTTCTTCAAAACATCAACACATCCTTCAATATTTCTAGTGGCTCATTGTAGTCTCTATTTTCTTTCTTGGCATTTTAACAGACACCTTGAATGCATGCCTATCCTTTTTTTTCTCCCTTAATGTTTTCACAAACTCAACATGGCCTTCTGGCTCTTCATAGGCTCACTCAGGCTCTCACAGCTCTTGTTTAATTGCATGCAATCACTCCAAGCTTTCAATGCCTTGAGAGCATAGTAAATGCCATTGTAGCTCTCATTGAAGCTTCAAAGAACAACTATTTCTCCCAAACACCCATACAAGATCTTCAATATAGCTTAATAGAATCCTTTGAATCCATGGAAGGTTGGTGATAAGTATCCAAGCATTAAACACTCACCACACCTTCAAGAGAAGGTTTTCCCCCAAAACCAGAGCCTCCTCTCTGTTCTTCATCCCCAAATAATTCTCAGGTGGTAGAGCATTCAAAATGGAGAACAGAGCAACTCGAATCATCCGATTTGGACTTCTAACGAGTGAGATATCATCAGATGAAGATCGGTCAACGAGATCATAACAAAAAGCATCTTTTGAAGCCTTATGGTGCACTTGCGCAACACTAGAGTGCCGCCGCCTCTGCATTGTCGTGTTCCCATTGGTGGAATTTGGCATCTTCAAACTTGACCACTGGATCATCTGAAAATGGTAGAATCTCCTGTGAGTCGTCGGATCTGCTGTATAGCGTCCTATGATATCGTCTTAAATCAAAGCCATTAGATTAGGATCTTCTCAGGGATTAGTGTGCACCCGTGAAACACTGGAAACATTGCTCGCCGACACAACAAGCGGCGTTGTCGAGTTCCCTTTTCACTGCAGGAGAATCTTCAATAGAGGCCATTCGATCAAGAGGAAAAGGCGGGATTAGACCTTGGCCATTCGATCTCCACTAATCCGACTTCAAAGATCGGCGCAAACATATCCGTTGGATTAGAATCAGCGGTGACGTCGCACGGTACTGCCGCAACACTGAATCATCGAGTGTTGTTTATGCTTTGCGAACCATGCTATTATATAGCCTCCAGCCAATCCGAGAGCACGCGATAGCATCTAGTGCCATCCGATGAGAAGCACATGAGCCCGTCTTTTTCTGGGCCTTTGGATTCAAAATTTTCTCGATGATATTTAAACTGAGCCGTTAATTTTGAATCACTTCATTTTAGCTGGACCGAAATACCCCTGGCAATTGATCGAGCACCTTACGTGAGCGCACCAGTGCTTGCGGGAGGGCCAGGACATGCGCGCGGGCCTACTGCTTGCTTGCGGCTGTAGCTGCACTCGGCAGAGCTTGTCGGCCTTGCTGGCCTTGCTTCTTGTGGGGCTGTGAGGCCTGCGGCTTGCTGTGGCTGCCCATGGCATGCCTGCGCACCTACTTGGGGTGTGGCATGGCTTGATCCTTGTGGCAGCCTGGCTACTGCTGTGCCACTGTGACATGGCCGTGGCCTCGGCTACTACTGTGTCTAGGTGCCATGTGGCCTAATCGCCATGTAGCATGCCACCTCATCAGTGGGGCCCATCCATAGTCTCTCTCCTCTTTCTCTCTCTGGTTTCTCCCTCTTCCTTCTCTCTTCAGCTTTCCTACCACATTTGCCATGATTGCCACATCATCAGTTGGACCCACTATGGGATCCACACTCTCTCTCCTCTTGCCACAACATCAATGGGACCCACACTCTCTCTATTTTCTCAATCACTCTATAAAACTACTGAACATATACACAAGGCTAGCTCATCTCTTCCACTTGCACAAACACTAGTGCCACTTGCACAGACACTCTCTTTCCTACACTGACACTCTCTCTCCTTATTTCTCTGACTGTATGCTCATCTATGTTGCCACATCATCTAGGTTACCAACAATGATAACACATGACCAACAAAATGGGGTGTCAATTCTGAGTCGGAATCGCTACATCAATAGAGAATTGTGGACAAAAAACCAAATCAAGTCAAATTGTATTTAATCGGTTCGGTATTAATTTTAATCAATAAATCGTCAGTTGTAAATTGATAAATCAAATAAACTGTTAGATTGATTTAATGTTATAAATATCTCATATTTTGTTCTTATCTCATGCTTTCTCATCTCTCATTGTCGTTTTATTTCTGTTAAATTTGATGGACATTTTTTTTTGGGTAAAATAAATTTGATGGACTTTCATACTCTTCAACTATTTACAAATTTTTTAACATTAATTCCTCTATATGTGTGTGGATAAGTGGATAAGTGAGGAGAATGTTGTGTTTTTAAGAAACATCAATGGAAAAAGACTATAAAAAGAAAATCAAATGAGCTGAACTAATTACTACTCGATTTTGATGTAGAAAATTAAAACTAATTAATAATTAATTTGATTTTAATTAATATTCATTATATTTTAAAATAAATCGAAACCAAATTGATTTTTACAACCCTAAATGTAACTAGATTGCTTTTATAGTTAATACAATGTTTCCTATCCCTCAAGAAAATATAAACCAACAATAAGCCTAACATAAAAATAGGCTGTTAGTGGGATTTTATTTACTTATGGATAAATTACATCAAAGGTAGTTGATGTTTTGAGAAATTATACCTGAGGTACCTCACATTTCAAATCATACCAGAGGTACCTAACGTTTTGAGAAATTATACTAGAGGTACCTGATGTTTCAAAAATATTATATTTGGGATACCTTTTATTTTTGTACTTCCAAATTTACTCTTGTTTAGCATAACTTTCTTGGTCCCCTTTGGTTCTCTCTTACCATCCCGTTGCCGCAACGACTCACCACTCAAATTCCCATGTGTTCATCGCTGTCTCAATTGCCCACCCCTCTCCTACCCCTGTCCTCTCTTGTGACCCTTCCTCCCCAACCGTTGCTCATCACCAAGTCACAAATCTTGACTATGGTATACACCTCTGGTGAAAACTCTACATCACAACTTATTATTTTTCTGGTGGATGTACCAACGATCAGGCACCAAATAAGGGTAGTTCAACAATAAATGATTAGTACCTGAAAATTTGAAGTAGATCTAATGGTTAACTTAGAGTATGTCAATGTTAAATAGGATTAATGTTAGAAATATGAGAAGAGGTACCTCTGGTATGATTTTTGAAACATGAGGTACATCTGGTATGATTTCTCAGAACATCGAGTACCTCTGATTATTTATTGATAAAATTTTAGAGGGATTTGAAAAAAAAAATAGGTAGAACACCATCCTTAGCAGCTTGCTTTTATATTTATTGTGTTAATATAAAATTTGTCTTTTACTGGATTTTATTTATTTTGATAAAAAATTTAGTGGGATCTGAAGCAGTAGGAGGATTGGGATCCTCTATAGTGAGGCCGTCACTACGTAGTGAGAGGATCCCACCCACTCAAAATAGATCCGTCTGTATCTCGATACACTATTAGTGGATCGTGATACGTGTCGATCCACTTTGAATGGGTGGGATCCTCACTACAGGAATGGCTTCACTATAAAGAATTTTTTTTTCCGAGGTAGGACGCCATCCTTATCGACTTGTTTTTATACTCAATGGTGTCAATAAAAACTTGCTCTTTTAGTGGGATTTGAAAGAAGAAGTAGAATCTAATGTCTATAGGAATGCAAGTTCGATCCTGGGAACCTGAAATCTGTCTGAATATGTTCGAACTTATTCTAAGTCCGGAATCTCCTGACATGGCCAAGCCTGTCCTGAATTCGCACAAGATGTTACTCTGGTTTATGTTTTTTTCGAACCTTGACACAAGATCAAACTACGCCTGAATTGAAACCTAAGGCTAAGCCTGGTCCAATATATATGTTATGTGGGAAAAATCTCATCCATTTAAAATCGTACACGTGTCAAGCGCCATCTCCGGGGCAGACCGCTATCTCTATGTTGCGCTCGGCCTATACCGCTCGAAGTCACCATCCTTTCATGGTGGTGAAGCGATCGGAGTTGCATACCTATTCAGTCACGTTTCCCGGTCAGAGGTTAGTGTCCTAAAGCGACTATGCCACGGTAGAGGAATCTTTTTCCTTGTATGATACGACGTCGACTATCACGGCCCTACGACCACCCTATGATGACACGTGTCATCCTTACAGTTGACCGACTTAGCTCCCTTGGCTACGGTCTCATACTCCTGCTCGGAGTCTACGACTTGGGTGTCCCTCAGAGCGACACCTGGCAATCGTATTGGCGATCTGCTTCCCTGAGTCCTAGTGCCTCCATGCCTCTTCCTAATCTCTATAAGTAGAGGACGATCCCTCATGGTAATTCATTCACAATCTCATTATCTCATCCACTCTTCATTCTCGTACGTTCAAACTCTCTCATCGTCCTGGAGATAGCTTCCTGCTATCTCTTGACTGTTTACATTGGGAATCTGACTTAGGCATCGAAGTGTACCCAGGGCTTAGTCGCCCAACTCCCTTGTCTCATCTCTGTGATTGCAGGTTGCTCAGATCAGAGATCGGCGAGCGATTTCCATCCGTAATAGTTTGGAGCCCACCGTGGGGCCTCTTTTGATTGAGTTTGATGATTAGCACGTGAGAACCTCGATGGCACAAAGGAGAACTCGCGCTCAGGCCTCTCACCAGTGGTCCGAACCGTCTGTGCACGTTCAGATGGATACCAACGGGAGTACGACGGGGTCAAATCACGAGCCGACGCCAATTACTACGCCCACGGCAACGGCGCAACCACCACCACCTCCCCAATATGTGACTCGACAACAATTCGATGAGCTCAAGCAGCAAATTGACCAGTTAGCCCAACTTCTAAGGGGCGCTCGAGCAAGCAACTTGGCAGGAGCCAATCCTCCGCTGGCCCCGGCACCTAACGCACCCCAAGAAGCCCAACTAGGAGCTCATCGGCAGCCCACGCCGACAGCTTCTGCTAGAGCTGCACCGAGAAATCCCCCCATGGGATATTACCAACCCATGCGGAGCATAGCTGGGTCAGTCGCTCGACATCACCCAGTTGATCAACATCAGGCGCCAGCGGCCCCGCCTCCTCCAGCGAGAGGTGCGAGGTCCTTCCTCGACGCTCTTCGTCAAGAGAGAGCTAATCTGGAAACACCAACAACGATCGCACCGCCGCCTCCGGCCACCCCACAATTAGAGGTCGAACGGCCGTGTCGCTCCACCAAGGACGGCCTATACAGCCGTCACGGCACTCTTTGACGAGATCATGAGGGCTCCCCCTTGACAACTTCGACATGCCTGTCCTAGATTCCTACAACGGGAGCACAGATCCCAAGCAGCATCTGGACGCGTTCGTCTCCACGACGCTCTTCTACCCCCTCAGCGACAGCCTTATCTACAGAGCGTTTCCTTCAACGCTCAGGGGCGCTGCTCGTACATGGTTTTAACAACCTACCTCCGAGGAGCATCACCTCGTTCGAACAGCTATCAAATAAATTCTTGACGCACTTCCAGGCCAGCCGAGTGCGTAAGAAGACGTCTTACCACCTATCAACGGTGAAGCAGCAGAAAGACGAGTCCCTGCGGGACTTCATTAAGCGCTTCAACGCCAAAGTACTTGAAATTAAGGATGTTGAGCTTGCGGTGCACATGTCCAGCCTGCAGGCCGGAGTCACGGATGGGCAGCTTTGTTGGTCCCTTGCCAAAAAGCCCCCCAAGAACTTGGACGACCTGCTGGCAAGGTGTGAGAAATACGCTGCAGCAGACGAGACAACGAAGGCTCAGAAGAACAATGCGGTCAACAGCTTGAAGACCGACCAAAAGCAGGCTGACAAAAAGAGGTCTAAGTCGGCCGACCAGGCCCCAAACTAGACCGACCCCAAAAAGAAAAAGTCTGGCAAAAAACCAACGTATCGGCACCCGTACAAGACCTTCGAGTACTACACTTCCCTCAATACTTCGATGACGGAGATATTGGTGGTAATCAAGAATGATCAAAACCTCCGTCCGCCACCAAAGCCCTTAGGCGACGGGAGGAATAAAGACCGTTCCAGGTACTGTCGCTTCCATCGCGACTACGGCCACGAGACGGAGGAATGTAAATACCTGAAAGGAGAAATTGAAGACCTCATCCGACGTGGATACTATGGAAATTGTGTTAGAGACGCTGGCCGGGGACCTACGCCCGCTCGGAGAGGTCACAGATTACCACATCCATCACCGAGGAACCACAACCAAACAACTGCCGAGCCGACGCTGGCGATAACCAAAATGCCGCTCGGAGGGATGACAGAGACCCTGATGGAGGTCCTGCCGCCCCCAGACAATGGGTCGGCGCCATCCAGTTTGGGTCGATGAAGAGCTCATCTGGAGCACAGTAAGAAAGAATACCGGTGAAAGAAAGGCTGGGAGGCCGCCAACATATCCAGTTCGGGTCCCTCCCGCCCTGGTCAGAGTCGGAGGGCAGGGGCAGAAGAAGGAGTAGGTCCCGCCCGACGTCAAAGAGAAGAGAAGCCGAGTGGAGGTTTGTCGGTAGTCCGTAGCCCAAGGACCGACCACACACGTCAATGGGACTGCTCATCCCGGGTGACAATGGTGTTTATGCCATCACCAAGGGGCCTGAAGCCAAGGGAAAGCCAACCCTCACAATAATAGGAGGACCAGCGGCCGTAAACACTTTCAATCGGTCGGCTAAGGCCTAGTTTCGTCTAGCAGCAAAGACAGAGTGGCCATCCAAAAGGGCTCGAACAAGAGAAGTCATCACCTTCAGCGACGAAGACCTCGTCAAAATAACAGTCCCCCATGAAGACGCCATCGTCTTTACGGCTGGGATCGAACACTGCGATGTCACCAAGTGCTTGGTGGACACAGGAAGCTCGATGGATATCATATTCTACCACGCCTACCAAAGGATGCAGCTAGGGGATGACCAGCTCCAGCCGGTCACATTCGACCTTATCAGCTTTTTTGGAGACCCGGTGACAGTGGAGGGAGGCATCCAATTGCCAGTGGTTGTCGGCCAAAAACCCAGGCAACAGAGAGTGATGGTCGAATTTATGATAGTTGATCGGCCATCCGCACACAATGTGATCCTCGGCCACCCTTCGTTGAACAAGCTCAAGGCGTGCATGTCCACCTACTATTTGGTAATGAAGTTTTCGACGGAAGACGGGTCGGAGAATGCGGAACAGACCAGGTGGCATCGAGAAGATGGTACGCAACCGAGCTAAAAAATAGTCAGCAAGCTCTGAAAACAGCACAGGTGAACATTGTAAATGTTCGGGACATTGACCCACCGAGCAGGGGGAGGCCTGCCAAGGAGTTGCTGCAAATACCGGTGGCAGAAGACCAGCCAGAAAAGACATTCCAGGTCGGCTCCCTGCTACTTGAAAATCAAAGGGAAGAACTGATAGGGTTCCTGAGGCAAAACCTAGACGTATTCGCATGGTCGGCCTAGGAGATGTCGGGAATTTCCAAAGACGTGATTGAACATCACCTCGCAGTCGACCCCCAACACCGGCTAGTCAGACAGAATAAGAGAAGCTTTGCACCCACCCGGCAATCTGTAATAGACAAGGAGGTCCAGAAACTACTAGTGGTCGGCTTCATAAGCGAGGTAGACTATCCAGACTGGCTGGCGAACGTGGTCATGGTGCCCAAGGCAAACGGGAAGTGACGGATTTGTATAAATTTCACAGACCTCAATAAGGCCTGTTTGAAAGATAGCTATCCGCTGCCGCGCATCGACCAACTGATAGATGCTATAGCTGGGCACGGGCTGCTCAGTTTCCTCGATGCGTACTCAGGGTATAACCAGATCAAGATGAGAAGAGCAGACGAGGAGTGCACCTCCTTCGTCACCAATCAGGGGCTCTTCTGCTACACGGTAATGCCTTTTGGCCTCAAGAATGCAGGAGCCACCTACCAGAGGTTGGTGAACAAGATCTTCAAAGGTCAGATCGGACGAAACATGAAAGTGTATGTCGATGATTTCCTTGTGAAGAGCCAGCAGGCCAACCATCATCTGGCCGACCTCAACAAAGCATTCCAGGTCCTCCGGAAGCACAATATGAAGCTAAATCCAACAAAGTGTGCTTTCGAAGTCGCGTCAGAAAAGTTCCTGGATTTCATGGTCTCACAGAGGGGAATTGAAGCCAACTCCTCGAAGATCACAGCCATACTGAACATGGCAGCACCGACCAGACCCAAACAGGTGCAAGAGCTGAACGGTCACATAGCCGCCCTCGGCAGATTCATGTCCAAGTTAGCCGAGCGCTGCCTTCCGTTCTTCAAAACTCTAAAAGGAGTCGGAAAGTTCAAATGGACGGAGGAGTGCCAGACAGCCTTCGAAGGCCTCAAAGCCTATCTATCCTCACCACCTCTGCTGGTAAAACCCAGCCCCGGGGACGAACTACAACTCTACCTAGGAGTCTTCGATCGGGCGGTAAGTGTCGTGCTACTGAAAAAAGAAGACAGGGTCCAACAACCAATATACTATGTCAGTAAAGTGCTCTTGGATGCCAAAACTAGGTACAAGCCAATCGAGAAGCTGGCGCTTGCTTTGGTCACAGTCGCACGGAAGCTCCGACCATACTTTCAAGCATACCCCATCTCTGTGCTCACCAACACACCTCTAAAGAAGGTGTTGTCGAAACCCGACATATTCGGTCGGCTCATAAACTGGTCAGTGGAGCTCGGCGAGTTTGAGATCAAATACGTCCCCAGAACTGCCATTAAAGCACAAGCATTGGCGGACTTCATTGTTGAGAGCACCCTACCGGAGGAAGAATTTGTTGAGCCCAGAGCCGGGAAGGCACCGGAGCCAACCAAAGCCCCGTGGACACTGCAGGTGGACGGATCCTCCATGGACGGCCGAGCAGGCACAGGCATCGTATTGACCAGCCCGAAAGGGTTTAAAATCCGATCGGCGATAAGGTTCGGATTTTGCACAACAAACAACGAAGCCGAATACGAGGCCTTACTGGCCGGCCTCAGACTCGCCAAAAGCCTAGCCATCTGTTGGCTCATAGTACAGGGTGACTCACAGTTGGTCATCCGCCAGGTGCAAGGAGACTACGAGGCCAAACAGCCCGAGATGCAGAAGTATCTGGACAAAGTAAACTCGGCCATCACGACCTTCTGAAGTGTTGAACTGCAGTACGTAGGCCGAGAAGAGAACACCGAAGCAGACGAGCTGTCTAGATTGTCCCTGGATGACATCCATGCGACGGACTCTACCATATAAGTGGAATTCCTGGAGCATGCCAGCAACTCTGCCAAAGAAGTTGCCCTAGTCGGAGCCGTGCCTAGTTGGTACGATGAAATCTACTAATACCTCTAGACAAGCGCACTTCTAGATGACAGGAAAGAAGCTCGACGCATCCAATCCAAGTCAAGGCAGTGGACTATTCAAAATGATGTGTTATACAGGAGATCCTACACCATGCCGCTACTTCGGTGCCTCCGATTGGACGAGGCTTAGCAGGTCATGAGAGAGGTCCATGAAGGCATCTGCGGTCGGCACCAAGGAGGCCGATCACCATTCCAAAAAATCCTTCGACAGGGCTATCATTGGCCAAAAATGCATGACGATTGCATTGAGCTAGTGTGCAAGTGCGACAAATGCCAGTTCTACACACCAGTGCCATATGCTCTGGCCGCACCTTTGCAGCCGATCACAAAGCCTCTCCCCTTTGCCATCTGGGGCATGGACATCATGGGGTCTTTCTCCAAAGCAACATATCAATGGAAGTACGTCATCGTAGCCATTGACTATTTCACCAAATGGATTGAAGTCGAGGCTGTGGCAAAAATTGACGCGTCTAAGGTGGAACAGTTCTTCAGGCATTCCGTTGTGTACAGGCTTGGAGTACCCAAAATCCTGGTGACAAACAACGGCACTTAGTTCGCCAGTGCCGTTGTTTCGCACTTAATTCGGGGACTTCTGCGCCGAATTTCGCATCGAACATAGGTTTGGTTCGGTCGGCCACCCGTAAACAAGCGGGCAGACCGAAGCTACCAATAAAACCATATTATACGGTCTGAAGAAAATGGTAGCTGACCAAAAAGAAAGATGGGTAGACATGCTACCGAGCATCGTCTGGTCATATAGGACGACCAGCAGAACACCCACTGGCGAAACGCCCTTCATACTTGCCTTCGGCACGAAGGCAGTTGTCCTTGTCGAGGTATTCCATCCGACCTTTCGGATACTAAACTTCAGTGAGGAGATCAATTCTGAAGACCTCCGGACCAATTTGGACAACCTGGAAGACGTGCGGGAGTCGACGACATTCCGGATGGCGACATACCAGCAGACGACCGCCCGACACTATGATAAAATAGTCCGACCAAAGCAGTTCAGGGTCGGAGATCTTGTCCTAAGAAAGGCAACGGTCTTGGAGCCCATGAATCAAGGGAAAATGGCCTAAAACTGGGAAGGGCCATACCGCGTACTCAGAACTGGGCGACTGAGATCGTACAAGCTGACAACACTCAGCGGGGAAGAAGTGCCGAGGACGTGGCATGCCACCAACCGTCGGAAGTATTATCATTGAAAGCTATAAAGAAATAGCCTTTACTTGTAGTTTGTCAATCGGCCACCCCATCTTGGCCACCGTAGGAGTTTTCAATTGTTTCCTTTTTAGAAGTAACCTCAATTGTATGCCGGACCCCCTGGGGGCAACCGCTTAGTTCGTTTCAAATACAAAGAAATACATTCTTTCAGTCCACAACTTACAACAAATGTCTTTCACGGTTCTCCACATAGCCGTTCCTTTCGGCTCAACCGACCTCAAGCAGCCCCGAGTAGTATGTCAGCCCTTGGCAAATCTGCCTACCCTTACCCAACCTGGTAAGGGTAGCATGCAGACCACACCTGTATTTGCCTACTCGGGTTTACAAAGAGACCAGGGTAGCATGCAGACCACACCTGTATCTGCCTACTCCGATCCACAAGTAGACCAGGGTAGCATGCAGACCACACCTGTATCTGCCTACTCTGGTCCACAAGCAGACCAGGGTAGCACGCAGACCATACCTGTATTTACCTACTCCAGTCCACAAGCAGACCAGGGTAGCACGCAGACCATACCTGAATCTGCCTACCTCGGTCTACAAGCAGACCTGGGTAGCACGCAGATCATACTTGAGTCTGCCTACTCCAGTCCACAAGCAGACCAGAGTAGCATGCAGACCTCACGCATCTCCGACTACTCAAATCCCGCAAGCATACTTGAGCAGAGCAAGGGGTAAGAAGATCTGATCCTACCAAGTTACGTCAACACTCGGTAAATTCAATACTCAGAAAATTTTCAAATCCGAGCACTCGACTGATCAGAGGAACTTCCCCAATTTTCCCATGCCTTAGCCCTTTCTGTAGAGACTTAAGTGTTCTCGGCCTGCTTAACCGTCAAGTCGACAACACTTCCAGGGTAGAGGCAATACTACAATTCAACAAACAACGAAGCCGAGCAGCGCAAGAGGAATGAAAAACGACAACACAAAGAGAATGAGGGAAAGAAAATTTTATTCATAAAAGCCCACAAGGGGCAGCAATACAAAGCCCACAAAGGGGCAGAACTTTATAAAAAAAACTTTACAAAAAAATTTTACAAGGAAGACCGCGCGGGCGGAAGGTCACTCAGGCATGTCCGTCCTCGGCAGCTGGTTCAGTAGGGTCGTCGCCCGACAATGGCATGTCCGGAAGCTCGACAATCAGAGTTTGAGGCACTTCATAAGGAGGCAAGTCATCCTCCTGCATGTCACCAGCCTCCCCCACGTCCTCTTCAGCGAAGATCAGAATGTTCGACCAGTTGAAGACGACGCCCTTACCGATGAGCTGCTTCTTCAGGTACATAGCCCCCTTCTGGAAGAACCCGCTAGCGACCTCCTCCACGTCCTCGTACTGAGCGGATGACCGGTACTCAGCCACCGCCCGATCCTGGACTTCCTTGTGGATCTCCTCAGCCTTAGCCAGTGCCTCCTTGGCAATTCTGGCATCGTCCTCGGCCTTTCGCTTGGCGTCCTCGGCTGCCCGCAGCTTCTCCTCGGCCTGGTGGACCCTCGTGTGCTCCTCCGTAAGAGCTTCCTTGGCCTTGTCCAGCGACGTCCGAAGGTTCGTCTTCTCCAAAACGAGGCCTTCGGCCTCGGCAGTCTTGTCCTTCAACTTGCCTTCGACCGCCTTCAGGGCTGCCCGCAAGGAAGTCTCCAGCTCCTCTTTCTCATCGACCTCCATCATCAAGTGAGCAGCCCATTGACAAACCTCGGCCAGGAGGTTACTTGTCTATGGGCAAAGAAATTGAAGAGTTAAGTTAACAGCCAAACAGTCGGATGCAAAGAAAGGAAATTGAGATACTGAGTTGTCTTACTTGGGAGCTCGCGAGGAACATCTTCTTGAAAAGGTTCTCCATAGAAGAGGTAAGGGCCACGTCCTCCGGGAGACGACCCTCGGTGGCCATCCTCGCACTCTTAAAGACCGAGTCCGACGGTTTCAAGCCGAGCGTCGGTGAGAACGCCGTCGTCCCCACCTTGTTCTCCTGGACCCCCTCGGTCGGATGCACGGGCTCCTTCCCCACCTTCACGGTGTCAGCGGCCTCGGTCAAGTCGACCACCTTGGCCCCGTGTGGAGGCTGGACTTCTTTCGTCGCAGCCCCCTTTTGTTGGTCATCCGTCTGACCAACCCGAACAGTCGTCCTCACCTTGTAGATGTCGGTCGGCAGTTCTTGCGCTGACCAGATCTTTTTCTTGGGCGGACCCTCTACCATGGGCCTTTTGCCCTTGACATCCTCCACAGTACCGGGTGCCTTCGGGGTAGCCGTGGCAGCTTGATCGTTTCCTCGATCGGTCGCTCTACCGGCCTCAGCGGCCCGCTTACGCAAGATCGGAGCGACGATCCGATCGTTGGAGAAGTTCACTGAGACAAAACAAGCAAGCAAGTGATCAGCAACAATAATAAAAATAACGATCAGAGTTCAATAGATAGTATCAAGACTCACTTAGTAGGCTGTGCTTGGCCAACTTTACGGGATCCGCCAGGTCGGCATAGCGGATTGTTTGGCCCTCCAGCATCTTGCATTGGGCTCGTCTCTCCTCCGTGGTCAGGAAAGGGACCTTGTTGAACCCTGTAGCGTCGACTACTAGCCACGCGTTCGACAGGGGAAGATCAGGGCCACCCACCGGAGGGCCCACGAAGAAGAACTTCTCCTTCCACCCGTGAATGGAAGAAGGCTTCTGTGAGATCGTCGGGAGCTTCTTCGCACTCCTCTGACTGAAGTAGTACCACCCGCTCATGGAAAGGGTCTCAGTCTGACTAAAGAATTGAAAGAGGGATCGGAACAGGTTCACAGTCGGAGTTTCCCCCAGTCGGAGGACAAACATGATGAAGGCATAAATGCACCGCCACTCGTTCGGAGTCAACTGGGAGGGGGCGATGCGGTACACCTTCAAGATGTCGACAACGAGGGGGTGAAGGGGGAAGCAAAAGCCGGACTTCAGGGCGTGCTCATACACGCAGACCTTCGAGATGTTCAGGCTACAGGCCCTCTTGTCGGAGGAGGGGAGCCGGACCGAGACATCGGTCATTGGCTCCTTCAATTGATAAGCTCTGCGGATCTGGGACAAGGCATTCTCGAAGACGACCTTGCTCGGCACCCTCCATGTCGGGAGTTTGTCGAGGGGAGGAATAGTGGGATGACCACTCCTCTGGCGAGGAGCCGATCGAGCGGAAGTGTCAGCAGGGCGACTGCGCTCAGCGGCGTCAGAGGAACTCTGCTCAAGTTCCTCTTTAGATGTCAAATCGGAAGCCTTAGGGACGACTTCCAAAGATTTTCAAGCAATAGCCCTTCCACTAGAGTCCGCCGACTCAGTGGTCTCCGACCCAGTTAACGGGGTCTCGAGCCCTCGTCTTTCTACGAGGAGGCTCTGGGGCGACAGAGAACCCTTCCATTGAGTCGGACGATCTCTCCGAAGATGAGGTTTGGTGCTGGGCCATGGTGTCACTCTCTTTCACTCTCCCTAAAGGCTGGACACTATTGGACGAATGGAAACTACAAGGCATGAAATGGAAGAAAATAAAAATGAAGAACAAAGCAAGGAAGACTTATTGATTGGAGATAGTGGAAGATGCACGATTACTGGAAAGCTTTTCGAAACTCCGACTACACAGAGAAGACTCCAACCTCAGTACAAGCAAATGGTCAAATGAATGCACTCGAGAGGTATTTATAGGCGTCGAACTCGGAAACCAGCTGTTCGGGTTTCGACCACGTGGCGTGATGGTAGTGGCCGTTGTCCGCCGCGCCGGATGCGACGTGACGCTCTGATGTCATCCGTAATGATGAAAAGATATTATGACACCATTTATCGAGACGATCGGAT
Source organism: Protea cynaroides (assembly GCA_028583415.1). Classification (NCBI taxonomy): domain Eukaryota; kingdom Viridiplantae; phylum Streptophyta; class Magnoliopsida; order Proteales; family Proteaceae; genus Protea; species Protea cynaroides. The sequence continues at coordinate 21,611,244 of CM053275.1, read as the reverse complement.
TTAATCTCCACCGTCCGATTGAGCCGACCGTTTGCGATGCAGCGGCTATTCATTGCGCTTCATTCCGAGGCGCGCTGATTGCTTTCTGATCGTCGGATGGACGCGGTGGTTTGACTTGCTGGAAATCTACGATCGAGCGGGATGACGGATCCCGAGTCTGATGCCTCGAGCCCCGTGCGTCGACTGATCGTGCAGGTGGTTGACCACAGCTGTCTCCCACTCAAGCGATCTGTTCGATCGTGGTGAGTGATTCTCGGGGGCTGTAGGTCCGACCAACGACTGTGGCCGATCATGCTTTCAAGATATCCGAGCAGATTTGGGTACTTCTCTTCGGTCTAATTGCACTATCGACTTCATTGAATTTGATAGCGCAAGGGGCATCTGTTATGTGGGAAAAATCTCATCCATTTAAAATCGTACACGTGTCAAACGCCATCTCCGGGGCCGACCGCTATCTCTATGTTGCGCTTGGCCTATACCGCTAGGAGTCACAATCCTTTCATGGCGGTGAAGCGATCGGAGTTGCATACCTATTCAGTCAAGTTTCCCGGTCGGAGGTTAGTGTCCTAAAGTGACTATGCCATGGCAGAAGAATCCTATAAGACCCGCACTCCGTGAACCCGATCTAAACCTTGATTTCATGTTGTAACAGGTCTTTCGATCATCACCGGGCCAGACGGGACGAACGGATGACAATCAGGTATGAAATCGGACCAACCAGACCAACTTAAGTATGAAGTTCATTCATACCGGTCGATGGTACCGGTCTATGGTACCGGTCGACCGGTATGGTCTGCGCAGCAGACTACCAAGATCGAGAATTGGATCTCTGCGGGTCCCACTTTCCCAATTTTGAATCCTAAGATTTTTTAATCCTAAGAGGCTTCCTAAACCTAATTCCTAACCTATTTAAACCCCTCTAAGCCTCCTAGAATCTCTTCCATTGATCCTCACAAACCTTAGAGAGGAGAAGGAGATTGGAGAAGGAGAAGGAGCTAGGAAGAAGAAGGAAGTGCCGCCATTGCCGTTCGACGACGCTCACCTTACGCCAGTCGACGGTAAGTGTTTTGAATCATTCCTCTTACATTGTGACTCTAGGATAGTTAGTATGGTTGGATCAATACCATGCAAAGCAGGTATTGATCTAAACCCTAATTTGCCGTCAAACCCTAGATTCGAGTTCTAAGATGATTATCATCAAAACTAGACTTGAATGAGTTGGAGATAACTCTAACTCAAAGCTCAGACTTAGAATGGATAGGAGAAACCCTGGAAATCCATGGAGATTGATCGACGACAGTTGAAAAACCTAATGTATGGTCTTCCGGAGACATACTGGTCGACCATCCTGGTTGCTAGTTTTTCCACAGAGATGCGACCGGTATGTTGCGATTGGTCAGCTCTGAAAGGCTGGTTTTGAACTCTGTTGGTTTTTCGACCAACGTGAAACCCTAAGAAACTATTCTAATTGAACCCTAATATAATGTAGGACTCTGTGATAGCACGTTTGGATCTTGCGACGTGGAGCAAGCTATCAAACGAGGGTCAGGTAAGGGAATCTGACCTAAACCCTAATAAATAAAGGACAGTAAAACGTTGTTAATAATAACCCTGAATATATGATGTGATGGTTGTGCATATTCACATGTCATCTTTTATTTCCAGTTATTATTATTGTTCATGCATATTCCATATGATAGGATGTGATTGTTAGGCATGTGGTTGTTTTCGTTGGTGTGTGGAATGGGAAGGGCCTGAGGCTTGGGATCATTCCTCACACTGGCACCTTTTGTAGTATTCTATCTTAGCATGCTTGGTACGGGTAGGGCATCAGGGGAAGGTCGTGGTACTGTGGTCTCTGGCATGTGGTCGCTGGCCTGGCCACGATGTTGTGGCACTGTGGTCTCTGGCCTGGCCACAGTGCTTTAGCTCTATCTCTATGCCGTAGGGAGTTATGTTGGGATAGGGTCTACTTGCGTATTGTTCTGTCTTAGTATGCTTGATGCGGGTAGGGCATCAGGGGGAGGTATGGTATTGTGGTCTCCAGTCCGGCTACCATGCTCTAGCTCTATCTCTATGCCGTAGTAAGTTGTACTAGGATGGAGCCTACAGTGATGACATATAGGATTGGTTAGTTACGAGCCCAGTTTGCAAGCCCTAGCCAGTAGGGGCTTATGTATTGGTATGGGTGGAGTATCAGGGGAGGTAGTGGATGCCTTAGCTCTATCTCTATTCCATGATGGGTGCATGTGGGTCGGTGGTAGTGTGGTCTACTGTGCGATGCTACACACTCGTGTATAGAGGTGAGGCGGCCTCCGAACCTTTCTATAGCACATTGCAAACTTGAATCAGACCACAGCATAAAATGATTGTTACTGATGCATATAATATTGATACACAATCTAATTGTCTTGCTGAGCTAAGTTGTGAGCTCACCCTCTGTATATACATTGTTTTTAGATGTTGATGCAGGTTACACGGTGGACGATTATATGAACGCTTCGACGTATAGAGGTGTTGCTGCTCTGGACATACAGGCAGGAGAGGACGAGCATGACGTTTCATGCGAGTGCCCTTTCTGCGTGTACCTTTGACTTTATTTTATTTGTTTCAGTTATTTTATTAAAGTGATGTAAGGATATTTAACTACATTTGGAATTTAGATAATTGGATACTTATTTAGATTTTATCAATAGAATACTTAGTTTATTTATTTAAAGACTTCCACTGTATTTATTATATTCTGATTGTGGTTATGTGCAATGGTTTGTATGAGTGGACACGGTCTTATTGAGATCCTGGTGTGAACCGTTGGTTCAGTGACGGTTCACTCACACCATTCTGGTTGGTTCAGAATTGGGGTGTGACAAATCCTTCTCCTTGTATGATACGACGCCGACTATCACGGCCCTATGACCACCCTATGATGACACGTGTCATCCTTATGGTTGACCGACTTAGCTCCCTTGGCTACAGTCTCCTACTCCTGCTCGGAGTCTACGACTTGGGTGTCCCTCAGAGCGACACCTGACAATCCTATTGGCGATCTGCTTCCCTGAGTCCTGGTGCCTCCATGCCTCTTACTAATCTCTATAAGTAGAGGACAATCTCTCAAGGTAATTCATTCACAATCTCACTATCTCATCCACTTTTCATTCTCGTAAGTTCAAACTCTCTCATCGTCTCACTCTCTTTAAATTGGAGATAGCTTCATGTTATCTCTTGACTGTTTATATTGGGAATCTGACTTAGGCATCGGAGTGTACACGGGGCTTAGTCGCCCAACTCCCTTGTAATGTCATCTTTTTTACTATTGGAAAGCTTCAGTGCAACATATCATTGTCCGTTATTAATTCAAATAACTTCAGCCGCCACACGTCAACTAACCCACATACTCTTCCACGTGTTTCTATTTACTGTGCTCAAGGATCTCGATCCACTCGTTTATATTCACTACTTTTTCCCTAGTTTCACATAGACCCATCATTCAATTCAATCTCTCTTCCATCTTCCATCTTCCATCTTCCTGCAGTTAGCTTTGCTGAAGCAAAGGGGAAGCCCAAACCCTTCGTTCATATGGGCTCTGATAGCTGCTTTATTTCTAAGAATTTGATCATTCCTGTAATGTCTAGAAACTTTGAAGATCAAAGATATCGTATTAGCCCGTCAGTCCGGATCCAAATCGTCTTCTCCCTGAGATTCGGGAGGAGGGGCGACGACCCCACTGGATGGTCACCATGTGGGGGTCGAATGAATCCGACCCCTCCGTTCGAGTCGACAAGCCAAGCCGACAAGAGAGTGTCGGCTCGAACGGAGGGGTCGGATTCATCCGAGCCCCACATGGCAACCATCCAGTGGGGTCGCCGCGTCTCCTCCCTGAAGTACAGAGATGAGACGATTTGAATCCCGCCAGCCCATGTACTGCAGGTACTACTAGATGCCATCTCTCTCTCTCTCTCTCTCTCTCTCTCTCTCTCTCTCACATATTAAAACCTCCTACATTTAAGGTATATGTATTTTCATGTAAAATGTTAAATTTTTTGCAAGAAGGATAAAGATTGATTGAAATTTAATCCAAATTAGATACTTTTTTTTATAAACAAGGTAGATATTTGGCCCTCGATTGGTATCAATCAGTACGGTCTAGGTATGGTATAAGAAATAAAAGCCTTTACCATTAGCATAACACATCGTTTTAGTAGAAAGCTTTTACCAAGAGGTAAAGTGGGTGATACTAGAATCTGATTTTCAGAGTCCGGATCACCTGCATTTACTAGAAGAGTAATTACTCTTTTAATACGCTCTTCGAACGACAAGTGTCCCATGGAATTAATGATGCTAACTTCTGTTAGCTATATATATATATATATATATATATATATATATATATATATATATATATATATATATATATATATATATATATATTCTATTTTTAATTTCTTTTATTTAAGTAGATTGAATCGGTGAATTGGCAATCACATTTTTTAAGGTAGGTAAATCTATTAGAAATAAATCACTAATGATTTTTAAGGTAAGTAAATCAATTAGAAATAAAACTCTAATGATTTTTAAAAAGAAAAATAATTATAAATAAAATTCACGATTTTTTTAAATTCAATTAGAGTTTTATTTCAAGATTTTTAAAAAGAAAAACAATTAGGAATAAAATTCTAATAAAACTCATGATTTTTAAATTCAATATAGTTTTATCTCATTAAAAAAATAATAAAAAAACATTTTTTTCCCTTTTCTCTCTCTCCAATGGAAATAAATAGAATAAACGGTTTTTTTTTAATGAGATAAAGCTCTGTTGAATTAAACTAAAAAAAATTAAAGGAGGAGAGAGAGAGAGAGAGAAAAGGGCAAAAAAAACATTTTTTTTAATGAGATAAAGCTCTGTTGAATTGAAAAATCATGAGTTTTATTATAATTTTATTTCTAATTGTTTTTCATTTTAGAAATAGTTAATTCAACTATGAGCATTATCTCATTAAAAAAAATCAATATGAATCAATCGAGGTGGGACTCTCTGTGGTTCATCATTTCATAGTCCAATGAGCTCACTTCACTATTCTAGTCTTGTTTATCACTTCATGATTTATACCTCATTGTCCAAGTTTTAATCAATTGGAAATAAATAGAATAAACCATTTTTTTAATGAGATAAAGCTATGTTGAATTAAAATAACAAAATCTATAGAAAAAAAAAGAAAAGAAGAAGAGTTGGAGAGAGAGAAAAGGGAAAAAAAAAGCTTTTTTTTTAATGAGATAAAACTCTGTTGAATTAAAAATCATGAGTTTTATTAGATTTTTATTTCTAATTGTTTTTTTTTTTAAAAATCGTTAGAGTTTTATTCTAATAAAAACTCTAATTGAATTAAAAAATCGTGTATTTTATTAGAGTTTTATTTCTAATTGTTTTTTTTTTAAGTCATTATAGATTTATTTCTAATAGATTTACTTACCTTAAAAAAGACGTGATTGCCAATTCACCAAATCAATCTACCTAAATAAAAGGAATTAAAAAATAGAATTTATTTAGCGGAAGTTAGAACGGTTAACTCCATGGGACACTTGTCGTCTAAAGAGCATACTAAAAAAGTAATTACTCTTCTAATAAGTGCAGGTGATCCGGACTCTGATTTTTAGTAAGTGGTGGATTATCTACTTGACAAATCGGGATCTCTTGGGTTTTAGTGCATTGGCATCCTTGAAGATATTCTTCACCTTCAATCAGCATATTTTGAATGTTGTATTTTAGCTTTATTTGTATGGAACAAAACAATATTGCTGACTCCCTTTCTAGGAAAACTTTGTCGTTAACGTGTATGACAATTTGGCAATTCCGATATTTGAATTTAAGAAAATTATTATCTAAATTCCTTGAATGCCATACCTACTAATAAATAAATTTCATCTTTTTTAAAAAGAAATATATCTAAATAACCCACTCTAATGTCCAAAGGCGTATCTTAATCTTACCCTAAAAACATCTAATTAAACAAAAATAAATGACATTCATTAGGTTATAATTTCTCTGACTATGCTACACATGGTTGGACCAGAACCCACTAGAATAACCCAAACTTGGGCCTTTCATCAAAATGGATGTGAGTTCTTCTGTCACAGGATTTTTTTTTTTTTGGGTAAACTGCTGCCACATGATTCAATCATTGCCTAGGTTTGAGGAATCGGAATCGGACTCGGAATCACATTCTCAATTCCATCTAATTGCAATTGGAAGCCGTTGATCCCGATTTCCTTCCAATTCCAATTCTCAAGTCGTGAATTCGATCGAAAATATTTTAAAATTAACCATGCATAGGAAATATTGTAAACTAAGGAGTGCAAAAAAGAAATTACGAAATTCGCATACACGAGATTTTGTTCGCTATACCAATGCCCACATGATTTAAAAACGCATCTATATGAAAAGGATGAACCTACTTATAAACCACTCTCACCCCCCTTCTCCCCCCACCCCCCTCAAACGATGTGGGATTATCATAGAACGCCCCCTCTTTATACGACAACATGCAGAATCTTATAATTAATACAATGCTATATGTTATTCGTGTCATATTTTGTAACAATCATTGATGTTGATAATGGTTTACCCAAGTTTTCCTTATTACTGAAGCATCTCAAATGGGTGCATGGTATACAATTGGTAATGACTGATAATGGAAAGAAAATGGTATATATATATAGGTTCTTGTCATTGAAGGCACTCTGGAGGAGGTGTTTGGTACCTTGACCTATCAGAACAGTAGTCATATGTTATGTATTTTCTTTTCACACCTTCATATGCCCTTTCTTGGATGGAGTCTAGAACCCCATATTTTTCACTGTTCCACCAATAGCTAGAAGAATAACAAGGTTGAGTGTTGGAGTTTTGAGATGTGCAGCCATCAATGTTGAAACCTTGGAATTGAGCTTTGAATGGTGCTTGGCTCCAATCTATCTTTGTTTTGCCTCCATCTGTAGCCCAACTCTCACCATTCCATAAGCTTGCCACTATTTGCATCGGTTGACTAAGGTAATTAACTCCGATGTTAGTCTTGTTCTTGAAAACCCTAATAGGGACTGTGTCAACAAAAAACCTGTAAAGGCAATCCCACCAAAATCACTATTTGAGAAATTGATTAATCTACTTGAAAGGTTAAAAAATAAATAAAAATTAAAACCAATATTGCTTTGTTACTAAGTTAACCAATTCAAGTCAATGATATCAACTAGATTCGTATTTATTTAAGTACTAGATGTTTGCATCGGTCTATTCGACCTAATCTAGGTCTGGTATCAACAAGTTCAAAACCAAACCATTATAAGAATTGGAGAGAGAATGCTAACTTACACAATTTGATGTTGGTTCCAAAGGATTTTGTAGGTGTGAAAATTTGCTGTAGGATCAAACCAGAGAAGAATTCTTTGCTCTCTATTCCCTTGCCCATTTGCAAAAACATTGGTCTGTAATGAATTGGGCTTCCCTTGTTTATTACCCAAGAATTCAAAATCGAGTTCATCATGTTTATCGGTGTGTGAATTCAGCTGCCAAAAATGGATTCAGAATCAATAAGAATCAAATCTTTCTTACAGTGCTGTAGAAAAGCAGATGACCCTATTCCACTGTTTTTTTTTTTGTTTTTTTCTCAACAAGGATACCGTGTAAGAAGACCAAAGGATAGTATAGGAAATATGACAACAACAAGAAACTTCCAATAATCAAATAGAAGTAAGAAGACTATAGAAAAAGGAAACCTTACATAGAAAGCTGTAACTATCCCCGCAGAGTCCTTATCCGGTAGCTTTATTCTCAAAGAGAAAAATCCAGAACCATAACTGAACTTGGATCCAAACCCGGAGCCTGTGTAATGTACAATCAGATAATATTATGCTAATACATACCTTCTGTCTACGTCTGAAATATTAAGGCTCCCTTTAATGTGTATTATATAATTAATTGTATAATATATTATGACATAGTTATTTTTACCAAAAAAAAATTATAACATATTTATTTGTTTGGTATGATTTATAATATTTATTTATATATAAAATAAATTGATATAATATAAAATCTACAAATAGGTTACAAGGTGTTTATCATTATCATGATAATCTATAATCACTTTTTTATGTTTAATGGTATTAAACGATTATTATTTATGATTCATAATTTAATCTTATAAACGATTTATTTTTAATAACTCACAAAAATAAATATAAACTATACCAAAGAGAGCCTAAGGAAGTTGTTCAATGAGGCCTAGAATGCTTCTTACTACTGGCCGAAATCGATCCGATACCTATCCGGTGTTGGGTATGGAGCCAGTGGCTGCACAGGTGACTGATATATTCCAATAAAAAAACAGCAAATAATCGGTATCGGATTGGATCAGTCATAGATGAAACCGATATAAATCAGTTGATCCGATCCCGATTACAAAAACCATGATTACAACATGAAAAGTCCATCCCCAATAAAGTGTTGTTAATTAACAACCACTACTACTTCTTCAATCAACAAAATTACATCAGATAAAAATATTGATTTGAGAAAGAAGCATGGAGAAGGTAAGAAGATAAACCAGAAGACTTGTCCATGGAAAGCTGGATTTCTCTTCCTTGGTTAATGGACTGAACATGATCAGATCCCCAAGTAATCTCATAGTTTGTATCAAAACTAGGATCGGTAGCTCTAGTTGCAACTGATCCACCAACTAGGCAAAATGCTAGGAGAAACAAAGATGAGAAACTCATTAGGACAGAACTTGTGTTTGCTCTATGGTTTCTCTTAATTCTAGTACAAACCCAAGGTACTGCATCTGCATGCATATATATAGATGGTTGGACGTTATCTTCCGAGGACATATATCTATGAAGAGTTTGAACTGGGAAGCAATGAGTGTGCCAAATTATTATCTTCAATTCCTCTACGCAACTGAGGATATCCCCATATATATATATATATATATATATATATATATATATATATATATATATATATATATATATATCAGATTATCCCCACAACAGTCCATATCAGATGTGCATACATGAGAATGAGTGACAGAGAAAGAGAAAGAGAGAGAAAGAGAGAGAAAGTGAGGGAGAGAGAAAGATAGAGAGAGAGAGAGAAAGAGAGAGATTCTTTATCTTGGGTAAATAAAAGGGATTCAAATCATCTCCTCCTTGTATTTCAGGGAGGAGATACGGCAATCCTATTGGATGGTCGTCATGTGGGGGTCGGATGAATCTGATTTCTCCGTTCGAGCCGACACTCTCTTGTCGACTTGGCTTGTTGGCTCGAACGGAGGGGTCGGATTCATTCGACCCCCACATGGTGACCATCCAGTGGGATCGCCGCCCCTCCTCCCGAATCTCAGGGAGGAGACGATTTGGATCCAAATAAAAGCAATCCATTTCCAACAACAGAACCTTTACATGACTTCAATGTATAGTGCCCACAGGCAACGCTAGAAGGAGGAAAACCGACTATTAAATGGTTCGATATATTATGGTTTTAGAAATGAAACTGTTTAGTTAAACGATTCGATTCTGGTTTCAAAACCAGAATGAAACCGTATAAATCGACTATTTGAAACCGTTAAAATCGACTAAACCTTTACTTTAATCCCTTAACGATAAATGTCTATATTTGTAAAAATAAATTATATTTTAATGCTTTACACACGGCATACTTCTAAATCGTAAATCCATTTTCATATATGATTAAAATTATTGTAAAGATTTCCTTGGCTTTCCCTCTACTTTGTTGTTAAAACTCTTTTCCTCTCCTTCTCGGCAACGAAACTGTTTAAAAACCAAAAAATCGAAATCGATTAATAATCGATTTTGGTAAGTATTTTGACACCGCTTAATAAATGGTTCAGTTTTGATTTTACTCATTACACACCAAACTGAAACTGAACCGCACCATTAAATCAAAATCGCACTATTTAACACCCTTAAGGAAAACTATCAAACCAACAAAAACCACTATTGCTGGAGCTAAAGAAAAAGACCTTTCTAAACAGAAAAAAAATCTCATTCTTTAATTAACCTTCTTTGCATACTTGAGTTTAGAACAAAAATGTCACGCTCTTTAATCGATTTTTATTCTATGGTAGGAATGCATTTTCCGTCCGAGAAAATATTTTCAAGAATTAATGCATTCCACGTATCAAACGACAGCCTAAGTTTCTAAGATGCACTCAACAATGATGCATTTGAACAAACCACCATAAGTGCAGAGAACTTATAAGACATTTCAATTAGGCCTGCTTCTGATTTTGACAGATAAATAATAGATTGATTGAGGAAGTTGGGATAGATATGAATGGGAGTGAGAAGGGTTGGTGGATATGAGATGAGCTGGAAACAGCTTTACTGATGGACCACAAAAGAAGTTTGTTATCCAGGAATAGACTATGGAAGTCAATTCCTTTTTCTTTTTCTTTTTTTTCTTTTTCTTTTTTTTTTTTTTCTTTTTTTGGTAAAATATGGAAGTCAATTCTTTGATACATTATATTAGTACACTCATGTTTTGCCAATGGTCTCTTCCTCATGGATTGATTTTATTCTGTTTATTTTAAATCAATTACCTGTAAGAAAACTAAACACTTGAATCTACCATGGTGAATCATTTAACATAAATAAACGATATACTCAGATCCATTGCGGTTGAAGACGTTCTTGGCTATGTTATATCAGCCTTATTTGTTCTATTCTACTTTAGATAATAGCTACCAAAAGACATAGCTGTTTAATATAGAATGGGAGGAGAATCAACCCTAAAATAAGAATAATTTGATATTTCCCATAATATGGTCAAATTACCAATAAACCCATAGAATGTTTTATATAATAAAGTAGTTAATTGGTATGCTAATAACTCATTACAAAAATACTCTCAATAGGATTTTCATCCAACCAAACATGTCAATCAATTCCCATCCACAAATCCAATGCATGCTTATATATGTTGAAAACATTACATCACTGCTTCATAAGGCAACAGAAGACTAAGGGGTCATAGATTAGAATCCAAATCATCTATTGTCATCTAATCGTGTCAACCATGCAATCATAGTTGGTCCCTCTTGAACGACGTGAGAGGATTTCTATCCGATGGATTGACATCAATTTCAAATTTTTGTTCCCTTTTGGGGAGAAACTACAGGTTAATCTAGGAATGAAATCGTCTCCTACGAGGGTATCCGTAGGAGATGTTGCTGTCTTGGTTGGATGCACACCACGTGGTTGCATTGGTATCCGACATCTCAAGACCACAAAGCCGCAAAATAAGGAAATTGAACCGTGTCACACTCTATTCTCCATCCTTCTTCCAACCCTCCATCATCGACCTTCTTCCCGTCCCCTGTGCAACTACCCTTCACAGGCCGAATTCTCCCAGATTCCTCTAGACCGAGACCATCCTTTTCCTTTCCCAATTAAAGAGGTCAAATAGAACCCAGAAAAGCAACTTAAAGGGAAGGGAGAAAAAAAAAATGAACTCTCACTGGCATAGATTCAAACACTTCATATGTAGGATAATAAAATCATCAAGGCATGAGATAGATCACCAAACCGAGAACAGTAAAAATTATGAAAGAAAAAAAGGATAAAATGAGAAACGGCAATAATTAAAAAAAAAAGGAGTACATGTTGCCCGAAATCAGTAGTAGCAGTGGTTGCAGGGTCCTCCTCCCTAGTTAGCATTGGTGGTGGCGCCTCTTTCTTTCCTTTACGGTAGTGTCGATGGCACTACTCTTCTTCCCTCCACGACAACTAGATGGGAAGCAAAAGAAGATTGGTAGGCATATTAGGCTGGGGGGAGTGTTGGGTTGGTGTCTTGTATTCTGTGGCATCTACGTAATTATAAGGGTAGTATTTGTATTAGGGTATGAGTCTATTATATGTACGGGGATAAACTTATAATTATGGTGGGATTAGGAATTGTAGGTTTCCTTATATATTGTCTCTGTGTGGAAAAATCTAGGTAAGGTCTAAGGAAAGGAGGACACTGTATCAGGTGGAAACAATTATAGAGAGTTTTCTTGACAATAAAGAATATCTATTTCTCTGTGGTGGATGTAGGCATTCCAGTTTGGGTGCTGAACCACAACAAATCCTGTGTTGTATGTATGCTTGATCTTCGTCTCTTTCTCGTGGTTGTGCGTTCATACCTAACAAGTGGTATCAGAGCCAGGTTCGATAGATCGGTTACGGATCTGAAGGAAGGGAAGTGTGCAAGGATTATTAGAGAAGGATGCATTTTTTTCTCAACATCGATCGGAACCAAAAGAGTTCTGTGACAAAGCAACAGACGAAAAGAAAAATGTACAATCTGTTTTTTTTTCTGAACCTAAGTGTTCTCAATTTTTGTGAAGATCGAGAAGTGATAAGGAGGTTTGAAGAAAAAAAAGTATTGTACTGAGTTTTTTTTAAGCTAGACTTTTCTCTTCTTTTGTGAAAACCGAAGAGAAGGAGAAGTCACAAGGATTATAAAAAGTAATCAATACTTTTTATGTGGACATGTTCCTCTAAATTTCCACGGCTAAGGTGGAGGATTAAAGAAGAAAAAAAAAAGGGGGTTGGTTGGCTTTGTACGGTGAAAAAAAAAAAAAAAAGGGATACGTACAGAGTATACGTACATTGTATCATCCAAAGAGAAGGGGAAAACATAGATGTTGTTGTCTCAAGGATTTTTGGGTGCTACAGAGTCATTGGAAGGAATAGATCGAGCAAATTCGGTGTCCTTGGTATCGATTGAACAGTTTTGTGCAAGATCAACGGTGATTGAAGCTCTTGTAAGTTGATGACAGGTACAAACGGTAAAGATCGAGTTAATCGGATGACGGCAAAGGGTTCAAACTTCTCCACAAAACCTTTCAATGGCTATAATGATTTCACCTTGTGGTAACAACGGGTGAAAAATATCCTTACGGGGGAGGAGACTATTAAGGCTCTCATGAAGAAATTCGACAAATCAAAAAAGTTGACTGATGATGAGCGGCTAGAGATGAGTGATCTGGCAAATAGTACGATCCAGTTGTTTCTAGCAGATAATACTCTTCGTAGGGTCATTGGTTTGAAGGATCTAGAAAAAGTTTGGACGAAGTTGGAGAGTAGGTACAAGTCCAAGTCATTGACAAATCGATTATTTTTGAAGAAACAATTATATGACTTTCACTTGTCAGATGGAGTAAAATTTGAAGTGCATATTGACGAGTTTAATAGGATTCTGATGGAGTTGTCTGCTCTTGATGTGAAGATCGAAGATGAGGACAAGACACTTCTCCTGTTGGCCTCATTGCCTCATTTATTTGATTATATTGTGACTACACTGTTGTTTAGTAAGGATACTCTCAAACTTGATGATGTTATTACTGCTTTGATGATGAATGAGACACGACGAAAAAATAGTAGTGAGGGGACGTCAGATGAGGGTAATGCCTTGGTTACAGTTGGTGGTCAAGGTAGAAGAAGATCAAATGGGAGACAGGAATATGACAAGAATTAGGGTTGCTCCAAGTCACAAGGTCCCAAAATAATTTGTTATTATTACGATGAGGAAGGTCATATAAGATGGGATTGTTCAAAACGTAAGAAGGATAAAAAAGAAAAAGAAAGACAAGGAGAGTGGAGAAAAATCTACTGTTGGTGTCATAGAAGAGTGGAGTGATGGAGATCTCCTTCTCACTACTTCATCAGGTACGGATACTTCATATTGGATTTTAGATTTAGGTTGTTCGTTTCATATGTGTACAGTTAGAGAACAGTTTGTTACATAACATGAATGTGATAAGGGTACAGTCAGAATGACAAATGATGCTAAAAGCAAGGTTGTCGGGATTGGGACTGTACAGATTCTCATGTTTGATGGGATTGTGCAAACTGTAACTGGGGTTAGACATGGGTCGGACTTAAGGAAGAATCTAATTTCATTAGGAACACTGGATGTGATGAGGCTACATGTGTTCATCTGAAGGTGGAGTTCTTAAGGTCTCCAAAGGGGTCATGGTTCTGATGCAGGGACAGATGGTTGGCGATCTATACAGACTTGTAGGGAGTGTTAAAACAGATGATGCTTTTGTTGGAACTCAGGCAAGGAGTACATATGAAAGACAGAAGATGCAAGAAGTTCAAGTTGTGAATAAGTACAGATCTAAGAAGAAGCGAGTTTCCTTTGCTTCGAATTTTGTGAGTAGAAGTGATCTCTTCGGTGATACTGTAGTTGTGGGAGAGATAGAGTCACTTCACATCATGCAGCGATGAGCTGTACGGGACATCCGGACGGGGTGTGGGCTATGCTGGTTTGGGTTTAGCAGTTTGACAGAGACAGGTTTTCAGAATCAACATCAACGGATTTTCTTCAAGGTGGTTTGTAGAATCCAGGCCAGGTGGAGATTTGTTGGGTAGGTGTCTTGTATTCTGTGGGATCCATGTAATTATAAGGGTAGTCTTTGTATTAGGGTATGAATCTATTATATGTACGGGGATAAACTTATAATTATGGTGGGATTAGGATTTATAGGTTTCCTTATATATTGTTCCTGTGTGGAAAAACCTAGGTAAAGTCTGAGCAAAAGAGGACACTGTGTCTAGTGGAGAGAATTTTAGAAAGTTTTCTTTGCAATAAAGAATTTCTGTTTCTCTGTAGTGGAGGTAGACATTTCGATTTGGGTGCTGAACCACAGTAAATCATGTGTTGTGTGTTTGTTTGATCTTTGTCTCTCTTTCGTGGTTGTGCGTTCATCCCTAACAGGGAGATGTAGCAGGTGGAGGGTGAATGTGGTTGAATGTAAATTGGAATTGAGATCTAGGGCACCAAATGGGTTGTCGGATTGTTGTGAATATGTCAGAGGGAAACCCGGGGGTTGAAGATGAAAGGGTTGTAGGATTTTTGTAGGGTTGATGAGGACTAATGGAAGAAATTGGAATGAAGATAAAGATGGTTTTGGAAGGGTAAAGGTCGATTTGCAGAGTGGTGATGAAAAATGAAAGGAAGCAAAGGTGGATGAAGTGGAGAAAGGAGATGGAGAGGACGGCGGCGATGGTGCTTATTAGGGAGAATTCGGCCGGCAAAGGGTAGTTGCACAGGGGATGGGAAGAAGGTCGATGATGGAGGGTTAGAAGAAGGATGGAGGATAGAGTGTGATTGGTTCAATTTTTGTTTCCTATGGCTTTGTGGTTTTGAGACGTCAGATATCAACGCAGCCATGTGGCATATATCTAATCAAGGCAGCAACGTCTCCTATGGATACGCTCACTTGGAGACGATTTCATTCCGTTAATCCAACGGTTCTCTCCATGGTTCATGATTTCATGTGATACAGGTAGCAATGTACTTAAAGGTAGTGGGACCCATCATCACATCCTGTTGACCTAATTTTTTTAATTATTTGTTGCCTGGTGCCAAACTGAACTGGTTTGGTCTTGGAATGATATTTTGGATTTTTCTTTTCGAAGGTTTTACATATGCACACGCTTTGGCCGAAGGAATACGTAGATCTTGTTTGGCCACTAAAAATATGGAAAAAGATGTTTTTCTGTCTTTTCTGTTTTTCCAGTAGTAATCCAGCGATTGAACATCACGATACAAAAATATCCAAGTCATATATATATATATATGAAGAAGATCCGGATCCAGGTCATCTAGCCCGAGTACCCCAAGTGAGTTTTTTTTTCTCTGGTAACTCAAATGGGCTACTGTTCGATTAGACAGATCCGTGGATAAAGTTTGGTAAGATAGTTTTGTTTGCTAATTGAACAGAGGAAAATACCTTTTTTTGTAAAGCATGCTTGTTTTGTATTAATCTGTTTACAGCTTGCCATTTTTTATGGATACGTTGTTGGGAATAGAGTCTCGATCCCTTTTATAGTATGAAATCCATTGGATATGAATGGTGATGGAATCTTATGGAATATATAATTACATACAGGTGAATCATTTTTTTGAGAATAATTCATCGGTATGTATTTATAATATCTTTTTTGGGATCTCATTATCGTTCATATCTAGCAGGTCCCATATTTTAGAAATGGATTCCACATCACATGACGGTGATAGCATCCCATAGAGAGTACATATAAATGCAGGTGATCTAAACTCTACATTGTTATTGGTTGATTGATTTGATAATTAAGACTAAAGTGTATATTGAAAATGACAACGGATACAATAACTTGACATTCTTTATATATATATTTTTTCCCGGTTGGTTCATTTAGTTACAGGGAAATTAAAGGAAAAAGAAATTAAAGGAGAAAGAAATGAAAATTTTCAAATTAATATAAACATATATAATCATTATTCATATGACACCAAATTATTTTATATTGGATTATTAAATTTTACTTTATTTTGCATTCAAATACCTTATATTGAAAAAGTAAATAAAATTTATATTTAAATATATTATTACTAAATATGATAAAAATAGTTAATTTATACGATCATTACTAAAATAATATTTTTAAGTTTAAAAATTTTCACTTTTTTTTTTTTTTTTTTAATTTCCCATGTTACCAAAAGGAGCCTTTATTTCACGTATGAATATGTCAATTCAATAAAAAAAAAATGTCGGATTAATAGGCCTAGAAGCATGGCTTTTCTTCCCATGTGGATTGATGGAATGAAATCCTCTCCATCATCGGTATCAGATGAAGATTCGATTGCCGACCCCTGATACATGACATGTGGGAGTCGGCTGAATCCGAGTCGTCCAGTCAGTTGACGAGCCCTCTTTCCATCTCTCACCTTGTCAACTGGATGGACAACTCGGATTCAGTCGACCCCCACGTGTCACACATGAAGGGTCGCCAACCGTGTCTCCTTCCAACCAGAGGATGGAGAGGTTTTCAATCCGTGAATTGATATAGGTCCCCAGGGCTGCAACAGGGTCAGGTTTTTCAAAACCCTAACCCCAATCTTGACTATTTAAACTTAACCCTAATCTAGCCCAACCCTGTCAGGGTCAGAAAATATACAACCCTAACATTGACCCTGGCAGGTTGGACCTAACCCTAACCTGCCCTAATTGACCCTGACAGGAGGTTGGACCAGGTTAACCATGATTAACCCTGATTCAGGAGGAGGTAAAAAGAGAAAAAAAGAGAAGATAAATGATATCAATCATACAATTCATTTAAAACGAGTCGTCCGGCGGAAAAGAGTTTCTGAGTGGAGTAAAAGAACTTGGGATCGTCGATCTCTTCCTTAAAGATTGGGATGAGTCGATGTCGGTCGATGATGTGAAAACACTTCCTGATGTCGAATTCCAAAAACCAGCGAGAGGTTCCCCACTCCACTTCTTCTTTAGTAGGTTCATCTACAACATCTGGTGGTGCCCTCGTGGGCACGTTCCTCTCTGGGTCGGTCTGGTCTAATCGAAGTCAACGATTAATGTTTGGATAAAAATTCTTTCCGTCATCATCCTATTTCGAGGACTCACAGAAACACCTCGGATGGTGCCACAATCTGTTCTACGAACCTATCTTTCCCTAACCTGGCTGATGGAAAGATGCTTGGTTCAGTCGTTTCTATGCCCCACCCTGGGTAAGACTTTTCTTGCTGCGCCCCTAACAGAGTCAAGGCAACGGTGCTCTACAAGGTTCTTCGGGTAGGGAAACTGCTCGATCTCAATATCAATCTCCAGCTAATGCGGGTGGATCGACAAGATCAATGGCTACTGGACTATCGGGCTCTGCCTTGGCCACGGGCAAGCCCCCCGGCTGAGAGCACTTCATCATCGGAGGGGCCTACTGGTACAAAGTACCTATTTGAGAAACCAGCGCTAACAGGGCGGCTCGCTCGATGGTGCCCTCATCCTCGTGCCTTACCTTTGCGCATATGGGCTTTATTTTCTCTACGGCGTCAACCATAAGTTTGATTACATCGCGTTCAGTTCGAGCTGAATAGAGAGGGCAATAGACACAAGGACCGATACCCGGGACAAAGTGTTACTGGAGCACAACTTCCGGACACTCATGCCCGATCGTGAGACTGCCTGTTGAACGTCCGATGGCACGTTGCTCCGACCTGAGCTATGCAAGAACGAGATCTGACCCTTCGAAACCTTGAATGTTTACCCCGGTCCGAACCGGATAGAAAATTCCTTACGGGATAACATCTGATTGAATCCCTTCTGAATGCCTGCCTCTCATGAATTCCCTCCCGGAGACTGGAGTTGATCAACGGATGGCCGCCTCTAAACCTATGGCACAAGCCTCATATTCTGCTATGTTATTTGTACCACCTAAATTTAGCCTGAATGCCAAGGGGCCTGCCCAAATAGTAGAACTAGAAGTCAGAGCTCTAAACCTGGATTTGGGATCCCTAAATCCCATTTGATCTTACCTCAAATAGAAATCTCATGTCGATCATTAAACATGCTTTTGATTGTCCATTACAATACTCATGAGAATCATAAATCTTTACCAATGAAAATATAAACAAAATATGAATAAGATTGGTAGCCAAAACAGAGGAGAATTCTAAAAGATCAACAAATAAAATAGAAACAACAAAAATCAAACAACATACTCAATCTGTCAAAAGAACAACAGAAAGATTGAAAACACATAACTCAAAACAAAGTAAAATCTTCTTATAGTTTTCTAATAGATCAGCAAATGAAGTCGAAACAATAACAATCAAACTATAAAAAACATTTAACTCAAAACAAGGAAAACCCCTCGGGAGATTTCGATTCTCACCTAATCTTCTTCGATAGTCGACTCTCAGTCTCTCAGACAATGTCTCAACGCCTCTTAGAGTTGGCAACACTTCCCAGAGTATGAATATGAGACAATTGAAGTTTCATTCCCATGTTGAGTTTATCACATTACATAGTGAATCTTGGAAAATTCACCAAGAATATAAGACAATTGAGAAAAGCTACGAATAAATAGATGGCTGCAATTTAAGGGAAAAATGCCAATACATATGGGGTTATATGATTGAATTTGGCTGTCCAAAAGTGGAATTTTTTGTCGGCTCCTTTGCCTATAGGGTGGAGGTTGAAACCCGTCTTCTATGTTCTAGTACTTTTATAAGGGCAATGGATCTATCTAAAATTTTCAAATGAAAAATAAAAACTTTTTATAGTTTTACACAACTTGATTGTATAAGCTATGAAAATTTCTTACCCCATTTAGCAATGATATTTATTAAATATAATTTTAATTTATTTTTCGAATGCAAGAGATTTGGATGCAAAAGAAAATATAAATTAATAATTAAAGATGGAATGATTTCGATTCAATTATAAAGTCATGTGATCATTTGCTATAACAATAGTTTCCTTTACAAATATTAATTTTCATTTATCTTCCCTTTCATTCTCCTTGTGATCAATCAAAGCCTATCTAAGAAATTTGGAAAAGAAGAAATACAATTGTCTTCGAAGGCATGACAACCTTATCCCTCTACAGAAGTGGATGAGTGTCAACTCCTCGACTCACGAGGCTATCTCTGCTCCATCTACGGTCGGCTTCGACCATGCTATCTTCAACCAGTCAACTCTTTCTCCGTCCGGGGCCTTGGTGTATGTGGCCATCGTGCAAGCTAGAGAGAAAACAGGTTGGCTATTTCCTCAATTGTGGTTTTCTCCCAATCCCATTAGAATAAATAGTATGGGACTATGTTGTATTGATTTGTTTCCTAATTTTGAACCTCTCTGGATTGCATTAGAGCATCTGCATTCCACAATGGTATTGGTCGGTGAGGCTCCTGTAATCAAGCTTGGGCTGCAAACACTTAAAAATTTGTGAACATCTTGTGTGACGATGCATTCTAATTCTTAGACTTTGATTAGTCACCTAGGTGGTGGGGATAGTCATCCATCGGTGGAAGTTCTGTCATCGTACAGGATTTCGTTTCCCTCTCTCTCAGTTTTTCATCAATTGATTTTGTTTTTGTGAATAAGTACTCTAACATGTTGGCTCATGAGTTAGCCAAGTGGGCTCTTTATGCCCTCGGTGATGGGTTGTGGGTCACCTTTTCTAGAGTCTATCAAAACCTTAATACCAGTGTTTTTATTTTATTTTATTTTATTTTATTTTTGCTATAAAACCCTTTACGGGGCAAGGATATTGAATTCAGTGCCAAAGGGGATGGCCCTTCATGGGGAGGAGAATGAATAACCTATTTGAGTAGTGTGAAAAACCTTTCAAAGTCTAAATTTTAAAAAATAAATAAATAAAATAATCATAAGAATAGCACTTCACCATAATGAAATCTAGTGTTCAATTTTTGCCACTATGAGTTATAATTTTAGTACTTCCTTTTTTTTTTGGTAAGAGATAGGTTTGAGGTCTTTTATCATGTAATCCATTCATATATTATAATGTAAAAACTTATGCCAAATGTTACTAGTCATGAATCATTTTTACATGTATATTGACTTGTTTTTTTATTATTAAAATGAAAATAATTTTGGTAACACTCATTTTGAATGTGGACTCCAAATCACTTAAGTGGTATCTATGTGAGAATTATTAGGCCAAGTCGGAAATTGGATTCCATAAAGCCAAATAATTCTCACATCTCTATTTACATAGGAAGTGGGGAAAAATCACTACTTTATTGAATTTAGACTCTGTAAACTTGAGATGGGATCTCAATTTCTAATTGTCGTCGGATTTTTGTTTCTGTGAATTAATTGTTATGGAAATTGAAACATAAAGATTATAAGAACTAGTCACTCTACATATTTTGTTTATGAGGGTAAAAAAAGTAGTTATCCACATTTTATTGCCAATGCACAAGACTGACCACTCAGGGTATCTGAATTGTACCACGTGGATGCTAAAATGTACGAGCAAGAGCCAGAAGCTAGAGAAAATACAAATCCCAAAATTATGGTTGTTCGCAAACCGAGGGTGAGGTCGAAGAAGTACATGTCTTCATCAATGACAAAACAATTTAGCCAAAGCCTAAATCAAATAAATACAAGATTAATGCCGTATCAAACCCTCTTGCCAATAACAAGGCCAATAGGTAGACGGTGAACATGATTGTGTGATCATTCTATGCACATACCCATACATTATTGAGTCTGTCTTTATAACACCGACCACTGTCAATGGCCTATTAACATCAATTCCTTTTGGATTACAGCCGTTAGGCCATCATGAAACCTCGTAAAAAAAGAAATATTTTTGGTTTTTGAATCGAGAAGAGGTTGGGTTTTTGTGCTGAATTTGACGGACATTGATGCCATAAAAAATATCCCTAAACTGATATGGATCTAAGGTGATCATCGGATTTGGAATGCGCTTGGGCTCTCTCCAGCAGTGAGAAGAATTATTATAAAATTCTTGTAATTTCAAGTGAAGTATGTTTTAACCTTTATATATACACTTGATTGAAACTCCATTCCTAAATGCAAGATCATCAGATTACACCTGACGAATATAAAAAAGATCACCATATTACATGGACCCCACCTCGTCCACCACTTTTCAGATCATGGTGCATTTGTAGAATTCTCGGATTGTTTTTAAGAGAGGTACATTAGTGGTTAGAGATGTCGGCATCATATTATTGAGTATAGCCCAGATCATATCAGGCCCAGTTGAGATAGGCCCAATTGATGTAACTGATCAGTTAGAAGTCTATATAAATTAGGGCTGCAATGGGCAGGGTTGGGTCGGGTTTTTCAAAATTCTAACTTCAACCTTGACTATTTAAACTAAATCCTAATTCAGTCCAATCCTGCCAGAGTCAGAAAATGTACAACCCTAACCCTGACTCTGGCAGGGTTGGGCCTAACCCTAACCTGACCTGATTTACTCTGACAGGGTCGGGTTGGGCCGGGTTAACCTTGATTAAACCTGATTCAGGGTCAGATTGATCCTGATATTGACTCTGATTGATCCTGAAACATACAACAAATTACCAATTAATATACATATAACAGTTATAACTTAAAACATAGAAAAAATTTCATCTAACCCCAAAAAAACTATGTCAAATTCGATCTAACCCCCAACAATTTCAAAAGTCTCATCTACCACCCAAAAAGTTTCCAAATGTCTCATCTACCTCCCAAAAATTTTCCACAGTTAGTCAAAGAGACCCCACCCGTTAGTAGAGTTCCGTTAGTTGCAAATATTAGGACAATATTGCCCTTATTCCAAAGGTAAAAGACCGTAATGCCCCCAAACTAAAAAACACCTTTACCTAAAACCCAACGACGGTGAGTTGCAGAGAATGGTTTAGTTTGAAGGAAGATGAAGAAGCACTTGTTTTGTACCTGAGAATAGCTATCAAATCTCTCAGAACGGATTCGTTACCGAGTCTGAAACGTCCGTTGATGAGTTGATTAAGCCAGAGAGGTCTTGATGCAGGTCTCTATCGAAATGGAAGAAAATTGGGCGATTTCTAACTGGAGATTATGAATACCTAGATGTGATCGTAGAAGGAAATCGGTACTTGGTGGAAGTGTCATTGGTAGCTGAATTCATGATTGCTCGACTGACAGATGAGTATCTGTCATTGCTGAAGGTGTTCCCTGCAATTTTTGTTGGAAAACCAGAGGAGCTGAATTCACGATTTCTCCAGAAACGCTAGTTCCGGTGAGAATAAACCTCCTGAGATGCCTGAAATTGCCGAGCTTTCCAGTCAGAGTCCTGACCATAGATGGATTTTCGATGAACACAAGTTCTTCTAAGGTAGAACCCAAGGTTGAGAGGAACCCAGGGAAAGAAACCTGGGTTTCTGTGAAACATCTGTAGAAGAAAAGCTTGCGGAGATAGATGAAGGAGGAGAGTAGAGGGGAAAGCATAGAATTAAAAGTGCAAGGAGGGTTAGGAGAGAAATCTGAAACGTAACCGCAGTTGAGCTCTGTGATGTGAGGCGTAATGGTACCATTTTCGTCTGAGAAATAGTCACATACGATGCCATGAGGAGCTGAGTTGCAGAGGTCGTCAGGGAAGAGAGATCGTCAATCGATGCTGGAGTTGATTGAATCCAACACTTGATATAGAGATTCCTGCTCGTCGTAGTAGAGGGAAGTAGAAGAGACAAAGTATGCAGCGATGAAGCAGAGGACAAGAAGGCAGAGGAGAGCTATAGAACGTGTATCCTCCCTGTAAATCTCATCATGGTCTATATCCAGTGAAATCATTTTCTAGAGATGGGTTTCACATCTTATTTTACCTAGAGCATGTCACCGAGTTTCGACCATATTTTTCAACCGAAAATATGGTCGAAACTGAAATTTTAGCCGAATTTTTGTATTTTTGGTACCGAGAGCACATCTCGTTTCGTATAGACCAAAAATCGAAACATTTCGGCCGAAATCAGAAATTTCGGCCGAAATTTGAAATTATGGTCGATACCCAGTATCATTTCGGGTTAGCTAAAATCCAAAATATTCCAGCCGAAATTCTTAACTATTCCCATAACTCAATGTTTTATTTTAATGTTTTAAAGTTTCATTTTAATGTTTTAAAGAAAGGACAAATTAGTAACTTTATCTCATTTTAATGTTTTAAAGTTTGAAATAGAAAGGGTAGAAATGTCTACTCATATGTTCAGTCCATTCTGTCAGTTAAATGAGGCCGGTTAGAATATCTGGAAACCATTGGATAGTAGATCGAATTTGACATAGTTTTTGGGGGTTAGATGAAATTTTTTCTAAAACATATAACAAACACGATCAACCTGTGACATTCTTTTAAAAACCTAATAAATACAAATCAAATCAGTTTAAGTGTTTAACAATCAAATCTGATAAATAAAACAAATACAAATCATAACAAGTTTAACTATTTAAGTGTTTAACATAAGATTGATAAATGAGAAAAAAAATGATGATCATGATCGGCAATTTGGCCTTCCCAACTCCCATCCTCCTCTCTCCTTTCATTCACAATACATATTTTCTACAAAAAAATAAAAAATAAAAAAAAAAAGAAACGCAAAAGAACCATTAGAAGTAAGAACTGTCATATCCTTTAGTCCAAATCTTTCCAAAATGAGGAATAAGGTCTGTTTTATATTGGGATTCAATAGGGGAAAGAGTCTCAATATCTAGAAATTTCTATCATAGTAGTTCTGTCAATTTTGACAGAGGCCAATATGTTTCCAACTTCCCCATAGTTGCAGTTTCTGAACTTGTAGACTATGCATCAAAATAGCAGATCTGATTCCACTCAACTAAATGGAATTTGAACTTATTTTCCCATCCTCTTCACACAAATTCGCATTGAATGCATTCCATCTTGTTTGCCACCAAAATCGCAACATTAAAAAACGGTAGATATGAAGTCAAAATATTAGCTCAGGTTGCTTTCATTTAGGTATTTTCTTTTACCCCCTTTAAATAGGTATCTTGTTTTCCAGTCCTCCAGCATTCTTTCCATCCTTTGAATTACCAGGCCTCCGCCTCACACATTGTATGTGTGTTGTAACTAGCTCCTTAAGGAAGCATAAAATAAGACGAAGGAAAGCTCTCTCAATCTGCAATGGGCATTGAGCTAACTCACCCAAAATAAGTTCTCCCATTCCACAAGATACCGAAATCTCAAATTTATTTGATAGTCAGATCCTGAAAGTCAAGTCCTATTTGATTAAGGAAACTCAAAGCAGAGTTGTAGGTTCAAAACAAGAAAAAATATTATATCTCAGCAAGCAAAACTCAAAAATAATATCAAGAACAAAGAAGATTTAAAACTTACACCGCGTCAGTAGTAGTCACCAACCATGAGAAATTGTTCGTACAAAAGAGAGAGAACGAGGAGTAAGGAAAGCAGCTGTAATAACATCAAGGTTATACCTACAACTCTGCAAGAGAGAGTCGACTTGCCGTGATGAGACTAGGGAGAATCGAGAGTCGAGAGAGATTAGGGAGAGACAGAGAGTAGGAGAGATTAAGGAGGGACTGGGAGGCATTGTCATCTTGCCGACTCTAGGAGGCGCTGTGGAAACACAGTCGAGAGAGATTAAGTCTTAGAGAGAATAGGTGAGAATCAAGATTAGGTTTAGGCCTTTGGGGTTTGGTATATATATATATATATATATATATATAGGGTTGGGTCAGGCCGGGCTCAACCTAGAGGGTCAACCCTAACCCAGCCATGTCAGGGTTCGGGCCGGGTTCAACCCTACCAATGTTCAGGACCGGCTTGGACGAATTCAGGATGGCCTTGGGCGGGTTCGGATCGTCAAGTTAAAACTTGCACCCCTAATATAAATAAAAACTTACCTGCACGATTAGAAAGGAATTGAATAACATTTTACTTTTCAGCTTATGTTCTAAATAGTCGTCTTCTTTGTTTTACTTTTAGTTCTTATCATGGTGTCAGAGGTGCCCTCATCTTGCGCATGCATGGCTTGGATAGCTCCAAATCCAGCACCAAATCTAGCACCAAAAGTCGATCAATCTCCTTATGCATATCCTTCTAAACTCAACGTTTCCAATTTCATCTCGTTGAAGCTGAATTCCACAAATTTTCTTCTGTGGGAGACTCAGATCTTGGCACTCATTGAAAGCCAAGATTTGCTAGGATTTGTGAATGGTAAGATTCCTGCACCAGCGTCTGAAATCCCATCTGCAGATGGTACGATTTCTTCGAATCCAGAGTATTTGGCATGGTTGAATTATGATTTCCTGGGAATAGTCCCACATTGCTAATGAAATTGGAATCATGTGGTCTTATATATGGAGAGTCCCTCCACTTACTAGTTTGAACTTTTGAGTTGGAAACTTGACATGGTATCAGAGCTCCAGGTTCCCTCTCATAATAACCCTAAAAAAAGGGGCCAAGTCACCGAAAGAGGGACGCAAGAGCACAAAAGAGGGACGATCACCCAAAAGAGGGATTATATGTCACCCAAGAAGAGGGACCAGTCACCTAAAAAGTGTCATGTAATGCCACATATACTACCACATATACACCACCTAACGGTGGGGTTACATGTGAGGGGGAGTATTGGGAATAGTTCCACATTGCTAATGAGATTGAAATCCTGTGGTCTTATATATGGAGAGTCCCTCCACTTACTAGTTCGAACTTTTGAGTTGGAAACATGACAGTTTGAACTGCTCTCCAAACTCCACTTCTTGAAGAAGACTGATTCAGTCCCTTTATTAGACTAAAAGTTAGAATTCAAGAGAATTTCTGACCAGTTAGGTGCGATTAGGAAACCAATTCCCAATCAGAGGAAGGTTTTCTATTTGTTAACAAACCTAGGTCTAGCGTTTGAGACATTTGCCACCACCATGCCCAAACCGTCAGTTCAATCCTATGCCGATCTTATTCCTCTTCTACAGAGCCATGCTCTTCGCATCAGGAATCATCAAACCGATCCTAGTGTCAATCCCAATTTTGCATTTTATTCTTCGCGGAGATCTGCTAGAAATCAGCGAGGCAGGGGGTTTAATTCTAGAGGCCTGGGCTTTCTTCCAACTTTTGTGTCCAAAGACAACAAGAATCCACCCTCTTTGACTTCTTCCTCTGCAGTGGACAACACAGCACAGGGCATCCACATCGTCTCCAATTGGTACGACAATTGGAGACGATAATTGTTTGATGGATTCACACCACTTGGCGTTGCTTTAATCCAAAGGTGATGATGGCTAATGAAGTAAATAAACTTACATGCAACGTCAGGACATATTGAAACAAAATATTATACTCTATTTGGATTTGGGTTTTCATTCATTGTAAAATGGTGTCTTTGGGGTAAACGAAGAATGAAGTTTCTTCTTCTTTGGGAAAAGAAAACTAAGAACGAAGAAGAACCTTTCTTTTGGGAAGACTATTTCGATTTGGGTTTTCAAGAGAGAGTTTGTGTAAGAAATACTTGATTGAATCAAATTAAATCACATAGATATACCCGGGTCCATTAGCATTTGTAGAAGAGATTTCACAGAGGCTTTAAATAGTCCTGTCAGTCTTGTCTGCTCCTTTTTCTGTATATCATCAACGATTGTCAATAATGGAAATCGACTATCTATATAAAGACAGGGAGCAAGGACTAACCCTGTTAAGAAAGGTAATTTGGTCCTTCCGATAATATGACCAAATTACCAGAAGGTCCCCAAACAATTACACGTTAATGTGGATTAATTGGAACCCTCTCATAAGGGGTAGCATCCAATCACAGCCATCCATTCAGCACCCATCTACTGATCCTACCCACACAATGTCTAGTGCAAGCCCATACATGATGAAAACATTATATTCTCCCACTTGGGCTGCATCAGAACATTGCTTCAACCATTGATTAGAAAAATTGTTATCACATATAGGAAATGTTGAAAGTAGCTCACCTTAACAATACATCCTTAGACCAAATAAAAACATAAACACCCAATCGTAAGTGTCATCACGTTTTAAGTCAACGTGGAACACTACACGTCAAAGTGCTTGCACCCTTACCTGCTTTTGGGCTACAAATAGTGTAAAATCTAGAGTATGGAAGTTACATGTCTCGATCATCGAACATGTCAAATCCAAATTAGTCCAGACTTCTAACTGAAGTCATTAGCTACTCCATCATTTGGATTTCACTGGAATCATTCTTGACATGGCAAACTGTCACACCCTAATTCTGCACCAACCAGAATGATATGATGAACCGTCAATAAACCAACGGTTCAACCAGGATCTCGTATAGGCTATTCCCCCTTTGTTAAACCAAAACACATTCCACATTAATCAGAGATAATAAAATAAATAGCGGAAGGCTTACAGATAATGAACTGAGGTCTAGTCATGATAAATAATTAATATTCCATTTATCTCTAAGTAACCAAAACATAATTTAATACATATTACAAATATCCAAATACGAAAATTTAAAATCAAGCGTATCCACAGTGAAACGCCCGCTTAACGAATCATAATAGTCCTCCACATCATAGCCGCCACATGTTCATATGTTGGCGTGTTGACATAATCTTCAATCGTAATACCTGCAACATCAGAAACTAAAAGAATTGCGCGTGCGAGGGTCAGCTCTCCAACTTGAGCTCAGTGAGTAAACAAAACAATACAAAAAACATATGCATGCATTCAATTCATATCTGTGGTCTGGTATATAAGTTTGCAATGTACTATAGAAAGGTTTGGAGGCCATCGCACCTCTATACACGAGTGTGTAGAACCAATCAACGGATCAAACACCATTGCCGCCCCCACATGCACCCACCATGGAATAGAGATAGAGCTAAAGTGCTTAGGATCGCACCGCATCACACTTTCCCTGATGCTCTACCCATACTAACACGTAAGCCCCTATTGGCGAGGGCTTGCAAACTGGACTCGCAACTAACCAATCCTAATGTCAAACAGTATATCCAAGGCCTCACCTCATCATCCCTCAATCGTCCATAGAGATAGAGCTAAGGCCCCTCGGCAGAGTTAGAAATTACACGGTCCAAGATCACCTCCCCTGATGCCCTACGACATAATAGTTCTGGTAAGGTAATAGCGATACGATGATATTAGTGGACAAGACTTGAGTAGAGATAGAGCTAAAGTGCTTAGGACCGCACCGCATCACACTTTCCCTGATGCCCCACTTGCATCAAGTACACTAACCACACATAAACATTCACATGCCTATTCCTAGCATCATCATCATCATCATGTTGTAAATAAACGAAATTAAATATGCATGAATAGTAATAACAGGAATAGTAGATGACATGTGATATGCACATTACAATCATACAATCATAGAATCATACATGGAATTGAACTCAATAAACGAAAATAGTTTATTATTAGCCAATTAGTTTAGGTCTTGTTCCCTCACCTTTGATTGAGTGTAGATCTTTGTTCAAGCTTTAAGAATCACTTTTAAATCACTAGAAAAACCTAACAAGTCGATAGATTTTAATTAGAATTAATTTCAACAGTTTTAAGCTTGCTGTAAAGCTAGGGTCGCAGGATGGGTCGCAGGTATCTGAGACCCCAGGGGTAGGGTCGATCATAGGGTCGGTTATCCATCGACCATAGGTGCGACCACAGCCTCCCTGGACTTCCCAAGAGCATGGGGTCGATCCTGTGGTCTGGTAGGGTCGGTTACCAATCGACCCTACGTGCGACTGCACGTAGTTTGAATCGACCTTTCATCCTACAGTCCATTCTTTCATGTTTGGGTCATTTAGTTTACTTTTATAGTCCATTCTATGATTGTTCTATGGCTCAAAACACCAAGCTACACACTTTACTTTGTTTACAATGATTTTCTCCATGGATTCCAATGGAATTTATCCATGGATGGATGATTTGGGTTTCACCTAGATCCTACCCTCTTCATGAACCATTCTAGGCTCTTAAATAAATCATGGAGAATGTATTCATACCTTAGTTTTGCTGAGATTCAGAGTTTTCTCTGAATTTCCTCCTCCTTGGTCTTCTTCTTCAATTCTCCTTCTCTTCCTTCTCTTCTCTTTCTCTCACTTTCAATTAGGGTTCTAAAAGGAGTGAAAGAGGCTTAGGGACATCCTATTTATAGAGAAAAACCTCCCAAAATAAGTCTCATTGAGTTTAAGAAAGGTCTCCTTTGAAATTAGGAAAGTTTCCTAATTTTCGGTTCGTGTTGTTTTCCTAGGGTCGATGCTAGGGTCGCATAATCCGAAAGACCCATGCGACCCCATAACCAAAAAGTCATGGGTTGGACTTCTGTTGAGGTAGGGTCAACCCTACCTGTTTAGG
The DNA here is from genome assembly GCA_028583415.1 of Protea cynaroides. Lineage (NCBI taxonomy): Eukaryota > Viridiplantae > Streptophyta > Magnoliopsida > Proteales > Proteaceae > Protea > Protea cynaroides. Next base: position 21,581,553 of record CM053275.1, on the reverse strand, counting down.
CATGAGACCCTACCCTCATTTTGACTGTTTTTGAGTTAAATTTCATATTGGATCTTGGGTTTCTTCACGCACTTGGTCCACTTGACTCGACCATGATATGTATACTGGTCACGACACGAAATATAAGGTTAGACCGGGTTCATGGTATGCGGGTCTTACAACTCCACCACCCTTAAAAGAAATTTCATCCTCGAAATTTGAACGTACGGATCTTACAACTCCCCCCTCCTTAAAATAAAATTTGTCCTCAAAATTTAAAATTACTTCGGAGTCAATAGGTGGGAATTTTGTTTCCGCATTACATCTTCTTCTTTCCATGCAATCTTCTCCACGTCTTGTCTTCACCAGGTTACCTTCATATAATGATTATCTCAGCTTTGGAGATATGGTACCTTTCAACCAGTGAACTAGGCTGGTACCACTTCAATGGTTAAATCTTCTATCTAATCTAGTGGATCCGTGGTCAATACCTTTGATATGGATCTCCAATATACTTCTTCAATAGAGACACGCAAAATACGTCATGCACACTAGACATGGACAGCGGTAACGCTAGTTGATATACAACTTTTCTACGTCTCTCCAAATTTTATGAGGTCCAAAACATATATCGGATACAACTTTCCCTTCTCGTTGAATTATTTTTAATCCATGCATAAGTGATATCTTCAAGAACACTTTGTCACTTATGGTGAACTCGAGGTCTTAGTGTCTCTTCTGAGAAACTTGAGCTATCTTGGCCCTTTTCTTTTATCTTGTCTGCTACTCGACAGGTTTCTTCAACAGACTCAAGTCTTACAATTCCTTATTCACCAACTTTATTCCAAAACAAAAGAATTTGACATTTCTACCGTGCCATGCTTTATAGGTAACATTTACATGGTAGCTTGGTAGTAAATTTAATCCACATATAGCTTAGTTAGCCGCTCTAAAGCATACCGAGGTCGTATAGCAATGGAATGAGTTATCTTCCTAAGGCGATCAACAATCACCCAAACTGCGCCAATCGATCTGGGGGTCAGTGGCAAATCGATGACATAGTTCATTGTAATGCAGTTTCACTTCCAGACTGGCTCCAATAGTGGTTGTAGTAAGCCATGTTGGTCTTTGTCCTTTAGCCTTTACTTGCTGATAATTCAGACACTAGAACATACACTAAGCCACATCTGTTATTATTCCTCTTTACCAGTACAATATCTTCAGGTCATGATACATATTGGTACTCCTGGATGTCCTAGATATTGAGTACAATGGGCTCTTATCATTATCCTCTTCATGATATCTGAGCCTTTATCTTCAGGTATTCAGAATCTACCTCTGCATCTGAGTACCGTCTCCGCATCCAAAGTAAGTTAGGGTTAGGTTTTTCCTTCTCTAAATCTTCTTACCCCGCTCTTAGATATAGATTTAAAAAAATTATTACCCTTACTTCGTCTATCAATTCAGAGATGATCTTTAATGTTGTTAACGCAACATTAAAGAACATCATTATCTTCAGGTATTCAGAATCTACCTCTGCATCTGAGTACCGTCTCCGCATCCAAAGTAAGTTAGGGTTAGGTTTTTCCTTCTCTAAATCTTCTTACCCCGCTCTTAGATATAGATCTAACAAAATTATTACCCTTACTTCGTCTATCAATTCAGAGATGATCTTTAATGTTGTTAACGCAAGCGAGGAACTATTGCTCCATAAGTTTATCCATAAGTTCTCGCTTAATTAGATCATCACTAACTTCTATTATATGTTACTCTTCTTTCAAATCTGAATCTATTGCTGCGAAACATAAGGCAACATTTATACTGGGTCCTTCTTCAGACTTCATAATTCTTTTTTTTTTCTTAAGGCCTTAGCTACTACATTAGCCTGGCTTGAGCGATACTGCGTATCACGGTCTTAATCCTTCAAGTGTTCTAACCATCTTCTTTGTCTCATGTTCAACTCTTTCTGATGAAGAGATAAATAAAACTCTTCTGTTCCCATTTAATCTAAATTCTTTTCCATATAGATAATGTCTCCAAGTCTTGATTGCATAATTCATCACCGATAATTTCAAGTCATGAGTAGGGTAATTCTCTTAATGCTCCTTCAGTTTTCTTGAAACATATGCAATCGCTTGTTCTCCTTGCATAAGCACACATCTTAAACCCAATCTAGACGCATCAATGTATAAGGTAAATGATTGTCCTGGAATAGGAATAGTCAAGATGGGAGCAGATATCAATCTAGCTTTAGAGTCTAGAAACACTCTTTACAGTTGTCAGTCCAATTAACTTCTCTCCCTTCCTGGTTAACTTGGTAAGAGGTATTGCGATCCTAGAGTGGTCCTCCATGAATCGTCTGTAATAACCAGCTAAACCCAAGAAACTTCTGATCTTCACAATATTCTTTAGGTGTTTCTCACCATATGATTACTTCTATCTTAATAGGGTCCACTTTTATCCCTTTTTATGATGCTACGTGATCTAAGAAGATCACTTTGTTTAATTAGGTCTCATAATTCTTGGACTTGGCATAAAGCTTTTCCCTTCTCAGTTGTTGTGAAGCTGTTCCAAGATCCATTGTATGAGTTGCTTCATTCTTGGAATAAACTAAAATATCATCTATGAAAACTATGATCGACGTGTCCAACATGTCATGACACACCCAGTTCATCAGTTCCATAAAAGATGTAAAGGCATTGGTTAATCCAAACGTCATAATCAGGAACTCACATTGTCCAATCCTGATTCTAAAGGTATCTTCGAAATATCACTGTCCAAATTATTCAGCTGATGATATCTTGGCTGAAGATCAATCTTAGAAAATACCTTTGCTCCTTGCAACTATTTAAACAAGTCATCGATCTGAAGTAGTAGATATCGATTCTTGATTGTAAGCTTGTTTAGTTCCCGATAATCTATACATAATCTGACACTACCATCCTTATTTTTCACGGATTGCATTGGTGCTCCCCGTGACACAATACTTAGCTGATTAGAACCCTTGTTTAATAACTCCTGTAGTTGAGTCTCAATCCCTTCAACTACATAGGAACTACTCTATAGATGCCTTTGACACAAGTATCATCCTTGGTAACAAGTCGATGACGAACTCGGTCATATGATCAGATAGTAACCTAGGTAAGTCTCCTGGAAACACATCAAGAAATTTATGCATCACATCTTCCATCTGTGGTGCTTCTTTGGTAACGTATACCACAGATACCATATGTCCAACTTTTTCTCTTCAAAGCATATCTTCGCCTTTAGCATAGAGGGGATCAGCTTTTCTTCTTAGGCAACATGCCTCCAATAAAACTCAATTATATTTCGTCTTTATTCTTGAATGATAACCTCTTCTATTCACATAACAACTTTGTGGAGTGTTGAGACAATCAGTCTATTCCCAAGATGACGTCAAAGTCTGCCATCTCAAGTCGATTTATGTTGCATCTAAATTCTGTTCATTCATATGATTCGAATATTGTTCATAACACTCATCCAATACAACATCTAGTCCAAAAGATTTTGAACTAGCAAATCTGGTATAAAGGTCTTAAGAGCTTGTCTAGTCCCTTCATCTCTTAGTTTTTCAAAGACTATCGTCAAAATCTCATATCTTGAAAGAAACTCATTATCTTATCCTTGCTGTTCTATCTGATCTCTCTTTCATATGCCTCAAAAAATATCTTGTGATTGTTACTTACTTTCTTGCTCATGCACTCTTTTATAGACATGACTCATATCCTTCCATTCAGTAATCTCAAAACAAATCCTTCATTACTTTATCCGAGGTTCATTGGCTATAGAATCTAATCTGAATTTAATCATCTTACTTCCATAATTTCATTATCACTAAACATCTTTTCAATGGACGTCGAGAAATGTAAGAATAAGAATGTTTATCCAAAAGCAATTCATTTCCTCCTTTCAATTTAGTATAATGACAAACACTTGCTTTATTTAATGAATCTTAAGTTTAAAAGATCAAGAGTAAATCTATGGTAATCCAACCGGTATCAAAAGGTCGTTAAGTTGCACGGTGGTCCAAATACATGGAAAATAGAAGTTCTATAACTCTTAACCTCGAGGTTATAGGTGGTATCGAGTATATAATGCCATTGGTCAAGGCACTATAAGAATAAATCTGGAGAAAGTTTTCGTACATCAGTGAATCAGGTAATAATCAGAAGATGTACGCTCAACATAGTAACTGAAAAAACAAAATCATATTTGAAAATACAAGCAAATAAAAGATCGAGATAACATGAAAAACTCTCCAAAAGAATATGTTAAATCATTCAAGTTAATACCTCTAGTTCGGTAAATGTCTACAAATTGAGGCGGGACTCGAATGGCAAATCCAATACTGAAGACGATAAGAGGCTGAGCAGTTTCATCAGCTAAAATCGGACAATGGAGTCCATCGATCTACACCATTTGGTTCAGAAGAAGAAGAAGTTGCAACAAAAGATCTCTTCGTTCTTCGTCACGATTCTTCAACCTCTCTACTAAATCTTCTCACGATTCTTCAAGCTTATGGGGAAGCAGAAGAAGTTGTTGTACTTGATCTCTTCGTTCATTGTCACGATTTCTCAAGCTATCTGCTAAATCAAAACGTCTTCAAGCAGCAGCTCTCGATTGGGTTTTCTCACAGCTCTCGATCGAATCGTCTTCAAGCTGAGTGTTTTCTCCATTTTTCCCTCGCCTCTTTTCATTTGGAAATTAAAAATGGGTAGACTTTCCTGTGTTGAACTATAATCCCTCTTTCTCTACAGAAACTCTTGTTAAGACTGTTGAATAATGGCATTTCCATGTGGCGGCCATCCAACGGTCTCCGCCACTTCTCCTATGCCCGTACACATAGGAGATGATTCGGTTTCACGGCCACACACCTTGCAGCCAAACAGTACACCTATGGTCAAAAACTTATTCACAACTTGTGGAACCCATTGCTCACCCATGGGCGACACCTGGCCACGTTCAGACGTTACCTATGCTGTCTTGGACGTGGGACAGGTGGGATCACTAACATGAAGAAGTGTAGGACCTAAAACTCTCTCATTTGTGTGCAAAAACAAGGAAGACGGGTTGGAGTTTGGAATAGAATGAAGGACTTAACCAACAAGTAACACAACCCCATTAGCCAGTTGACCCAGTCAAAGATAGAGTACAACCAACTATCTAACAAGAATTGTTTGGATGCACACCAGGTGGCACCGAACCATCATGGGCTGCCACATGTGCAAAAACGGGATAAATCCTCTCCACGCATAAGAGGGAGTCAACTTCCATTGGTGTACAGAAGGTTGCCAAGTGGTAGGAAGGTGGGACCAACCACCTAGAATTTAGGAAGAGGAAGGAGAGAGATAGGAGTGGGAGACTATTCAAAGTAAAACCCTTTAACTTCCATGCCTAAACTAATGGGACTTTAAAATAGAAGAAACCATTGTTCTAACACACATTTTAAAGAGAAGAGAGTGGAGCTAAGAGAGAAAGAGATAGAGAAGGAGGAGCTGAACTGCTAAAAGGTTATTCTAAGGCAACTCACGCCCTTCAAACGGACAATCAAGCAAAGGTAAGTTTTGCGACTCTCCTCTGACAATTCTAGATTTTTAGGAGACCCATTGAGGAAGGATACATCCTCTGAGTCGCTGGAGACGATTTCTCCATTAGCCATTAGTGGAGTCTCCATTAGCCATTAGTGGCAGGCCAAGCAAATTTGGGAATACTGCCTAGGTTTGATATGAAACTTGGACAGCATCGTTAGGTGATGAAAGACCGCCATTACGAGGTCCTACCCATGGTGGGGAATACCCAATATGGTTCCAAATCATTGGGGGAAGACCTAGGAAATCCTAGGAAGGAAACCGAGAAAATACAGTAAAGGAGACCCAAGTTCAGATACAACAAAGTCTATCCAGGCACAAGGACCGATGGGACGTCCGACGCAAAATCTGTGCCATCGGACAGACCCAGAAGGGTTTCACTTTATAGAGAACTCTCGGATGTAGTCCAGGTGGACCGTGCGGCCTGAAACCATCCGCTAGATGTATTCGAATCGTCTCCTATGCGTACGGGCATAGGAGAAATGGCGGAGACCGTTAGATGGCCGCCAAGTGGAAAGGCAGTCATCCAACAGTGGTATTACAAAATCGTTTTTTTTTTCTTTTTGATAATCTGCTTTTGATACTTCTTCTTCTTCTTCTTCTTCTTCTTCTTCTGTTTCTCGTCTCATCCTCCTCTCCTCCTCCTCCTCCTCCTCCTTCTTCCTCCTCTCTAAGTCTTTTTTTTTCTTCTTCTGGTTTTCCGTCTTCTTCTTCCTCCTCTTCCAACATGCGCGGATTCGGATTCTTTTCTTCTGGGCTTAACGTTGGTGTCGACGGAAAGCCATTTGGTCATCGGTGGCTGAGGAGAAAAGACGGCAGTGGGTTGAGAGAGATGAAATTGAGGTGAGAGGTCTGAAGAGCTTAGAACTTGATGCATAGGTCGGTTGCACGAATCAGATTTATCTCCTTCGATTTTTCTTACCGCCCTTTGATTTCTGGAACGGAATAGCGAGGAGGTTGGAGATTTAATCCGAATGAAGAAAAAAAATTAGTAGAATGAAAAGCCAATCACAATGTTGAGGATGAAAACTGATTATTAGAATGCGTATCACCGTTTGTTGAAGGCCACTCAAGTAGATGGCCTGAGAGCAGGAAGATTGAGCAGTTGGGCATAAAGCTCTGGTAGTAACGTCAACAATAACAGAGACAGTCATCTCTTCAGGGAAGAGGAGGAAGAAGAAGACGGAAGACCAGAAGAAGAAAAAAAAAGACTTAGAGAGGAGGGAGGAGGAGGAGGAGGAGGAGGAGAGAGGAGGATGAGACGAGAAACAGAAGAAGAAGAAGAAGTATCAAAGGCAGATTACCAAAAAGAAAAAAAAAACGATTTTGTAATACCACTGTTGGATGGCTGCCTTTCCACTTGGCGGCCATCCAACGGTCTCCACCATTTCTCCTATGCCCGTACGCATAGGAGACGATTCGGATTCCCACTAGACTATTATAGAATGGTTTCCACTATATGATAACCATTCGGGAACCGTCCAGGTGGAGCATGCGGTGGTAAACCATCCACCAGACAATCATTGTAGATTCTGAGTTATATCAAAATCCAACCATTGATTTTATGACCTAAACCTTTGACCCAAGGGTATCAACCCAATGTTGATAAGAATACCTAAGAAGGTAGGACACTTGTCCAAATACAATAAACACTAATCAATGCATAATCAACTCTAATAGGTAAATCTATGTGGGATTGAAAGGGAGCAATAAGTCATCATTGGAGTACTAATTGTAACTCATTACTAAGGTGAAGGGGTTGGTTTGACTTAATTTACTGTTTCTCATATGATTGCATGCCTATGACTTGTGTTGATTGTGTGAAACATGTCATCTAATTATATCTGTGATATCTGCACATGCATATGTATTTATTATTATACTTAATTGATTGCTTGTTGGAGCATGATGTTCGATTAACGTTGTGTGGATGGACGGAAAGGGTCACGGACCTTCGGACCATGCTGTCCATGTGGATATTGCTTTGCATATATGCTAGTATCCTAGTAGAGTGAAGGTGACTGGAATGAGAGAAAAGTTTGAAACTTTACTGGAGTATAGACTTGGATGCATTTAGTAATGGACTTGGTTAGGATTGTCAGAACCCATGAACTGCACCCTTGCCAATAAAAGTGAGGTATTGACATGGGTTCATTATAAAGAGGCATGATCATGTGCGTGGTGCTCCCCATTTACAATGTACTATATTGGCGGGCGAGCTAGACATGGATTGTGGCCTTCACCTATGTACCGATAGTGTCACACCTCAATTCTGGACTAACTAGAATAGTGTGATGACCCTTCAATAAATCAACGGTTAAATTAGGATCTTGCATAGGTAGTACCCACCATATAAAATCACACACACATTCCACAATAATAATCAGAGATAATAAATAAATAAGCGAAAGTGTTTATAATTAATGAACTAAGTATTTAACAGTGATAATTAAATATTTAATCCAGTTGTCTGCAAGTAACTCAATACATAAAAATAAAATAATCAATTACATGTCCGATAATCAAAATATTACTAAACTAGTCAAAGACACATTGATTGCACTCGTATGAAAGATCATGCGCCTCCTCTATTAGTTCTCCGTCCATCGCCGCTACGTGTCCATATATCGGTGCATTCATATAATCTTCAACAATAGGACCTGTATTATCAACTAAAAATATTCAACGTCGAAAGGGTGAGCACAAATCACAGCACAGTGAGCAAAACAAAACAATGCAACAAACATATGTATGCATTCAATTCAATATCTTTGGTTTGATTTTTAAGTTTGCAATATGTTATAAAAAGGTTTGACAACCATTGCACCTTTATACACTAGTGTGTAAGCTCACCCAATGGATTAAACACCATTATTGATTACATTTACCCCACCATGGAATAGAGATAGAGCTAGGGTGTTCGGATCGCACACCACCAATACTTCCTCTGATGCCCTACCCATACCAACACGTAAGCCCCTATTGGCGACAGCTTGCAAACTGGGCTCGCAACTAACCAATCATAAATGTCATCCAGTGTATCCAAGACCTCACCCCAGCATCCCTCAATACTTCCATAGAGATAGAGCTATGGCCCCCTAGCAGAATCCAAGACCACACGGTCTGAGACCACCTCCCTTGATGCCCTACGACGTAATAGTTCTGCTAAGGTAATGGCAATACAACGATGTCAATGGAAAGACTTGAGTAGAGATAGAGCTAGAGTTTGGTGACCAGGTCAGAGATCACAATCCCACGTACTTCCTCTGATGCCTCACTCGCATCCAACACACTAACCACACATACACAATCACATGTCTATTCCTATCATCATCAATCAACATGGTAGCAAATAGATAGAAGTAAATATGCATGAGCAGTAATAACAGTAATATTGGATGACATGTGAGATGAACATTACAAGCATACAAGCATAGAATCAATCATGGCATTGGACTCCATAAAATAAATAATTTATTATTATTTAATTAGTTTAGGTCTTGTTCCCTCACCTGTTAGCAAAGCTCGATCTCCTTCCAAGCCTTATAACTCTCTTTGAATCAATTTAATAACCTATAAGTTACATGAATTTAAGTTAGGGTTCATATGTACCATGTTACAGTAGTCGAAATTGAAACAGATCACTGATAGGTATCTGATTGGTCCTATGGTCTCATACTGTGTCGACCTTACCACATACGATTAATACCCTATGGTTGCACTATATGCGATTCCTGCTATCATACGGTTTTTGAATTCTTCCCAAATGGTTATGGTCGATACTCTGGTCATGCTATGGTCCACCGTAGCTGCGATCATACGGTTTCTGATCAAACTCTACTTTCAATCCGAGTTCTTCCTCTTGGATCATCAATGGAGTCCTCCCTAATGATCATTCTAAGGCCAAAAGTCTTAGTTTTTCACATAATACCTTAACCCATTCTCCAGTATTCTCTTTTTGAGATTTACACAAAAAATCACATAATTGAATCATTACTTTGGGTTTGGTATTACAATTTACTTTGAAACTCTTACTCCTAGTGTTTAAAGGCTACAGAGACAAGGTTCATACTTTACTTATTGCAGAGTCTGTAGAACTCTTCTCTCAGCCTTCTCCTTAGTCTTCTCTCATTCTCTTTCTCTTCGTTCTCTTTCTCTTGAGATTGTTAATGTTTCAAAAGAGTGAAAAAAATAGGTTGAAGAACGTCCTTTATATAGAGAGAAACTCTCCATATAAGACTCTCTAATAATAGGAAAGAGATCCTCATTTTATTTAGAAAGTTTTCAAACTCGGACTCTAATTTGGAGTCTTACGGTCGGACGTACGATCGCATAATCCGTCGACCATATGCTTCAAAACATTGACCGTACGGATATTGATCAGTGTTCTTTATTTTCTATCGTATGGATGACCATACCTACCCAAGTAGTCGACCATACACTTGATTTTTAGTGTTTTCAAGTCGATCCTCGTACCTGGTCTCGTGGTCCTTCTTCACACGGTTAGTCCACTTGATCTAGCAATGATGGAAAGACCTGGCACGACACGGTTAGACCGGATTAGTGGAGTATGGGCCTTACAACTCCTCCCCCTTACATAAATTTCATCCTCGAATTTTCCACATACCTTCCGAGTCGAATAGGTGAGTATATTGCTTCCGCATAACATTTTCTTCTTTCCATGTGACTTCTTCTACATCTTGGCTTCTCCAAGTAACCTTAACATAATAGATATCGTGATTGCAAAGACGTTGTACCTTCCGACTAGTGATTTCAAAAGGTACCACTTCGAACGTCAAATCTTCAGTCAAATCTGGTGGATCCGTCGTTAACACTTGTATTGGATCTCTGACATACTTCTTCAATTGTGAAACATGGAATACATCATGTACACTAGACATTGATGATGGTAGTGCTAATTGATATGCTACATTCCCACGTCTAGCTAGGATCTCATATGATCCAATATATCTGGGACACAACTTTCCCTTCTGTCCAAACAGTTTTAAACCACGCATAAGAGATATTTTCAAAAATACCTTATCACCTATGGTAAATTCAAGATCTCAGCGTCGATTATCTGCATATTGCTTCTGACGGTTTTGAGCTATTCAGACCCTTTCCTTAATGATGTCTACTACTCAACAAGTCTCTTTGATAAATTATGGTCCAACAACTCTTCGTTTTCCAATTTCTTTTCAAAATAAGAGAGTTCGACACTTCCTATCATACAGTGCTTCATAGGGCGACATCTGTATCGTACCTTGATAGTTGTTGTTATAAGCGAACTCGATCAATGGTAATTTCTCATTCCATGATCATTTGAAATTAATTATATAAGCTCGGAGCATGTTTTCTAAAATCTGAATGGTGCACTCCGACTGTCCATCGGTCTGAGGGTGAAATGTTGTACTAAATTTCAGCGTTGTACCCATAGCCTTCTGTAATCCTTTCCAAAACTTTGAGGTAAAGCATGGGTCTCTGTCAAACACGATGCTTTCAGGTACACCATGCAATCTGACAGTATTATCCACATGCAGCTTAGCTAGCCTTTCCAGGGTATACTAAGGTCATACAGCTATGAAACGAGTTGTCTTAGTCAAACGATCAACAATCACCCAGACTGCGTCAACTACTCTGGGAGTCAATGGTAACCCTATGACGAAGTCCACAGTAATGTAGTTCCATTTCCATGCTGGTTTCGGTAGTGGTTGCAATAAGCCTGTAAGTCTTTGCTTCCTTTACCCGTTGACAATTCAAGCATTGCGACACATATTTAGCTACATCCGCTTTCATTCCCCTCCACTAATATAGTCTCTTCAGATCATGATACATCTTTGTACTTCTAGGATGTACTGAATAAGCAGTAGGATGGGCTTCCTTCATTAATCTGTGTCTAATATCTAAGTCTTCACTTTCAGAAACACATACTCTCCCTTTATATCTTAATACCGTTTCAAAGTCCAAAGTGAAGTCAGGAGTCGTCCTACCTTTTTCAAGGTCTTCTTGCACTGTTCTCAAATAGGGGTTTGATTTAATAGCTGCTTTTACTTCGTCTATTAGATCAGGTACAATCTTCAATGTAGCAAACATGTTTGAAAATCGATGAATAAATCCTAGGTCGGTTGATCCATCAGATTTATCAATCACGAATTGCTCATTGCCACAATTGAATACTTTTCCTGTAACACACATTGCAGCATTTGTGTTAGCTTCTTCCTGAGATTTTGTCATTGCTTTTCTGCTTAGTGCATCAGCAACTACATTAGCCTTCCCTGGATGATACTGGATATCGCAATCATAATCCTTCAACAACTCCAGCCATCTTTTCTGTCTCATGTTCAACTCCTTCTGATTGAAAAGATGAGTAAGACTTTTATGATCTGACTTAATCTAAAATTTCTCTCCATACAAATAATGTCTCCATATCTTGACGGCATGTACCACCGCTGTTAATTCTAAGTCATGAGTGGGGTAGTTCTTCTCGTGCGTTTTTAATTGTCTGGAAGCATACGCAATTACTTCCTCTCCTTACATGAGCACAGATCCCAAACCTAACCCAGACACATCAATGTACAAGGTAAATGGTTCTCCTGGTACCGGTATGGTCAAGATGGGAGCTGATATCAGTCTTGCCTTCAATATATGAAAACACTCCTCACATTTGTCGGTCCAAACAAATTTTTCTCATTTTTTGGTCAGACTAGTGAGAGGTATAGTAATTTTGGAGTAATCTTCCACGAATCGTCGATAATACCCAGCTAAACCTAAGAAATTTCTAATTTCTGCAACATTCTTAAGTGCTTCATATTTCACAATGGCTTCAATCTTGCTAGGATCCACTTTAATTCCTTCAGCTGATACAACAAAGCCTAAGAAAACTACCACACTTAGCCAGAACTTACAGTTAGTAAATTTAATGTAAAGCTTTTCTGTTCTTAGTCATTGCAGAGCGGTTCTAAGATTTGTGATATGAGTTTCTTTATCCTTGGAGTAAGCTAGGATGTCATCTATAAATACAATGATCGATGTATCCAGCATATCGTGAAATACCTGATTCATGAGTTCCATAAAAGTTGTGGGTGTGTTAGTCAATCCGAAAGACATAACTAGAAATTCATAATGTTCATATCTTGTTCTGAATGCTGTATTCGGAATATCACCTTTCTTGATCTTCAACTGATGGTATCCTGATCGGAGATCAATCTTGGAGAATACTTTGGTACCTTGCAACTGGTCAAATAAGTCATCGATCTGAGGCAATAGATACCGATTCTTGATCATGAGCTTGTTTAGTTCCTGGTAATCTATACAAAATCGAACACTACCGTCTTTCTTTTTCGCAAACAATATCGACATTCCCAATGGTGATATATTGGGTTGAATATAACCCTTGTTCAGCAACTCCTATAATTGAACCTTCAGTTCTTTCAATTCAATAGGAGTCATTCGATAGTGTGCCTTAGATACTGGTGCGGCTCCTGGTATAAGGTCTATAACGAACTCTGTCGCTCAATCAGGTGGTAATCCTGATAATTCCTCAGGAAATACATCTGAAAATTCATGTATAATTTTAATATCTTTCATTTGTGGTGCTTCTTTGGTAAGGTCAATCACGGACACTTGGTACCAAATTTCTCCTTTCTCGAGGCATCTCCTAGCCTTTAATGCAGAAAGAATGAGTTTTTGTTTATGGAGAAGTTTGGTTCCCGTAAAATTATACTATGTTCCTTCCTTGTCCTTGAATGATATCTTCTTTTCAGCACAAAGTAAACTCGTGGAATGCTGGGATAACCAGTCCATCCCTAGGATGACATCGAAGTCTGCCATCTCTAGTTGCACTAGGTTGGCATCCAAACTTCGTCCATTTATGAGAACTGGACATGGTCCATAACCTTTGTCTAATTCTGCTTCCAATCCCATTGGTGACCAAACTAGTAGCTTGTAGTTTAAAGATCTCAGGGGTATATCTAGCTTCTTTTCGAAGGACACTGATATAAATGAGTGTGTGGCTCCAGAGTTGAAAAGCACTCTGGCTGGTGTATTAGCTATAGGTACAATACCTGTGATTTTCCTTAAATTCAGTCTACATGCTCACACAAGGTAATTCAAAACATAAGGTCGAATCGTACATGTAACCACATCAGGTGATGCAACAGCATCCTCAGAAGTAACTGCATAAACCTTGCCTTGCTACATTTGTTTCCTCGATTTAGGGCAGTCCCTTGAATATTGTCCCGTTTGATCACAATTGTAGCACTTAACTCCAGTGTTTCCTTGCTTTAGTTGAGGTTGGACTATTGGAGTGATCTTAGCTGCAGCATTGAAACCTTGAGTATGGAAGGGTTTTAATATCTTTGAGTTTCCTCCGTTGAATGAGTTTCCATTAGTCCTCTTTATCCCTCGATTTTGAGTAAAGTAACTCTCTCTTTGACTAGACTCCAAAACTCGTGCTATCTGCACAGCTTCATTGTATTTTTTTTTCAGTCCTAATACATGCTCATGGATACTTCCCCTAAGTCCCATGACAAATTTATGGGTCTTAGTATCTTCCTCATGCATACTGGCAGGAGCAAAGAAGAATAGTTCTTCATAACGCTACTGGTACGCGTCGACAGTCATTTGTCCTTGATATAGGCTCAGAAATTCTTTTTCCATCTGATCCTTGAAACTCTTGGAAAAATACTTCTCGAAGAATGCTTCTTCGAAGATAGCCCAGGTCAATTGGGTGTGCTTTGTCAACATATAATTTTGAGTAAATTTCCACCAATGGTGTGCGTCTCCTTTTAGCATAAAACTGGCGCATAACACCTTCTCCTCTTCATTAATAGTCATCATCATAAAGTTTCTTTCCATCTCGTCGATCCAGTTTGCTGGCCATAATGGATCTGACAACTTGCAGTGAATTCCTTCGGCTTCATCTTCAGAAAATGCTCGATCAATCTGGAGTGAGCCAGCTAATACTGTGCATATGTTCCATACATAGGTAGTTGGTACTGATAATTACCTTGGTTGTAACTGTTTTGCGGTGCTTCAGGGTTCTGTAGTTGAGTTTGCATAACTGAGGTTTGCGGTGCTTGGGGCACCGTGTTGTTCATAGTCGATGTTTGGGGCACGATATTGCCACTCCTAGGTACAATACTAGCTTGCCCTGCAGGTATCGGTGTGGTGGTAGCAGTTGCGGAAGTAATTCCCATAACAGCCTGCATGTTCGCTTGCATTTGTTGTATCTGTTGCACTTGTTGTACCAAATTCATCACTACAGTGGCCAAATCTGTAGTGGTGCTGGTAAGTTAGTTAGGTTGGCCTGGGTGTGAACTTCCTGAGGCGCATCACTTTGATTCCCAATATTTTCTTCTTGCTCTTCATGACCTTCATTGTCATTGACCTCCGTAGGGGGTGGAGGTGGGTTTGCATTCTGTCTCCCTCTGGTTAATCTACGTCCAGCCATGTAAATTCTTGGGTGGAATAGTATTGGGAAGGCTACACATGTGAGACGAGATAGAATGGTAACATTTTGTTAGTCTCACAATAGAAGGAGAGAAAAGCCAACAAAAAAAAATCATGAGGCAACAGTTCTAACAGAATCACAAACAGACATCAATCAATCGTATGGTCGCATGTAACGCGACCATAGGTTCGACCATACTAACCCTGGCAACTTGCCGAGACCCTATGGTCGATCGTAAGGTCGATGGTACGGTCAACTGTTTTGGTTGAATTGTGCGACCGTACGATTCAAAAATCAGGTTTTAAACCTGTTTTCAAGATTTTCCCTCTCATTTCTCATTCTTCCTCCTACGGTCTCAACTCAGCTCACCACCACTGGGTTGCTACAGTGTCAACTGTACGAACTTAGTGATTTCTCCATCGATCAACAATCTTCATCATGTTCCCCAAGGTATGTTCTCTATTCTTTCTTCCTTTTTAAGCTGTCATACTTAAGTTTTCACCATTTATAGGGTTTTCTTCAAATTAATATCTATTTGATCGTAAAAATTTTATTTTTATTGATGGTCCTTGCTATTGGCTACCCAACGGACGAAAGCCCTCAAGAAAATTTGAGTTTCATTGGTTGGTTTGGTAAAAATGCGAAAATCCAAATTTTGACCTAGAATTTGGGGTTTCTCCCAAATTTCAAAATTTCTTCAATTCTACTTTAACTGGTGGTTATTTCCTATTGATTATTCATTGTAGGATGGTTGTGCCTCATGTAAGTCCTCATGCCCAAGTGTTTGAGTGGAAGTTAGGATTTTTCTCATTTTACGTCGTTTGTAGTCATTTTGGTTCGCACCAAGGCTCCCCGAGTCCATCACCCTAATCTCTTCTGATCCATTGAAGCGGAGGTACAATATCCACAGTTCCTTTGGAAGAAGGAGAAAGGGGGTCGGTGTGTTAACTTAGCCCATTTAGCCCTATTTGATGTAGAGAAGGCATTTGGTGATATGGGCTGGCTTTCGGTGATCCTGTACGAGGGTTGCACCCGTCCAAATTTGGTAAAGTTCTACTATCACCTACAGGTAGAGGGTGATTTAGATAACGTATATAGGGGTAGAGAGCTTTAGATCACTAGTTGGGTGAAAGGGGTTCCTATCTTTTTCAACTATCATGAGTTGACTGATCTCCTGGGCATTTCTAATGATGGACCGTTGGTCTACTGTGCACCAAGGGAGCCCCAGTTCTTATCTTATACTATGCACGTAGAAATATGTAATCATATTCTCCGCAACGACTATTGGGAGATGAAAGCAGTACCTGCGTCCTGAGCCCCAGGTATACTGTAAGATCATCTAGCATAATCTAAGTCCTCAGGGTAGACACTATGAGATGGTCTTTCAGTTGACTCAGTACCTATTGTACTGTATCTGCACTAGACAGCCTGTCTACCTCCCATACATTATCATCCGGACTATGCACAGAGCCACATTACCTGACTCGAGAGGTAACTTACCCTATGGACAATTGATCTCCACTCTACTTCTCACTTACAAGTGAATTTAGAGGATGAGAAGATCTATGAAGACACCTTCTCAGTTGATCTTGATTGGGAGGCCATCAGCAGGATGGGGAAGAGAGAGATACATGTCAGTGATGATGAGAGAAATGTCATGAGACATCCTCTAACTCGGGTAGCAGCAGTAAATGCAGAGACGACAGCGGCGGCAGCAGCAGGCGAGAGTGATGATGAGGAGGATGATGATTGGATGTACATGGATGTTGATGCCATACCTCTTCCATCACCACAACATTCTACAGGAGCTGGTCCTTCTCGGACTTCCCACTTGGCTGGTCCCTCAAGTCCTCCATCAGATGGCATGATGGCATTACTGCGTGAGATTTGGGACACCCAGTCTGCTACAAATCAAAGGATAGGAGAGATCCTGGATCCTCAGAGCTCCACAAACCAGCGGGTAGCAAATTTGGCAGTTAGTCTCCTAGCGACCCAGGCTCAGGTACCCTGGCTCACGAGAGTGTATGCTGAAGACTATGATCGAGACCGTGAGGCACCTCCTCCAGCGTCCCCAGCTCCATGATTGCTCCTTTTACTTTCTCTTATTTATATTGCAGAGTAATTGTCCGAGTTGTGGACCGTACTTTGATTTGGATATACATTTTTCTCATTTTTCGTTTTGACATATATATATATATATATATATATATATATATATATATATATATATATATATATATATATATATATAATTTGTTTCTTATTTACTTATGTGCATTATTCTCTTTCTTAATTTATGTCTCAAACAATACAGGTGCTTACGGTGTATTTGTATTACAGTTTTTAATTTATCCTAACTCAATTCATGACTCACGTGGAAGTAGTTAGGTCAATGGGTAGAACCTGAGAGAGCTTTGATAGCAAGTTGTCACACCCCAATACTAAACTAACCAGAATAGTGTGATGAACCGTTAACGGTTCAACCAAGATCTCGTATAGGTAGTACCCACTGGATCAAACTACATACACATTCCATGGTAATAATCAAAGATAATAAATAAATAAGTGAAAGTCTTTACAATTAATTAACTGAGTATCTAACAGTGATAATTAAATATTTTAACTAGTTGTCTATAAGTAACTCAAGACATAAAAATAAGATAATCAATTACATGTCTGGTAATCAAAATATAACTAAACTAGTCAAAGACACATTGATTGCATTCGCATGAAAGATCATGCGCCTCCTTCATTAGTTCCCCGTCCATTATCGCTACGTATCCATACGTTGGCGTATTCATATAATCTTCAACAGTAGGACCTGCATTATCAATTAAAAATATTCAACGTCGAAATGGTGAGCACACATCACTGCTCAGTGAGCAAAATAAAACAATGCAACAAACATATGCATGCATTCAATTCAATATCTTTGATTTGGTTTTTAAGTTTGCAAAATGCTATAGAAAGATTTGACGGCCACCGCACCTCTATACACTGGTGTGTAAGCCCATCCAATGGATTAAACACCATTGTCGTCCACATCCATGCCACCATGAAATAGAGATAAAGCTAAAGTGTCTGGATTACACACCACCAATACCGCCCCTGATGCCTTACCCATACCAACATGTAAGCCCCTATTAGCAACGGCTTACAAACTGGGCTCACAACTAACCAATCCTAAATGTCATCCAGTGTATCCAAGGCCTCACCCCAGCATCCCTCAATACGTCCATAGAGATAGAGCTAAGGCCCCCTGACAGAGTCAAAGACCCCACAATCCCAGACCACACGGTCCGAGACTACTTCCCCTGATGCCCTACGACGTAATAGTTCTGCTAAGGTAATGGTGATACGACGATGTCAATGGGCAAAACTTTTGAGTAGAGATAGAGATAGAGCTAGAGTTAGGTGACCAAGTCAGAGACCACAATGCCACATCCTCCCCCTGATGCCCAACTTGTATCCAACACACTAACCACACACACATAATCACATGCCTATTCCTATCATCATCAATCAACATAGTAACAAATAGACAGAAGTAAATATGCATGAGCAGTAATAACAGTAATATTAGATGACATATGAGATGCACATTACAAGCATACAATCATAGAATCAATCATGAGACTCAATAAAATAAACAGTTTATTATTATTCAATTAGTTTAGGTCTTGTTGCCTCACCTGTTAGCAAAGTTCGATCTCTTTTCAAGCCTTAGAACTCTCTTTGAATCAATTTAGTAACCTAGAAGTTATATGAATTTAAATTAGGGTTCATATGTATCATGCTACAGTAGTCTAAATCGAAACAGATCATTGATAGGTGTCTGATTGGTCCTATGGTCTCATATGGTGTCGACCTTATCATGTACGGTCGATACCCTATGTCGCACTATATGCGATCATACCTGCGATTATACAGTTCTTGAATTCTTTCCGAATGGCTATGGTCGATACTCTGGTTATGCTATGATTGATCGTAGCTGCGACCATATGGTTTCTGATCAAAATCTACTTTCAATCTGAGTTCTTCCTCTTGGATCATCAATGGGGTCCTCCTTAATGATCATTCTAAGGCCAAAAATCTTAGTTTTTCATATAATACCCTAACCCATTCTCCAGTATTCTCTTTTTGAGATTTACACAGAAAATCACATAACTGAATCCTTACTTTGGGTTTGGTATTACAATTTACTTTGAAACTCTTACTCCTAGTGTTCTAAGGCTACAGAGACAAGGTTCATACCTTACTTGTTGCAGAGAGTTTGTAGAACTCTTTTCCCAACCTTCTCCTTAGTCTTCTCTCCTTCTCCTTTATTTCCTTTTCTTCCTCTAGGATTTGTTAATGTTTCAAAAGAGTGGAAAAAAAGGTTGAGGAACGTCCTTTATATAGAGAGAAATTCTCCATATAAGACTCTCCAACAATAGGAAAGAGATCCTCATTTTATTTGAAAAGTTTCCAAACTCGGAGTCTGATTTGAGGTCTTACGGTCGAACGTACGGTCACATAATCCATTGACCATATGCTTGGAAACATCGACCGTATGGCTATTGATCAATGGTCTTTATTTTCTATCGTATGGTCGACCATACCTACCCAGGTAGTCGACCATGCACTTGATTTTTAATGTTTTCAAGTCGATTCTCGTACCTGGTCTCGTGGTCCTTCTTCACACGGTTGATCCACTTGATCCAGCAATGATGGGAAGACCTAGCATGACACGGTTAAATCGGATTAGTTGAGTGCGGGTCTTATAGATAGACTGGTAATGGGATGATGTTGAGGTTCTAAGAGCTCTTCTCTAGGTACTGCTCACCAGAGATGAGTTGAGGCTTAGTACTAGATGCTAGGAAGGAGCCTAGCTATTGTGGGGGATGTTAGCACATCTTGACGAGGTCAAGATGATGCATTCATTCTTGAGCATTGTGTCGTCACTCTATTCATGCATGAGAGTTGGATTCACAATGTACTATGGTGAATCTCAAGAAGGCAATAGCATGTTTCATAGGACCATACCACTTAATAATATAAATGCCTTCATTCTTGCTTGCTTGTATGTATTGACTCTCTTACTAAGCTGATCGTTGCTCACCCCTGTATACATACTCTTTTTACTAGATTCTGATGCAGGATATATTATTGCTAATTTTATGAATGCTCCAGCTATTGATGGAGCATTCGCTGATGACATGTTGGATCCTAAGGATGTTGCTCATGGTCCAACTTGCGAGTGTGATGCATGTGTCTATGATTAGATTATAATCAATACCTTAATTTTAGTTTAGCTTTTATTTCCACTTTGAGGACATGTTGTGCTGGATTCATATTTATATACTTGAGTATTTATTTGAATATATGTTATTATTTATATTTTGAATTGTTGACAGACATAAACTTGTTAAAAACTTTACTTATCATTAGTAAATTCAGTTTGTAAGACTTTCGGTATGGTGGTGATGGGGATAAATGTAGGCCCCCAATCAGGAAGCCACACATGTCCGAGCCCCTCGTCAAGGAGGGGCACACACACACATCACCCTACATCACCCTGCCATCTCCCTACGATCTCAAGGATGGCCCCAGATCCCCATGATCGTGGGGTGATCTCCTGGCTCAGCCCTTTTGGGGCTGGCAGGCGGCCCTACCCCATGAAGAGTCCTCATCTGAGTCTGAGTCTGAGTTTGAGTCATAGGATCTGCTATGGGAGATCTGACGCATGATCCCAATCAAATAAACAACAATACTTTACCGTCACACCTGTCCCATGCCTTCAGCTAGTAGGTTGCGGAAGCACCTTGCTACTAGACACGCCTATCTGTCAAGAGGTTGGGAACATGACACGACTTCACAAAGCATGTCCTGACATATTGGAGAGGTCCGAGCGTCAGGAGCATGATCTCAACCTACTCTAGCTTTTATAAGTATCAGTCAGAACGAAGGTAACTGATCCAACTCTTTACGCTCTAAGCTCTCTAAACCCTTACCCTATCAAAATCACTTTGACCCTCTTTTACTAGAATCATGTATTCTTTCATATGGCATTTCCATATGCTCGTTCTGGTACTGACTTAGGCAACGGAGTGGCCTCACGGTTTCCAAACCCACCCCCGACTGCTTGATTTGCTCCTCTATTGACAGGTGTCCTCATCACGAGCCTCGGGCGAAAATCAGCGACAACAAGTGGTAATATTTTTCTCTGATTATTGTGTGGTTGTGATATCTTTTGTGTGTGTGTGTGTGTGCGCGTGCGCGTGGTTAATGAAAAACAGAGCAAATACGAGATCTTGGAGTAGGATTGACTTGCTATGCAATGATCCAGTCACACCTAAAAGACTTCAGATTTGAGGTGTGACATACATATTAGAGGTTGATGGTAGGATTGACCTCTTCATGTCATCTCTGTTAATGTGTAGTAGCTTAATCTAGATCGAATTTCAAGGTTTCTCTCTCTTCCTCCCGGTTAGTGTATCTCTAAGGATAGAAACTCTTGTACATATCTTTCGGTGGAGAAAACTGAAATTCCTTTGTCTATGTGATTTTCTTATTGACACCTCATAAGGTGTCAAAATGACCTAGGCTAATTTTATTTTTAGTGAAAGAAATTTTTGTCATTTCACTTATTTAGGTGTAAGACAATAACAATCATTGAGAACGACAAAACTATGAGAGTATGAGTAGTTTAAAAAAAATGGGAAAATTTCACCTGCCTCTTGTACTTAAGTCACCCAACCCCCAATTTTGAATTAATTTCACGCAACCCCTGCCATTAAGTTGACTAACATAAAGTGAGAAATGCCAATTACCCTCCCATATTAATGTGACTAACAAATAACAAGTTTGCCCTTTGTTTCACATGCACCCCTGCAATTTTTGGTTATTGTTTTTTAGTGATATTGAACAGATAACATCTTGTTTCGGCTTGGACAGGTTATGTACCATCAAATGTGGAATTATTATTCTGAAAAAACAGGTAAGTTAATGTTTGGGAAAGGATAATGCAGTAACTTAATAATTGTCGAAGGATAGTTTTGCTATTAGAAAATTTTAAATAATGCCACGTCATCACTTAATACACTTGTCTATTATGACAGGATCTGTGTGATACATATTTAATAAGTGAGGAGGTGTATGAAATTAATCGTAAAATTGAGATTAGATAACTTAAAAGCTATAAAAGGTGGCTGAAATTTTTCTAAAAAAATTGTGAAAAATCCGTCTTCCCTACTGACTTAAAAAAATATTTAAAAATAAAACGAAAATAAAAGGACCTCCTTTTTCTTTTTTCTTAGTAAAAGGACCAGTTTTCAAGTTTTCACAGAGGTGCTTTTGGTTAAATAAAAATAAATAAAAATAGAAACATTGGATACAAGCGTGGAAAGCTTTGAGTGAAACACTCCCGATTTGACTAACAAATAATATCTTCTTCCCACTTTAAGAAGTAGAAGATATATCGTTTAGTAGGGCAGCAAGGAAAGGAAGAAAGGGGTGAAGGAGAGTGTAGAAATCCTCTCCTGTCGATCTTCCGCCTGTTAAGGACAATATTTCAACCAGTCCATCTTCCGATGTATTGGTAGGTGGGTCGACTGATCTTCAGCCCTTGGATCAGCTACAGGACCTTCCTACCGCAGGAGAGGATTTGGATTCCAAAGGAGAAGATACCTTGGATGAGAGAGATTACTGCACAAAGTTCATTTTCTTGAATAAAATTTTGGGGGGCTTGATGGAGGTGGTCGATCGCGAGGCAAATGTAGGCCATTTTCAGTGTTCCGCCATTAGTTGCAGAACCCATAAATCAATCTAGGGAGTCATATTGCATAGGTTTTGAAAGTGAGCAACAACAAATTGAAGAGAGCGAAAGAAGCCCTCTTCCACCTAGTTGAGACACAAACCTATTTCTTTCATTCGATTTTTCAATCTTTTCTTTTGTGTTTTTTTATTTTATTTTTTATTCCTCACATCACCCCACCACCAACACACAATCATCTATCGTTTTTTTTTTTTTTTTTTTTCCCGACACCTCTTTTTATGGAGAAACAGAGTTATCCATTAGAGATAATCAATTAAAAAAAGTAGATTACGTTTATCTGGGTCTTCTGGTTTTGAGACTAGAATTTGATCTGGTGAGAATTTAACCCCAAGTCCTTACTCAACTGGCTCTGTTGCTTCTTGTCTGGATGAGTTGATTGCGATGCTCCAAAGAATGGAAATATTGATATTTGAATAGCAAAAAATTACATTAGAGAAGCTTTCATCAGATTCCGCTAAGTCGGAAATCTGCTTCAGTGAAGAAAGTCCCCAGCTTCTTTCCTTAGGGTTTCATTTATTTTTTTCCTTTTCTTTCTTTTCCATGGTTCATTGATGGTAGAGTATAGATAAAAGGAAACGTAATTTAATGGTTTGGGAAAAATAAGGCAGTAATTTAATTACTGTCAAAGGCTAATTTTGCTATTGGGAAATTTTAAAGAACACCAAATCATTAATGTTGCGACAGCTTCAACCCTTTTTGAGATCCTTTCGTTGAAACATAATTGAGTTTCATATTCCATATTTCCTATGTGTTGTAGCCGTTCTCGGACTGGTTGGACGGACAACAAAATAGTGGCTTTGCCTTTAGATTGAAGGCGAGAACTCTCATGTCCTTTTAGTACAGAACAAAGAACCACGACTAAGTCATTCAGTGTTTGCGCGCATTGTTCCTATGTTAAGCAATGTCTGCCCAGGGAGCTCACGAAAAGTACCTCAGGGTTCGTGTGATTAAGGGTGTCAACGGGTCGGTCCGGGCCGGTTTCGGTCCGGGCTGAATCGGTGTCGGGTTTTATAAGCCCAGCCCAAAACATGTCCATTAAGAGTTTGGGCTGGGTTGGGCTGCGCTGGACACAATAACTAACGGACTGGTTCGGTGTTGGTTTGTTATCGGGTTGGGCTTACTGAGGTGATTTCGGGCTGATTCGGTCCGGACCGGGCTTATCAAGCTTATCGGGCCAATTTTATATGTAAGATATATTGCTTATTTTATTATTTCTATCTATAAAATTAGCATCATTCCTTCTATAGGTATGTAATTCAATAAATTATAATAATTAACATATTTTTTTCAACTATAGATTCATATAATCTTTCGGATCAATAAGTGAACTATAACAGTGTAATATAATCCATCAAAATTTAAAACCATAAAAATTAAGAAATTGGACCCGGATGAACCTTACAGGTGTTCGGGCTAGTTCGGGCTTCTTAACGGGCCGGCCCGGTCTGGTTTCGGTCTGGGTTGAAACGGTGTCGGGCTTTACAAGCCGAGACCGAAATCTGTCCATTAAGGTTCGGTCCGGGCTGGGTTCGGGTTATTTCGGGCCAGTTCGATCCATGCTACCGGGCTGGGCCCATTTTTGACACCCTTACATGTGATACATATTTAACAAGTGAGAGGAGGAGGCGGAGGAGGAGGAGGAGGAGGAGGAGGGGGGGTTGCATGAAATTAAGCGTAATTGAAGTTATGTAACCTAGTACAGGGGATGCACATCGTCTCCTCCCAGTGATTTTGGGAGGATGCGGCAACCCATCTCGGATGACTGCCACGTGGCTCTCAATTGAATCTGAGACCCACGTCTGAGCCGACAACCCCTGTCGGCTCGGCTTGTCAGCTGGGTGTCGGCTCGAACGTGGGTCTCGGATTTACTGAGAGTCACGTGGCGGCCATCCAGGGCAGGTTGCCACTGTCCTCCCAGGGTTCTGGGAGGACAGGATGCGGATCCCTAGTACAGGAAGATGAAATTTTCCCAAAAACATTGTGAAAACCTATCTTTCCAACCGGCTTAAAAAAAATATTTAAAAATAAAACAAAAGGAAAACGATTTTTTTTTTTTTTTTTTTTTTCGGTGAAAGGGCCAAATTTCACAGAGGTGCTTTAAAAAATAAAAGTAAATAAATATTAGGGGAACGTCAGATACAAGCGTGGAAAACTTTGAGTGAAACACTCCTCTTTTACTAACAAATAATATCTTTCTTTTACTAACAAATAATATCTTCTTCCCATTTGAGAATAAGAAGATATATAATATAATAGGGCTGCAGGGAAAAGAAGAAAAGGGCAAAGGAGAAGATTAAGGATGTAAATGGATTGGATTCGATACGGATAGATTACTATCCAAATTTGAATCTAACTTTTAATCACTTTGTCCGAATTCACCTCTACATCCGACGGATTTTGAAAAATCAAATCCGAATTTGAATTCAAATTTTAACTGAATATCAGATTAAAATTCGATCCGAATCCAAAAGAAAGATGAAGCATCACCATAACCATCACTACACTAGAAAGAGATGAAGCATCACCATCACTATCACTATCACTATCGCCAATGATAACCATAACCATAAAGAGATGAGAAGACATTGAAATCTGGCTATTGATTTACATTCTAACATAAATTAAAAAGAAAATAAAGTATAATAATATTATTAATAATGAAACTTATAGCAATAAGGAAACAGCAGGAAAGAATGATACCGTCTTATTTTCGCCCCTCCATAAGTCCTCTCTTCCTTGTCCTTCCCATTTGAGAATTGGCAAAGAGGGAAACACAATCCTGCCCCCGCCCCCGGGAAGCCGTTCAGTGCAGTTGAATGGTAGTAAATTGACATTACCAAAATAGAATAAAATAAAATATTATATAAAAAAACTGTCCAATAGTGTGACTAGCGTCTCGAAGGAGTCTTGCATCCGTAAACAGATATAGTTTTAAATTGAAACTACTAAAATAAAATATTATACAAAAAATTGTCTAGTCGAATCACCCATTCCCACCGTCCCATTCCCACGGACCCCACGTTTCATTTCTTTCCCCTATCGGTTTTAGATTCCTTTAAATGGCTACGGATTCGAATAAAATTCGAATTTTTAGCTATCAATTTAGATGCCTAGAGAATATACCTTGGATGAGAGAAATTACTGCACAAAGTTCATTTTCTTGAAGAAGATTTTGAGGGGCTTGATGGAGGCGATCGATCGCGAGGCAAACGCAGACTATTTTCAATGTTGGACCATTAGTTAGAGAACCCATAAATGAATCTAGTGAGTCACATTGCATAGGTTTTGAAAGTGAGAAATAACGAATTGAAGAAACTAAAAGAACCCATTTTCCACCCGGTTGAAGATACAAACCTATTTGTTTCATTCCATTTTTTTTTGTTTTTTTAATTTTATTTTTATTCCTCACATCACCTTACCATCAACACACAATCATCAATCGGTCTTTTTTTTTTTTTTTCTTTTTCCCAACACCTCTTTTTATGGAGAAACAGAGTTATCCATTAGACACAATCAAAACAAATTACGTTTATCTGAGTCCTTTGATTTCGAGATTAGAATTTGATCTGGTGAGATTTTAGACCCAAGTCCTTGCTCAACTGGCTCTGTTGCTTTTGATTGGGATGAGTTGATTGCAATACTCCAAAGAATGGAAATATTGATATTTGAATAACAAAAAATTACTTCAGAGAAATTTTCATTAGATTCCACTAAATCAAAAATTTGCTTCCGTGAAGAAAGCCCAGCATCTTTCCTTTGAGTTTCATTTATTTTTTTTGTTTTTTATTCTTTTTCCATGATTCATTGATGGTAGGGCATAGATAAAAGGATTGATAAATTAATGATTTGGAAAAAAAATGAGGAAGTAATTTAACAACTGCCCAAAAGGTAATTTTGTTATTAGAAAATTTTAAACAATATCAAATCATTATTTAATAGACCTGTCTATTATAACAGAGTTTGTGTGATACATATTTAATAAATAAAAATATGCATAAAATTAATCGTAAAATTAAAGTTACGTTAACGCCAAGTACCAAAGTAGGTAAAATTTTCAAAAAAAAAAAAAGGTAAAAAGTTGTCTTCTCCATTGACTTAAAAAGTATTTAAAAATAAAACAAAAGGAAAAGTAGGGGTGAAAGTTTTGCCCTGACGGCACGAGCCTGCCCAAAACCGCCCTGAACCCGGTCAGGGTTTAGCCCGGCCCGTACCCTAGGGTCCAATCAGGGTACAGGGTAATTTTTACCCTGTCAGGGTAAGGGCGGGTTAGGGTTGAGGCATCGGGTAAAACCCGGGCCCGACCCTACCCAACCCTGACTTTTTTATTAACAATTTAACATTATCTTTTATGTTATTATTTTGAATTCTCATGGAATGTTTTTACTTTTTATATTACTCTATATTTTTATTATGTTGTGCTTTATTTTATTTTGATCCTTTCTATTAAGTTATCATTAATCTTGTTACTGTATTCTTCTTTTTGATAATCATCCATGTCTTATATTTATAAATATATGATATTTATAGGGTAAATCAGGATAAACCCTACCCTGATTTAGGATCAATCAGGATAAACCCGACCTGACCCAGCCCAATCAGAGTAAATCAAGGTAGGATAGGGTTTGGTAGTACCCTAAGGGTAGGGTAAAGGTTGAAATTATGTAATACCTGATAGGATAGGGTAGGGTTTGGATTAGCATAAAATTTTTTTTTGGATAAGGTAGGGTTTGCAGATACCCGGCCAACCCCACCCTCTTTCACCCCCAAGGAAAAGCACCTCCATTTTTCTTTTCTTGGTAAAAGGACCAGTTTTCCCATAGGTGTTTTTGGTTGAATAAAAAAATAAAAGTAAATAAATATTAGGGAAACGTTAGATACAAGCGTGAAAAGCTTTGAGTGAAACGCTCTTTTTTTATTAACAAATAATATCTTCTTCCCACTTTAATGATATAAAAGAATAGGAGTGGGTTAAACACTGAAGACAGATAAAATTCAATACATATCGGGGGAACGAGACAACAGAAACAACAGGTGTTCCAGCACACAGAATTCAACGGCGATCCATTGCTAATCCTTTGGCGGATCTGAGCCTTCTGTTGTCAGGTTTTCCCCTGTCACTAGCTCTGTCTACTCTTCTTCCATTTCTCTCTGTTTCTGAGAAATCCATAGTTTGGTGGTATACGATGCAGGAGGAGTAAGAAGATAGCAAGCTGAGATTATCCCTGTGAACAGTGCCAAAGTCCCTCAGACGGGTGGGTTGAAGTAAACATCCAAAGCAGAGGGGGATTGACAAGAATCCTAACCCATATAACCAAACGCACAAATTTTACCTCATTTGTGGGAAAGTCACCTTCCGGCACAGGGTGTTTTGGAGTCAATCTGGATTTTGGACACTAAGAGTGCTCCTCACGGTTTACACATTCAAGCAGGATATATAAGAAGGGTTTACACATTCAAGCAGGATATATAAGAAGAAAGCTCCTTTAACATCTCTACAGCTCCATTGCAACTTCATGGATGAACTCACCACAGCATCTTTTTCTGCCTTTTCATATGGATCTTCCAATTTCGATGTGTTTCTCAACTTCAAGGGTAAAGACACTCGAAAAAACTTCACTGGATTCCTTCACAAAGCTCTGAAAAATAGTGGAATCAATGTCTTTATTGATAGTGAAAAATTGTGGATAGGTGAAGCCATTGATGTAACCCTCCTAAGAGCGATAGAGAGGTCCAAAATTTCGATTCCTGTCTTCTCCAAAGGCTATGCCTCTAGCAAGTGGTGCCTCTTCGAACTTTCTCACATACTTCATTGTCACATATCCAACGGTCAAATAGTCATGCCCATATTCTTCGATGTTGAGCCGTCGCATGTTCGTTATCAGACTGGAAATTTTCAGGAACCGTTTCTAGAATATGAAAACAATTGTAAGCCCGATCTGGTAAAGAGTTGGAGGGAAGTTTTGAGAGCGGTAGCGAATCTGAAGGGATGGGTTCTCAAGGATGACGGGTGAGTCTCAATCCCACAAACTTGATCTTAAGGCAGTCTTATTATCACATCTTAGAGTTGAAGAGTTATTTCATTTCATTAGCCCATTCCAGTTCCATCGTTTACCACCTTCCTCCCGCTATATATATATTTGCGTTATCAAATAAAATATTATCATTAAGAACGATTTATTTATAGCACAAAATGTTTAAACATAAGGATTTTTTTGGCTATGAACAAGAATATTGTCATTACTTTTCCACCGATTATTGTTTAGAAACAAATTTTCTAACAACAGTGTAATGGACTTGCGAATCTTGGAGTGTAAAGAACAAATAATCACAAGAAGAAAATATGCCTACTTTGCTGACAGAAGTGGAAATTTTGGTGCAACCCTGGATCAGAGGCATCCTGTTGATCAACCATATCCATAATTTGGTGCAACTTCTTTAGCTGACCATGTATTAGACCCTTCAAGTGGTTCAACATTTTTCAAGAATCAAACCCATTTTGACATACTATGGGGGATCTTCTACATTGTTTGAAGGTCAAGGTTGTTGGATTGATCATAGAGATTCAGTTTTCCTCTTAAGATGCAGAATATATGGTAGCTCTAAGTCACTCATTGTTGGAAGAAATTATTCTCTTAGGTTGTCTTGATGCTTTGTTATCACTACAATGATATTTGTTATTATGTTAACAGTGCAAACACATATGACCTAATTCAAAAGTTACCAGAGTCTTATTTTGTATATAGGCGTACATAGTTATAATTTTTAATTGTATTAAATTCTCATTAATGTTTATTTTTGTCTACTTTCCATTCCATAAAAAACTTAAAAAAATGCATTTGTTCTTTTTTGTTTACTATGTATTTCTTCTCACTAGTTATTGTTGTGAATATACTTTTGATCTTCAATGATTGCAGGGACCAAGCAGAGCTAGTTGAATTAGTTGTTAATAGGGTTCTGGGTGAATTGAGTAGTATCACGCACTCTGCTGAATGCAAATACCATATTGGAGTAGGTTCCCATGTAGATGATCTGTTATATTTATTAAATATTGGTTCTGGCTCTGAGGCGGAATTGGCATTGTGCTGCCAGAGGAAAGCCAATGATGTTCAATTTGTGGGAATTTGTGGTTTGGGTGGCATCGGAAAGACAACTATTGCCAAGGCTGTTTACAATAAGATCCATTCAACCTTCAAGAGGCATAGTTTTCTTTCAGACGTTAGAGAACAAGCAATGCAATGCATGGGTCTAGCTTTTTTGCAAAAACGACTTCTTAAAGACATCTTCCAAACAGACTTTGACATAGGTGATTATCATAGAGGAAAAACAATGATAAAACAAAGACTTTGTAATGAAAGGGTTCTTCTAGTTCTTGATGATGTGGACTGCCAAGAACAAGTATATGCTTTGGCTGGCGAATACAATTGGTTTGGTCCAGGAAGTAGGGTTATAATAACAACCAGAGATGAACATATTCTGAATGTGGCTAAAGTTGATGAAGATAAAATTTACTGGCCTAAAGAGCTGAACCATCAAGAATCTCTTCAACTATTCAGTTTGCATGCCTTTTCAAAGGACCAACCTCCTGAAGATTATATGCAACTTTCACATGATGTGGCACGCTATGCAGGAGGGTTGCCTTTAACTCTAGAGGTGTTGGGATCTTACCTATCTGATATAGAAAGCAAAGACGTGTGGCAAAGTACATTACAAAAATTGAAAGAAATTCCTCATAAAAAAGTTCGGACAAGGTTGAAGATAAGTTATGATAGTCTGGAAGATGATTATCAGAAAGCCATATTTCTTGATATTGCATGTTTTTTTATTGGATGGGAAAAAGAAACTGTAATTTCCATATGGGAAGCTTGTGGTTATTATCCGAAATCAGCAATACATAATTTAATTAGAAGATCCCTTCTAAAATTACAAAAGATTAAGAATATTAATTTTGTTGAATACAATCGAAATGTTAAATACATCTTCAGGATGCATGATCAGATTCGAGACATGGGAAGGGAAATTGTCCGAGAAGAAAGTTGTATGGATCCGGGTAGGCGTAGTAGGTTATGGTCTTATGACAATATCTTGGAAGTATTAGAAGGACACAAGGTAAGACCTATGCATATGCTTCTCTCTTTGTGTGTGTGTGTGCCCTGATTTCCATTTACTTTGGTTATTACCTATTGTAGAGATGCATGTTTGCTGATTTCCATTTACTTGGGTTATTTTCTATTGTAGGGAACAAGTATGATAAAAGGCATGAGTCTTCCCCTTGCCTTACCTTGTGTTAATTTATCTAGCGAACACTTTCAAATGATGCTCAATCTAAGATTTCTCGACATTAGTTCAGCAAACTTCATGGGATACTTCTCACACCTTCCTTCTACATTAAGATGTTTCACGTGGAGGAGATGCCCTTGGAGAATCATACCAACAAATTTTTATCACAACAGACTAGTTTACCTCGACCTATCGAGAAGCAAAATTGAACAAGCATGGAATGTCAAGTGTCTAGATGAAAATAAGGTATATGATTTGACTTTTTCTTTACTCATTTGATTATTAAGTTTTATGGACGGTACTATAATGCTTTCTCTTTGTTTGGCAGTGGTTTGAAAAGCTGAAAGTTCTCAATCTTAGTTGTTGTCCATTTCTATCTAAGTGCCCAGACTTTTCATGGTTTCCTTACTTGGAGCAATTAGATCTTGGATATTGTAGTTCCTTGGATAAGTTAGATGAATCCATTGGTCAGTTGAGTCAGCTTAAACATCTTATTCTCCAATACTGCCATTCACTCAAGAAGTTGCCAGATGGTGTTGGACTATTGGAGAAGCTTGAGATATTAGATGTTTATAAATGCTTTAAGCTAGTGAAGCTACCAAGATCAATGGGGAGAATGAGGCGTTTGCATAGCATTAACCTAGAAGAAACTGTTAAAATGTCAAAGATTCCTGATGATTTTTCAATGCTTTTGAATTTAATGGAGTTGAAAGTGTCTGGTAAGTTTCAATCCCTCCCAAAAGATCTTTCACACTTGAAATTCTTGAAGCAATTAAAGCTTCTCCAATGCAAGAACTTGGAATATCTCCCAGAGCTTCCCTTCGGTTTAGAAGAACTTTTTTGTAACCAATGCAACTCATTGGCACGATTACCTGATATGTCAAGGCTAAAATATTTAAGGATATTATCTGTTGAGGGTTGCATAGAGCTACAGAGCATACAAGGGCTTGAGGGAACAAAATCCTTGGGAAAATTGGATGCGCGAGGCTGCTATAAATTGACAGAATCTCCAAGGAAGAGACATGGCCAGGTACGTACTTTCACTGTCTTGTTTTCCCGTATTACTACTCTAATTGGAACTTTATATATTAGAAACTGCCCATCCAATTAGTTTATTAATTACTTTGATGATTTACAGATCTTTTCTTTCCTTTCCTCTGATTTGCAGGTACCACTTTTATCCTACAGGTCACAACGAAATAAATATTCCTTGACTGATGATGATGGGATCTATTATAAGGGGTTAATTTTGTGCCTTATTCTTGAATTCCCTCACTACTTAATGGACAAACGGGAATCGGAACAGGGTCAGCTACAAACCATCTATTGTGATATTTCTGTTTCTATCCGCCAAAAATATAAAACAATCAAGTGTCGCCATACGCTGAGAATTGAAGATGTTGAGTTCACTGCTCATCAAGGCATAATTTACATTCACCATTTCAAAGGCTTTGATTGGTTTGGGATTCCGTTGCAAGGAAGAGATGCTATTGAGAATTTAGATATTTGTGGACACCAGTTTTCTGAGGGCCCGTATTACCTTTCAGGTAGAGAGGATTATATAGTGAAATTCTGGGAGGTCTTGTTCAAGATCAGGGAACCTGACTGCCAAAAACCTAATCAACATTTGAGTGCAATGATGGTAGAAGATGTCTTGTCATACATAGTTAATGATGGTGGAGTACCTTCTCTTAGCCTGAGCTTAACATGTTGTTCTAGAGCTGAGGTTGAAGGATCAAATTATGTTCTTAAAGAAAAAGAGGAGGAAAAGGGAGTAAGGGCTAGGAACTACAAGGGAGCTTGTCTGGATGACGGGGCATCACTTCCCTCTCTTAGCCTGGCTTTAACATTGCCATGTGTGGTACTGACATTAGATGATGGTTCCAACCAACAGACACTAGAGCAACTATCACATGTTCAAGAAAATGGAAAAACATCTCCCTCAAATGTTGAAGAAGAAGAAGAGGAGAGGAATAAAACAACAGTAGATTTCTTGAGTTGTTTAGGATTAAAATCTGTTTCTGAAGTAGCGGGGGAAGAGGGAGTGATGCTAAGTATGAGCAAGAGAGCTCATATTTATGATAACGATGATAAGGCATCAGATCCTTCTCTTACCTTGACTTTAACTACATCCTGTAAAATGAAATTATATAATGGATTTAATTTGCAGCAAATGCTGAGCCAACTACCAAATATTGATGACGATGTTGAAGTGTTTCCCTCTGATACTGAAGAATCGGAGAGGGGTAATAGAACAATAGATTTCATCAGAACTTCATATTTTGGGGTTAGAGGATCCAACAATGTTCCTGAAGAGGTGGACAGTAGTGATGAAATAAAGAAGGCAATTTTTAGGGCTGGTAAGAGAGCTGGTCCTGATGAGGATGCGAAGCATGTCAGTCCATCCCGAGTTGAAGAGACAGAGTTGAGGGCTATTGAAAGACTTATTCTTGATGAGGATGAGGTAAGTCCTTCTCGAGTTGAAGAAGCATTGAGGGCTATTGCGATACCAATTCTTGACGAGGAAGATGAGGCAGCTTGTCCTTCTCCCGTTCAGGAGACAGGGTTGAATAGGGCTAATGGGATTTATATCTTAGACAATAGGGATGAGATGCTGTTGAAGGCTATTGGGAGAATTGTTCTTGAAAACGAAGAGGAAGAGGGATTGATGATGGCTATGGAGAGGCTTCAACTTGACAAGGATGATGAGGCAGCTGTTGATTCCGGACCTTAGCTATTGTTAAAAGGTACCGAGAACAATTCAACGCTGTTTAGTAGAATTAATTTCATTCCGACATACATTCTAAACTATTAGTGCAACCTTTTTCCCTATCGACCAAAATAAATAAATAAAAATCATACTGTGACATTTGTTTGTACTATTGCGATTTCATTTGACCAGATCATCAAAATGACAAGAGGATTGTGGTTTTGTCGCTGTTGCATTAGCCAGCTGTTCGCGATGCATCCTATGGTATGAAACCAACTTCACATGACATGCATTTGCTACCTCTTAGTTAGTCCTTGCAAATTAATTAAATGTCTAGCAAGCAGGGGATTTTAAGTTACTTAATATATAATGGACATCGTATGGTACATGAAAATGTAAATAAGTAGTTTATGGGGGATTATATTAGGTGGTATTATATAATATGAGGCCAAGGGTATCATCCTCTTGCCCACTAAGAAAGACAAAACTATACAGTATTGTAGTGCTCACCAGTAGTATAAGCGGAACTGAACTGTTTCCCCTAAGGACCACTCAAATAAGCCTTCCTGCACAGTCATAGTATCTGCCATGTGTAGGCCAGGATGGGTCTTACTCTGAAACTGCTATTGGCTTGTTACAGGGTATTCCTGTTGCA
This sequence comes from Protea cynaroides, assembly GCA_028583415.1. NCBI lineage: Eukaryota > Viridiplantae > Streptophyta > Magnoliopsida > Proteales > Proteaceae > Protea > Protea cynaroides. Next base: position 21,547,056 of record CM053275.1, on the reverse strand, counting down.
GTGGAGTACAGTGTGCAAGCTCTCTTTCTTCCCTATTTTTGTGTCCTGAGTGAGCAAACTTGCCTCTCCTGTGTTGCCATGATTAGCAGTAGTAGTAGTTTTTTTTTTTTTTCATGTCAATAATCCAATCCTAACTATTTTAGTTGTTCTATTTCATCATCAAGTGCAACTATAATTTCCTCTTTCTTCATCCAATTTCAAGCTTATTCTTAACATTTACCAATTAAATTAAACTATGTAACTATGCTTTACAGATGTCGAAGCTATTCATCAGAATGGTACCTTAGTAAGCTGCTGTTCTGGTCTCTGTGCATCCGTGCAGACAGCTAGACATGATATACTTTCAAGTGCTTGGATTTTCCCCTGCACGTGTAATAAAAAGTTATATGTCTAGTATTTTCAAAATAACTAATTGGTCGTCTATGCAGTTTATGCTGGATCCAGTGCTGATGCTCGATCTTGGATTGCAGTTGGAAGAGAAGGTTTGATTACTTAAGTTCTTTTCTATTTAGTCTTGGGAGGTATAGTGTAAGGAAGTGAAATCTGAATTGAGAAAATGAGCTCCTTTTTTCCAATTGGTGTTTGGTTATGTTAATGGAATACAAGAGAGTTAAAAGAGTTGGTGGGACCTATTAAATTATCTTGACCATTAGGTGGAGAGGCCCAATTTGTGTATGAAGGTATATAAGGTTCTAGAGTTTTCCAATATCCGATTATTCCTAACTCTCCATCTCATTGTTGCCTTTCTTTTGGGTGACATTACACGTGGCATGTGTGGCTGCTCTACAATTTGTGTGATCATTTCACCTGTATTATTAATCTAGTGGGCCTAATGGCTTAGATACCATATTGAATTATCCAATTCAAAAGCTTAAGCTGTTAGGTGGAGAGACTCAACTTGTATATGAAGGCATCTAAGGTTATGGAGTTTTCCAATGTAAAATTATTCTCAACATGACCTAGTCCCTCCTTGAGCTTTGTCAAAGAGAATCCCAAAAGCCTATTGAGGAAAAAATAGGAGCTTGTTAGTAAATGCAAAATCCAAGGTGAATCCTTTCCATGGCCAAACACTTGGCAAGGCTACTGTAGTGGGAAATAGATTACATTATGACAAGCTTATCAAGGATGGGCCATCTGGCTGACCTGTTCTGTTTAAGCCCAGGGGGCAAGCCCGAAGTTCCAGCAGCCAACTGAAGGCCTTGAAGTCAGATCTCCCCACTTACACTCTGCTACTTTTTTCCAACAACCTTGTTAAAACTTAAAAGGTTATTATTGCTTCTATTTTCCACATTAAAATTAGATGAGCCATTGATTTCCTATCTTATTTAGTGTCTGATTTTGTAGGAGAGGTATATAATTCCTTCTTCAGCCGAAACCCTGACAGAAAGGTAATATCTACAAGTAACGGATTTTGGTATGCAGCTTCTTGGTAGAGGCTGGAGCAAAGCTTCATGTAGATACACAGAAGTATTTAGTTGGAAAGATTATGGCACGGTAAACAATATCACTAGTGCTCGAGACCCATTCTTGTGCTTTTTATTTATATTGAACTGTAATTAGATTGGATTGAGCTTAGGCAGCTTTTAATAATAAATCAGCTGTTGCAGTCTTTCTCCTTGCATGTGATTAAATACTGGTTCAAAGTTTTATTTTCTAAACTAAACAAGAAATAGAAAGTGTGTAGCCTACTACGGTCTATGGATCAATATGTTCAGCCGTCCAGTCGAAGCAGTCTATGTTGTTTGTGTAGTTTGATGAACCATGCCCAGACTCCAAGTTTTGGACTTCTCTTCGGAAATTGCCCATCCATCCTAAATTTCAGATTTTTATATGGTAATTTCTACACAAAATGGCCCGTTGATCCAAATGAATTGTTCATCTGGTCACTCTCCGCCCTCTGCCATGGGCTATTGGGCTCCCTACTAGAGCCAGACTTGCATTTTCTCAATCTAGACCCTTCTTGCCTTTTATGTAATATTGAAGATGAGACTGAGTGTTATCTTTTCTTGTCATGCTCTTTCTCCAAAAGGATCTGTGCTGCTGGTACTTGGGTTACGGACAGAGAGGCTCATGGGACCAATTATGTTGGATTTGTTCAAGTCCCTGTTTTCCTGTGCTAAATCTGAAATTTATTTTCACCTTCATGATCCTTATGCTGTATTTCTTGTGGCAAACCCTTTACACCTGTCTTTGATGCACAAATGAAGGTTGATCTTCAAATTCTTCCCAGCGTTTGGCTCCCCCCTGCATGGCTGCATCTCCTACACCAAAGCTATCCCCTCTCTTAATTAATTTGTTGGGCATCTATTTTAATTCTTCCAATCTATTCTGCCACAACTTCTACCTATTTTGGTTTTGTAGGATATGCGCGAGAGGCTGAGGCGAGAGGACTATTGCAGGGGCTCCTAAATCTGATCCTAACCAGGTACATCTGGTCCTTCTATCCCTAGCGAAGTTTTGAGCTTACAGCATGTCCTTACAGGTGTCTTTCAACTCTGCTTGGTGATCGCTCAGTACATGAGGGACCTGGCCTGTCAGGCCGCTTAGAATCCATCCATGAAGGACATCTCTAAACCCCTGAAAATCCTTGTGTCAATGGTTCGAATCCACTTCCAAGCAGGCAAAGGGTGCTCTTCAGGTAGCTGGGGAGCGAGCCAGATTTTCAAATTCAAGTGAGAGAGATTTGAGGCAGATTTTATAAAAGCGGTTGATTACTCGGATTGGATCTCGCGTCCCTGTGCCCAAAAAGGATGGGCGAGTTCAGTTCGTGTGTTCATCGATCTGAAGTGGCATTGGTTGCAAAGATGACCCCTATCATTGTTCGTACCTTAATTGATGTTGCTGCAGTCAAACAGTGGCTCAATTCTCATCCCAATTAGACATCAAGAACACATCTCTTCACAGCAATTTATATCGGGAGGTCTTTATGCAGCTTCCTCAGGCTCCCCAGACACTTCTTTTTCCAGCTTCGGAAGGTTCTCTATGATCTCAAACAGGCTCCTTGTGCTTGTTTGATAAATTCTGCACCAGCAAACGTACCATGCTCTGCTTGTGGTCGGACTTGTCGGAACTGAGTTATTGGCCCACTTCTAAATCTACATGGCTTTGGTTTTTTTTTTTCCTTTTATTATAGGACATTACTCTTTTTGGTTTTGCTACTGTATATCTAATTAAGACATTCTTTGGTATAGTTTATATTTATGTTTATGAGTTATAATAAATCGTTTATGAGAATAAATTGTGAATCATGAATAATAACTATTTAATACTACTAGAGGTAAAGAAGTAATAATATATATTCATAATAATGATAAACATCTTCTAATTTATTTGTAGATCTTAGATTATATCAATTTATTTTAAATATAAATAAGTAGTATAAATCATATCAAACAACTACATATCATAATTTACTATATAATTAATTTTATATTACATATAGACTAAGCAGAATAGGTCTCTGATTTGGTCAGCTCATGTTTTGGCAAATTCTGCACGGTTGAATTTAACTCTGGTGCTGTACATATACGCATTATATTATCTTAATATCTTATATATATATATATATATATATATATATGATGATGATGATGATGATGATGATGATTACCACTGTACCTCACCCCTATTATGATTAGATGATTACCATGAATAGAAATTTGACGACTGTAGGTACTCTTCTCACCCAACTTACCTCACAGGTATTAATGCTAGTAAGGGGAAAGATATTCTCTTGTTATCCATGTTTTCAGTTGTGATCCAATCGTTGGAGTTTACTCAATGCTTATACTGATGTATTGATATCCACACCAAGTGATTTCAATTGTTGGATCAAAGCTGGGATCTCTCCAACGATACAAGAGGATCCAAACCCCACTAGTAACCCCATGCATGTTTCACAAGACTCCAACTCGACAAAGGTGGATCAAAAATTTCATGACATGCTAGTCAATTTCAATAGGGGTTATGACCAATTCAACCCGATCTGAACCAATTTGATTCGAGTCGATCCCAATCCTTGAGTCGGTGACTCACAAGCCCCATACAAAAAGCTAAATAAAGCATACTTTCCAAAAGAAAGCATACAACAAACTCAAAAGCTAAATAAAGCATACTTTCAAAGGAAAGCATACAACGGATTCGGGAATTGTGTGACTTTGTGTGCATAAGACATTCCCCAGCACCTAAGGTTATTAAGCCTTTGGTGCCTGCATTTGTCTTCCTCGCCTAAAAAAAAAACTGTACAGTGATGTGTGCGCTTGTTCTAGGGTGTAGTCCCACGTCAGATGTGTGTAAGTATGTAAATTTTATGTGTAAAATTTTACCCAAAAAAAAATTTGTGTAAAACATTTTGCAGCACCTAAGTTGGTTAACTTGTTGGTACTCGCATAGTCACGTGTCTTCCTTGTATAACCTAAAAAAAAGAAATAGATGGGTATGAGATTGACACTCTAGATAAGGAAGAATCCATTGAGATTACCCCTATAAAGAGAGGATTTTTATTTTTGTATGATATTGAAGCACAGGTAAAGCAAGAGTGTTTTTTTTTATTTTTTTATTGTTACAAACAAGAGTGCTTTTACAAATTGCAATACCCACCAGAGTGAGATTGACACTTTAGATAAGGAAGAATCCACTGAGATTACCCCCAAAAAGAGAGGATTTTTATTTTAGTAGGATATTGAAGCACAGGAAAAGCAATAATGCTTTTATTTTTTTATTGTTACAAACGAGAGTACTTTTATAAATTGCAATAGCCACTCAGAGTCAGACCCCTCGATCGTGTTAAAAGGATTGGTGGGACCTGTTAAATTATCTAATAAAAAAAACTTAAACTATTAAGGGAAGAGACCCAACTGTTATATGAAGATATATAAGGTTTTAGAGTTTGCCAATATCGGATTGTTCCTAACTCTCCATCTCTTGTTGTTTTTTTTTTTGAGTGACAGTACACATGGTACATGTGGCTACTCTTTAATTTGATTGATCATTCACCTGTATTATTAATTTAATGGGTCTAATGACTCAAATACTAAATTGAATTATGTCAACTCGAAAGCTTACATTATTAAGTAGAGAGTTTCAACTTTTATATGAGGGCATCCAAGGTTTGAGGGGGTTGATGTTTAACCTCAAGGTCATTGAAGCTGCCTTGTGTTTGAGGGGGTGTATAAGAGCATGATACATGGTCATAGGACAAGATTTTTCCCAATCAAATCTATCCATCGATGATCAGCATGGCAAACTTATCTTGAAGACACCCACAAATGGTAGAGGCTTTGTGATAAGAATTACGGTTCCTTGCCAGCTCTTGCTTCTTTGAGATCAGTAGAGGATTCTTGCCACCTCATGCTTCCTTAAATAGAGGAACCATTCCTAATAATCAGCTTTGTAAATCAGAACTGTAATAAATGTCAAAGATATTGAGGAAAGTTTTCATTCGTGGAGGTAGGGAACAGTAAGCCGAACCACGTTAAACCGTTGTCTTCTTCTCTCTTATCCTTCTACTTTTATCAACCCTATCTTCCAACAAGTAGTTGTTAGAATCACCATCTTCTTTTTCAGTGCTAGCAAATTTCCAATTGTTGCTAGGACCAATAACTACAGAGACTCATTAAAATTCACCCATGTCCTTGTACAAAAATTCCAAGCTTGGGCCTTCATTCTACCCCCACCACCTTGGACGAAAATCCACCATGTCCTTGTGTCCTAAGCAGGATTCAAGTAATCGGAATCAGGCAAGGGTCGACCCCATAAGCCTGGGATCAGTCCAGTTTACCTAAACCTTGTTCTGTCATGTTGAAAGTACATTTCTGACTTCAATATCATGTATCCATTTACATCCATGCATATAAACAGATAAAAGTTGCTCTTGATACCTTCTATATTGATGAATATTTTTTTGAGCACTGGATTCTCAAGGTATTTCATGGGTTTCATACTTGGAATATTTTAATGAATGTGGCCAGTAATGTGTATACCATTACACTCGTAAATGCGAGGAGTGTGGTGCTATTTGCCACACATTGACAACTACACGTTGAAGTGGTGTTATTTGTCACACAACATTTTGAATTAAAATTTTTGTTTATATATAAAAAGCTTTTTCAAGTGTGTTTAATTGCCTTACAAGTTAATAATCATGTAAGTGCATAATTGAATGGACATACCATTTGTAATCAGGACACAAGTCAATGTTCTGACGGTCCGATGATCAATACGTCTACCGCTTCATCTCCTCCTTTAAGGTTTCTGAAAGGATTCTTGAGACGAGCAATTAGATGTTATGGGCATCATATACTGCCAATGGAAGAATAATGAATAATTTTTTTTTTTTTTGGAGAAATTTAAATAGTTGTTTGTGTATTAAGAAATTGAAGAGTGTCTAGATAAGTACATATCATTACTTTGGAGGTCTTTTTTTATTTTTTAGGTAGCCCTAACAACTCTTCTTTATCCGCCTTGGAAGATGAGCGGAAATAGATGAAAAAGGGATTTCAATCGATCCGAATCCTCTCCTTCAAGGGTATCTGGAGGAGAGGTCGAGAGGTGGCGCCCTGTTCTGGATGTGTGACGCGTGATGAGACTCGAATCCGATGACTCTCCTACCTAGCGGTGCAGGATACAGTATATGCGATGGTAGAGACACTATCATTTGTCCATTTTGAATCTGTTTCCTCACCCCCGAGAGTTTTAGAATGTTCCTCTGCGTAAGCCTCTTCGCCCCATCTCCATCTTCATCTTCCTCTTCATCTCCATCTCCTCTGGTTTTGAGTACACGCCGGCGCCGACGAGAGGGAGGGTTTCTCTTCATCTCCATCTCCTCTGGTTTTAGAGTGTCATGGAGAACAAACAGGGTCAACTTCTTATGACATGCCCCTTTTTGTCAAGAACCCCAAGAACCCTTTTTTTGAGGGAGAAAAAAAAATCATTTGTGACCCTGAACTTCTGCAACTATGTTGATTCATCTATCGAAGTAGTCCATTGAACTTTTCGTATAATTAATCCATATTATTTACTGGAGTTGTCCCTGGAACCCTTCATTTAATTAATCTGTCTTATTTACTATCTATACAAGATTAAACCGGAATCCAACCTCAAATCATTAACCATTTTCCATTTTGAAACCAAAACCCTGGAAATGTTAAAAGTGGAAAACTAACTTGTTCCACTTCTTTGTTGGACCTACTATCAAGGGATCTCAAGAAAAGGGATTCTTCAGTCAAGAAATGAAAAATTATTACTGCTTAATTGGGTGATATGTCCATACATTAAGCTTTTGAAGCTCACTCGAATAAATCTATATAACCAACTTTGCTGCAAATAAATCTATCAAAAACCACCTCATCTATCATAATCCCAACAACTACTTAACTGCAGAACCAACGTATCAATCAGCATAAATCATCTAACCACTAGAGAAATTTTCACAATATTGTTTGGTGAATAGCTCTTATGCTTCCTGCACATTCAGAAAGATAGAATACACTCTATTCTGAAGCAATGGAAATTACTTTGTGCAAGTTACAATGACGCAAGTATCAACAGTAATCACTTGATTTTCATTTTGGGGGATTGTTCTGAAAAATATAATGGAAATGTTTGAGGGATAATGAAATAGCCCTGCAACTGATTCCAATTCCACAATGCCTCTTCTTCTCTCCCAACGGATTCCAATTCCACTAGAGATAATGAAATTGCTCTGCAACTGCCCGAGCTTAAGAAGCTACTTCTGGTTTTGAGGGAAAAACGAGAGACTGAAGGTCCAACGTGAAGAATAGAGGGCCTGGAAATGTGTTCTTGGTTGGGACTGGGCCTGGTGATCCGGAGCTCTTAACGCTGAAGGCGTCGAGAGTGATTGAAAGTGCTGATCTTTTGTCGACCTAACACTTCAAAACCAGAGGATATTAAGAAGAATGGTGGCGGGGCTGAGGAGAATCGGTTTTGCATACACAACACTCTCTCTTGTCGGCGCCGACGAGACTTCAAAACCAGAGGAGATGAAGGTGAAGACGAAAGAGATGAAAGGGTTTCAAAAATTTCTTGGAGGGATTTAGGGGCGGGACGAACAGGAAATAAATTCAAAATGGACAAATGATAGTGTCTTTGCCGTTGCATATACTGTGTCCTGCAACCCTGGGTAGGTGAGTCGTCGGATTCGAGTCTCGCCACGCATCGCACGTCTAGAGTAGGGCGCCACCTCTCCTCCAGATACCCTTGGAGGAGTGGATTTGGGTCCGATTTCAACGTGTGGACAGCCTCTTCTGGCTTTTTATTTATTTATTTTTGGAGCACTATCGACTTCAACATCAAATCAAGGGTCAATCACATGCCTCGGATTTGGATTCTGTTAGGAACTTGCACATTGCGGCACCCCGAGGTCTCCAGATTAGTTTTGTTTAGCTTTTTTTTATTTTTTATTTTTATACTTTTTTAGGTCACTATTTTTTAATTGTGTGATCATATACATATATAATATTAAAATAGTGGGCGTAATGGTTTACATGTCATATTGAATTATTCAATTCAAAAACTTAAATGGTTAGACCAAAAACCCCATCTTGCGTTTTTTTTTTTCTTTTTTAGACAAACCCATCTAGTGTTTATTAAAATAAATTATTTATTGTATTTATTTAGGTTCTCTTTGGTTTGTATTATATAATGTATTATATAATATATTATAAAATTTATGATTGTTTGGTATAATTTATAATGTCTATTTATAATTAAAATAAATCAATATAATTCATTATCTACAAATAGGTGAGTAGTTGTTTATCATTATTAGAATAATCTATTAGGTGATTGTTTATATTTCTCATTATATAATGTATTATGTTTAGTGGTACCAAATGGTCATTATTTATTACTCATAATCTATTATCATAATTGATTTGTCACAAATAACTCATAATACATTATATAATACAAACCAAAGAGAGCCTTAGTGGGCATAATGGTTGTACCAATTACTTCATGTGCATCATGTGATATCTTTTATAAAATTATTTTTTAATGCAACAAAACACTGAATTTGTACGATTCTTTAAAATAAAATTTAAGAAATTATTATGGGACTGGATTCTTAATGCATTATGTGGCTTATGTCATTTTACGTCATGCATATACTCATGCATATACTGTCTTTTAAAAATAAAAGGAAAATTACACTAACATCTTTCTATAGTTGAGAAAATACACAAAACTATCTTGTCTTTACAAAAGCTACAAAGACTACCCCTTTAACAATGCTTTCATACACTCTCACCCACACCGTTACTTACAACTTAACGGAAGAATGTCAAATTTGTTTTAAGACAAAAATACCAATAATTCCGAAGATAAGGACGACGACGGAGACGACAAAGCTGTTCTCCGCTATAATTCAGCGAAGACGCACAAAGAGATCTCGACTCGATTATAATGTGTAGACTCTTTGCAAAAAACTCAGTAATTATCTGCTCGATTTTCGCAGGTTCAGAGTGCAAATTGCTTTGAGAAGAAACCATAAATCTCAATTGAAAAGCACTCTCATCATTGCAAACCTAGAAAGGAAAGAAGCTTTCAAAAAACCAGACAGTAAAACCCCTAGAGATTAACTAACGAACTACGCATAACAAATTCGAGCTTAGAAAATCAGAAATAAACCAATAGAATTCGATTTTAAGAGAGAATCAAAGGAAGCGAAATTTCATAAAATTCAACATAAGTTCTCAAATAACACAGAAATTGATAGATATCAGCATCAAACAACAAAGAAGAAAAATAAAAAATAAAAACCAGAGCCTGCACTCACCGTTCTACTGTTCTTGCTGTTGTTTTGCAATCTCCAATCCGGAGAGAAAAAAAAGGATGGCTTTTTCCTTTTTCAGTTGATCATTATTACCTTTTGGGAGAGGATTTTTCCTCTTCCCCGTTGGAATCGATGAACCATGTTTAGTAGGATTGAGAGTCATGAGATTAGATAACAGAAAGCAGATTAAAATCAAAGATAAAATTACAGATGCTTTTGACGCTTCCTTCAAAAATTTCTCAAAACTCATCATCAGCATCAAAACTTGTGCTCAAGGCATCTTCCTCTTCTTCTCCTTCTTCTGTTACAGTACTTGTGGAGAAGAAAATGGCAACTCGTGGAGAAAAAAGATGAACTTAGGTTTTTTTTTTGGAGAACTTAACAATAAACCCATATAGGTCATTTTACATTCATTAAGGGTATTTTCGTCTTAAAAAAATTGACATTCTCTTGTTAAGTTTTAAGTAACGGTGTGGGTGAGAGTGTATGAAAGCATTGTTAGAAGGGTAGTCTGTGTAGCTTTTGTAAAGACAGTGTAGTTCTGTGTATTTTCTCAATTATAGAGGGGCTGTCTGTGTAATTTTCCCAAAAATAAAACTAAGGAAAAAGAAGTACACACTTAATGATATGTATTGATCTCTACTTCTCTCTCTCGTTCGTTTTTTCTTTCTCCTCCTTCAAATTTAGTTCTCTCTCTTCTAATAGTGATTGACTACCCATCTTTCTTATACTCCTATAAAATTATATTATTTTTCATTTTTTTCAATGTTTTCTTTTCTTTTCTTTTTTTTGCTTGGAAAATTTTTTATGTCTTATACTCACTTTATATTCATTCAAAAAAAATTTAATTTTTTGGCCTATTCATGAGAAAAGTAAATTTCCACTTATTTTTCTTCCTTCATAATCAAAATCCCAAATTATCCCATTCCTCTTCTCGCCTCCATGGACACCCCCTTGTTGATGCTGAAAACTAGTCTAGTTGACTTATACGCCACGTTGAGATATTAATCCATGGTATAACCAAATTGTCGGTGTAGGTTTAGAGTTGACCACAGTATTGCCGAGTTGTGCTTGGCTATAGACGACTTATAAGAAAAGTCCTACAACGATAATTGAAAGTACTAAGGGGTGGACTGGGTAGTCTGATGGCCACTCCGATGCTTAAGTCAATTCTTAGATCACACACTATAAAGTAATGTAAAGAAAACATTTTTTTGAGAATGGGGGTAAGGTTTGAGTATTCAAAGGAGATTAGGGAGTAAGAAGTTCTTCGTTGTTCCTTTGAGCTCTACAGTATATATAGATACATATGAAACTGATTAGAGTGGTTTGATTAGAGTGGTTCGACATTCCTAATGCAGTGGGGACAGTTGTCAAACTGTCCAAATGGCAATCGACTGTCGGATGAAGATCTGATGGGTGAAATATAATTGGCCATTAGCATTGTGGTCCTCCAAGATTGTCAAGTGGATGTTGTCTGAGGAGTGGTTTCCTACCAGAATAGGAAACTGCCTACTTGAGTGCAAATCTGACATGTGTAGGACATGTGTTGCAATACGGGTGCCCTTGGTTCTGAAACAGGTATCACCATGTTATTGGTAGACGAGATGTGGTATTAACAGTTGCCCCAAGCTCTTCTAGATTTGTAAAATGTAAGGGAGCAATTCCAATACCGAGTTATAGATTTGATGCTCTTTTGATTGAATTCATCCTTAACTTGCAAGTCGTCCTCAACATTCCTTTGTAAGTGAATTACAGCTTGAAGTCCTCCAACGCATAACCTGCACACCCCAATTCTGCACCAACTAGAATGGTGTGATGAATAGTCAATAAACCAACGGTTCAACCAGGATCTCGTATAGGCTATCCCCATTTTTGTTAAACCAAAACACATTCCACATTAATCAGAGATAATAAAGTAAATAGCGGAAGTCTTACAGATAATGAACTGAGGTCTAGTCATGATAAATAATTAATATTTCATTTATTTCCAAGTAACAAAAACATAATTTAATACATATTACAAATATCCAAATACGAAAGTTAAACACTAAGCGTATTCATAGTTGAACGCTCGCTTAACTAATCACAATAGTCCTCCACAGCTTGCTCATCATAGTCGTCACCTGTTCATATGTTGGCGTGTTGACAAAATCTTCAACCGTAATACCTGCAACATCAGAAACTAAAAAGAATTACGTGCGCGAGGGTCAGCTCTCCAACTTGAGCTCAGTGAGTAAATAAAACAATGCAACAAACATATGCATGCAATCAATTCATATCTTTGGTCTGGTTCATAAGTTTACAATGTGCTATAGAAAGGTTCGATGGCCGCCTCACCTCTATACACAGGGTGTGTAAGCCCACCCAATGGATCAAACACCATTGTCATCCACATCCACCCCACCATGGAATAGAGATAGAGATAAAGTGCTTAGGACCGCACCGCATCACACTTCCCCTGATTCTCTATCCATACCAACACGTAAGTCCCTGTTGGCGAGGGCTTGCAAACTGGGCTTGCAACTAACCAATCCTAACGTCAAACAGTGTATCCAAGGCCTTACCCCAACATCCCTCAATACGTCCATAGAGATAGAGCTAAGGCCTCCCGACAGAGTCAGAGACTACACGGTCCGAGACCTCCTCCCCTGATGCCCTACGACGTAATAATTCTGCTAAGGTAATGGAGATACGACGATGTTAGTGGACAAGACTTGAGTAGAGATAGAGCTAGAGTCTGGTGGCCAGGATGAACCACAGTGTCACGTCCTTCCCCTGATGCTCCACTCACATCAAGCACACTAACCACACACATACATTCACATGCCTATTCCTAGCATCATATTCATCATCATGTTATAAATAAACTGAATTAAATATGCATGAACAGTAATAACAGGAATAGTAGACGACATGTGATATGCACATTACAATCATACAATCATAGAATCATACATGGTATTCGACTCAATAAACGAAAATAGTTTATTATTAGCCAATTAGTTTAGGTCTTGTTCCCTCATCTTTGATTGAGTGTAGATCCTCGTTCAAGCTTTATGAATCACATTTAAATCAATAGAAATGCCTAATAAGTCGATAGATTTTAATTAGAATTAATTCCAACAAATTTAGACTAGCTGAAATCGTAGGGTCGCAGGTAGGGTAGCACCTAGGTAGCAGTTTTCTGCGACCCTAGGGTGTAGGGTGGGACATGGGGTCGGATACCAATCGACCCTACGTGCGACCACACCCTCCTTGGGACTTCCCGAGGGCATGTGGTCGATCCTGTGGTCTCGTAGGGTCGGATATCATTCGACCCTATGTGCGACCACACGTATTCTGAGTCAACCTTTCATTCTAAAGTCCATTCTTTCATGTTTGGATCATTTGGCTAACTTTCATGGTCCATTCTATGATTGTTCTATGGCTCAAAACTACAAGTTATACACTATTCATAGTCCATAATGATTTTCTCTATGGAATCTCTTGAAACTTGTCCATGGATGGATGATTTGGGTTTCTCCTAATCTTATGTTCTTCATAACTATTCTAGAATCTCTTATTCAGGTAAGGAATTAGGTTCATACCTTTATTCAGAGGTTTCTCTGAGCTTCCTCCTCTTCCTTAGTCTTCTTTTCTTCCTTTTCTTTCTCTTGCTCTCACTTTCAATTAGGGTTTTAAAGGAGTGAAAGAGGCTTAGGGACGTCCTATTTATAGAGGAAAACCCTCCATAATAACCCCCAATGAGTTTAGGAAAGACCCCCTTCGAATTAGGAAGGTTTCCTAATTTTTGGTTCATATTGTTTTCGTAGGGTCGGACGTAGGGTCGGATGTACTGAGACCCTACGTTTTTTAAAACGTGAGACCCTAGGGTGTAGGGTCGCATGTAGGGTCGGATGTAGAGTCGCATAATCCGAGACCCTACGTTTTAAAACATGCGACCCCACGACCAAAAAGTCATGGGTTGGACTTCTGTTGAGGTGGGGTCGACCCTACCCTCATTTTGATTGTTTTTGAGTTATATTTCATATTGGATCTTGGGTTTCTTCATGCACTTGGTCCACTTGGCTCGACCATGATATGTAGACTGGTCACGACACGAAGTGTAAGGTTAGACTGGGTTCATGACGTGCGGGTCTTACATAACCGCCTTACACATTGGGAAACATAATGGTGGTTACCTTTTTTGAATACCATTCATGACTCGGATCCCAGATTTTGCGGCTAGCACAAATCTGAAACCCATGACATAGGGATCGGTTGAATAGCGCCACTTGTAAAGTAGGTGTAGATGTTGGAATCGAGGTGACGCTTGAGGTGAGGTACATTGCACCTTCACTTGCATATAGATGACTTCTTCAATTCGGTTGTAACGTAAAGTTGGAAGGGGTGCAATTCTCCGAATCGATTTGATAGCTTTCCATGGTTACTTTTGGATTTTGCAAATTTGAAATCTGAATGGGCGTGTCTCTTGTGAACTTATGAAAGGTGAGGACGTTGTTCTTTTAGTAACTTCATCTCCAAGTTTCTTTTGCAAAATCACTCCCAACAACCTTAGCAGTCGTCGATTCTCGTACTTAAGAGAGAAATAGTAAGTTCTTCCTTCTTTCTACTTATAATTTCAGAATGTCTTCATCTTCTTCCTCTGATCATGAGAATTCTACATAAACATTGGGGCTCCCAACAATAACCGTCTCTAGTGAGACCATTAGAAGGGAAAATGTCCCTAAGGTAGAGGCAGTGGTCAGAAGTAACTCAGCAGTTGCGGTTTTAGTTGGCCTAACTCCACAGGAGTTTGCTTGCACAACAGCTCACTCTGCTATGGCTCAAGTAGGGTTAGTGTCACACCCCAATTCTGGTCGAACCAAAAGTGTGATTGAACCGTCAATGAACTAACAGTTCAAGCTAGGATCACTGTGGACCGTACCAACATTCAAACCATCGCATCAAACCTTAATCAGAGATAATAAATAACAACGAAAATCTTTATTAATGAACTGAGAAATAGTGTGATAAATAATAAAGAAATCTAATTATCCAGATGTTGACCAAAACATAATAATAGTAATAATTCATTACAACTTATAAACTCAAACACAATGATAACTCCTCGAGATAGACGCAGTAAAGGCACTCGTATAACAAGTCATGCTTGTTCTCCACTGTTTGCACGTTCGAGACGTTACTCTTCCAAAATAAGGTGGATTGATATAATCTTCTACAGTGGTACCTGCATTATCAACTAAAAAGATACGACGTCGTGGGGTGAGCTCACAACTTAGCTTAGTGAGAAACAAAACAATGCAGCAGGAAATATGCATGAGATGACATTCAATCAATTGGTCTGGTAAAGTTTACAATGTGCTATGGTAAGGATAGGCTACAACCACACCTCCATATACGAGAGTGTGAGTACACCCAACAGTCAAGCTCCAACCAAAATCACTGTCGCTCCACAACACTCACTACAAGATAGAGATAGAGCTAAAACCCAACGACATACTACAACCAAACCCTTAGCACCCCCCTGATACCCTACCCTATACCAGTACATATGCCCCTACTGGGTACGTCACTAGCCAATCCTAGATGTCATCAAATTATATCCAATACCTTACCCCAGCACCCTTCAATACGAGACAGAGATATAGCTAAATTTTAACGGTAAGGCTATAACCAACACTGCCAGCATTTTCCCTGATACCCTGCAACGTGCTAAGCACGTTAAGGTAACAGTGATACGACGATGTCAGTGTAAAGAATGGTTCAATTCTGACAGTTTAGTGTTCTTCGGATTGATTGTTAGGAATGGCAGAAGTCACTCTGGACATTGTCCAGTCGTATGTCCGGTCTGGCAATAGTCACACTGGGCATTAATCCGAACAACTCTGAGACACTTCCTGAGAGTGTCCGGTCGCTTGACCTTGGCACTTAGAATTTGTAAAGTTCGACCGGAAAAGTTTTAGGCCTTATGTGAGTTTATCCGGTGGCATGTCCGGTCTGACAGTGGTGCCACCAGACATCCCTTCGGACAGCATTCTAGAATGCACCAGAAGGTGGCCGAGTTAATCCTTTGGTCTGACTCTCTCTAGAATCAATCCCTCGACTCATTCTAGGGTTCATCCTACCCCGTTCTATGGTTAAGATGTGTTAGGTCTTAGTTTAATACGATGTTAACTATACCTAGGTCTTGAGGAACCATCCAAACAATGAGGTCTCTCAACATATTGGGATCGATCATTTGTTGTTTCAATTGTTAATGACTGTGATCCCCATCTCATGTACATCATAACCTTGCTACAGTGATTAGGAACTTACCGTTGGTTTCTTGACGACATTGATGGAAACCAACGGAGAGTTCTTGTTGGAGAAACAATCCATCCTTGCCTAGCCTTCTTCTCCTTCACAACTCCTCCCTCAGATCTCTCTCAATTCTAAGGTTTCGGTTGATCAAAGAGTGAGGGAGAGAGAGAGAGAGAGAGAGAGAGAGAGAGAGAGAGAGAGAGAGAGAGAGAGAGAGAGAGGGGGGAAACAAGCTTATATAGGGAGGTAGTGTCCTATTGTGGGTACACTCTCATTAGGAGAGTAGTCCAAACAAAATAGGAAACTTTTCTATTGATGGGCTTTGATTTGGAGTTGTCCGATCACATGTCCGAAGGCATAACCCGAGCAATCGGACATCCTTAACCAGTCCGATCGGACAAGGTCAAAGTTGGCAATATTTTAAGCTATTCGGATGCATTGTCTGGTGGTAGAAAAGTGAGACCGGACAAGGTAAAACAGCTAGAAACATTTACCTTGATGTTACCTTGACGTGTGGCTACGTCATCCAACCATTTCGTCCGACCCGGTTATGATAGGAAGTCCGCTACGGGTCTTATAGTTACACATCTTTAAAACAAGGTATTCCATTCCTGAGAGGTATGCTTGCCCACTCACAGGTAGACATGAAACTCCTTGCAATCCCAGCCTCAAAGGGTTTGTGTTTACAACGAAATGTTTGTCTCCGGTTGCCTACCTCTTTCGATTGAGATTACCCAAATTCTAAAGTTTATAAGCCTGCCTTTACACAATTACTCCCAAATTCATGTTGTAAAATGGTGGCATTTGTTGTTTTCTTTAAACTCCAAAAATGAAAGGCCTCCGTAGATCTTTTTAGAACCATGTTTAGTTTAAATGTAGACAAGATGATCATGAAGGATCCCAATGTAAAAGTACCCACTGGTTGGTACTTGTGAGGACAAATGTCCACCCACGCTGAATGGATGGTAAATGATTTGGAGTCACCACCTAGTTAAAGTTTAGGACTTAAAATGTAATCTCATCATGAGATAAGACTTCTATTGACTCATGACTTAGCATATCGTCTTTAGTCTTTCAGAGAACGAGTAAGCGTTCAAGGTATAGTTTGGGAAGGTGTTAGGCACCCAAAGTTATCCGATCCAAAAATCGACCTCTTATATGATTCTACTTTTCTTAGACTCAGTGGCTCTGACTGTTCATGGTCAATGGATGCTGACTAGGGCTCATGGGAGATCCTATGCCAAGTTGCTAAATTATTCCAACCTAAGTTCAGCCAAAAATATGTTTTCAAAGTAAATAAACAAACAAAATATTATTCAATGAACTGAACCGTGGATGGTTCGGTGATGGACTGAATCTGAGATGCCCAAAACATCTCAAATTGCCTACGTATTCTAATCCTGAAAATCAAGTCCAAAACGTAGTTCGAAACAGAATGTGATTAAAGTTTATGGATGTGGATTATGATTAAACTTCCTTAGATTCAATTGTTCAAGTTTAAGTTTATGCTTGATGATGATTGAGATTAAATCTAGAGATAGCCTAATGTGGATTGAAGTGAATATGGATATAAATATAGATATGGGTATGGATATGGATATAGAGGACCTAAGGATACTATGATGTGGTGCCGTACTTAAAGAGTCCTCCAAATTGCCTACGTAATCCAAAGGTCCTGGAAATCAAGTACAACGTAGTTTGTTGTTGGGTGGATTAGGGTAGTCTCAGGGACTAAGGTATGTACTCTCAGAGAGTAGGATAGGTAAGCACTCTCAAGGAGTAAACTATGTGTACTCTCAGGGAGTAAGGTAGGTCTCTCAGGGAGTAGGGTATGTCTCTCAGGGAGTAAGTGTGCCTCTCAGGGAGTAAGGTGTGTCTCTCAGGGAGGAAGGTATGTCTCTCAGAGAGTAAATTATGCCTCTCAGGTAGGAAGGTATGTCTCTTAGGGAGGAAGATATGTCTCTCAGGGAGGAAGGTGTGTCTTTCAAGGAGTAAAGTGCATCTCTCAAGGAGTAGGTATGTCTCTCAGGTAGGAAGGTATGTATACTCTCAGGAAGTAGAGTATGTATATGCTCTCAGGGAGTAACATGTGTCTCTCAGGGAGTAGGGTATGTCTCTCAAGGAGTAAGGTGTGTCTCTCAGGGAGTAGAGTATGTGTATAATCTCAGGGAGTAAAGTGTGTCTCTCAGGGAGGAAGGTATGTATACTCTCAGGGAGTAGAGTATGTGTATGCTCTCAGGGAGTAACATGTGTCTCTTAGGGAGTAGGGTATGTCTCTCAGGGAGTAAGGTGCGTCTCTCAGGGAGTAGAGTATGTGTATACTCTCAGGGAGTAAAGTGTGTCTCTCAGGGAGGAAGGTATGTATACTCTCAGGAGTAGAGTATGTGTATGCACTCAGGGAGTAACATGTGTCTCTCAGGGAGTAGGGTATGTCTCTTAGGGAGTAAGGTGTATCTCTCAGGGAGTAGAGTATGTCTCTCAGGGAGTAGGGTTTGTAAGTGTATATAGACTGAGGTGTGGAACCGTATCTGGGAGTCTTCCCAGACTACCTACGTATCTTAGGGTTTGCCCTAAGAATCAGGATCCGAATAGTTCGGAAGATCAACTTGTTCATTGGGTGACCCATTTGGATTGGAATATGGGTGGTCCCGTAGGATCGAGTGATGAATCAAAAAGATCTATGGTTGGATTCACATCACACCTATCTAGGTTTCTGCATCTTATGAGAATGAACTGAAGGGTAAGGATCGTCCTAAAGCTACCCTTGTAACCTAAACCCTAATTTTGGAATTGTTAGGCTAGGCTTCATGCTTCTTTATTAAGACTTTTATCTTTTCCGCTTTTATCCTTCCCTGAATGTGGGTGTCTACATGCACGTCCCCACACCTATGAATGTTTTCTATCAGTGTACATGCACGATAGTTTAACTAGGATATAGCAGAAAGTAAGTTCTTTGCCGACAACAGATATCATTCAAGCATGGCATACAACAAACAGATTTAAACATGGTAGTGTGCTCAAAGTTAAATAGTGTAAGCATTCTTAATAAGACAGTGCACATAAATATAGCAATGTGACCATGATCAACAGTTCAAATTCATCAAAAACACTGATGATCAAAATCCAGTGGTTCAGATTATTTAAAACACTCATGAAGAAGTTCCAATGGTCAGATTCATTTGGGACACTCATAAACAAAGATCTGATGGTTCCAATTCATTTAAGACATTTACAAACAAGATCCAATGGTTCAAATCACTCAAAATCACTCACAATGAAAATCCAACGGTTCAAATCACTCAAGATCATAATCCAACCGTTCAAATCGGTTAAAATCACTTCCAAAGATAATCTAATGGTTCAGATTGCTCACCATGATAATCTGACAGCTCAGATTCCTCATGAACATTCATGGTGAAAGATTCAATGGTCCAAATTCATTTTTGAAATACTTATGATCAGGATTCAATAGCTTAGATTTATTTAAGACCCTCATGATCAAGATTTAATGGTTTAGATTCATCAAAATCATAATCCAACCATTTAGATTCATTTAAATCATTCCCAAAGATAATCTAGCGGTTCAGATCACTCATCATGATAGTCCAACTGCTCAGATTGATTAAAAACCACTCCCAAAAACAATCTAATGGTTCATATCTTTTATCATGATAATCTAACTGCTCAGATTCAAAATGAACATTCACGGGGAAGATTCAACGGTCAAATTCATTTAGGACACTCATAAACAAGATCCAAAGGTACAGATCATCTAAGACACTCATGATGAAAATCCAACGATTAGGATCAAGCATCAAAATGTCTAAAATTAATGGTCTAGATTTGATCATTAAAACATCCAAGATCGATGGTCAGATTTAAACATTAAAACATCCAAGATGAATGGCCAGAATTATATCCCCAAAATTCAATACCAATGTACCAGATTTCATGATCAATCCAATAATACATGGCATAATGATAATAAACCCCATAATGATAAAATGAGTTAATTAGTGCATGATGACGTCACAATCTTTCATAGAATTGATAAACAAAAAAACACCACATCTTTTGTAAAGACATTACATGTCATAGGCACAATCAAATGAGCTCATTAGAAGAAGCATATAGAACACCATGTAGAACCATGTAAGTAGGGGTTGCAAATAAACAAATACTCATTAGCCAAAGCACTTACCAGAGATGTAAGATTGGAAATCCACTTGAACAGCCCTTGATGTCAGCTTCTTTGTTCTTCTCCTTCGTACCAAACTTTAACCCTTGCCCTCAAGGATCCCATGAGAATATCTCTTTATCGAGATAGCAAGGAGGTTGGGAACAGTGTACCGATGGGGGTCAAGAATCGGTAACACATCAGGCCGAGATTCCTTTGGCCCAACTCCCGTCTCTCCTTAAAACTTCTTCTTCTTCTTCCTATCACTCTTTCTTTCATTTTTTTTCATAACCCGCTGCCACTAATGGTCCCTTGGTGGTGTGGTGCCAAGTGTAGCACCATGGCATCCCTCCTTTTCCTTTGCTCTCACTGTTGGGGAAAATAGAGGTTAGTGAATGCATCCAACCGTAGAAAGGGGATTTCAGAAGGTAACCACGTGGCGTCTATCCATTGCAGTGGAAAAAGGGCATTGCGGTAAATATTGGAGGAAGCCCATGTTCGACCCCATGGTCTGACTCAGACAAGAAGTGACAGGTTGACAAGGGTTGTTGTGCCATTAATGAATTATCTTTAATGGCCATAAATGCTGATAACAAACATTAATGCAAGGTATGCTGACTTGACCAGCCGATTCACAGGATCTCGGTCCAAACCGGCGAATCGTCAGAATATTACTTGGTTAAAGTGCAAGGACGCCAACAAATATCTGGAGGTTATGGGGAATATAACCCAAAAGAGGGGTCGAATAGGGTCAGAGGGGGTTGAAAAGTGGTTGACAAGACCCTGTGACATAGTCTAGGGGGTAGTAGGTAGGCGAACCTACTATACCCTAGGTAGCTAATGATCAAAGTAGTAACTGACATAAAAAATCGGACCAAAAGAAAGGTTCACATTAACAGTTTATTTATATATATATATATGTAACAAAGGAAAAAGAAGAGAGGTTGATTACAATACAAGGGAATACTTTTGCTCTCTGTCTGGTTTCTTATCTCATATCCAATTTGCTTTCGTTCAGTTATTTTTCATCTTTCCAAATTCAGGGTGAAAATCATAGAGGAGAACTTCTTTGATCAACAGCACCTCAGGGAACCCTTTGTTTGAGAAGGAGCTCCAGTGTTTCATTGGGAGTTCCATAATGTCTGTCTTGGTCAATCACCCTTACAGATTCCATCGACAACAGTTTGACGCTCACCGTGGGGCCTTGACGTGCTTCGTTTGTTCAAATCTTTTCTTATTTTCACCACTCCTATTTCCTTTCTACTTACTCCAAACCAGTTTTTCTGAATATTGACATGGCACTAGCAGGAAGGGCAGAGAGCTCTTACAACTTATGTGAAACGCAAGCCAGAAGGGCTGAAGCAAATATGGTTAGAGAACGGGAGGAGGCCCAGATAGGGCCAGATCCCCAAGATGTGTTTCCTGAGGGACCAACCAATGATGGAGTGGGTGGCTCTAACCCAGATCTGACTTAGTATGTATCTAGGGAGCAGTTCGACAGGCTAGCCCAGCAGTTGGCCGCTCTGACAGAACTGCTACAGCAACGACCAACTAGAGTACCAACTTCTTCCGTACCACCAGTAGACGTACCTGAAGTTCCGCAAAGATCACGACAGTCTAGGCGCTCTGTGCCACGCTCTGCTCCCTCCAGCTTAAGATGAGAAAGCCCGTCAGTAGATTCGTATGACTGACGGGGTCGAAGTAGTCAGTGGGAAGACCCGTGACCTCAGTTTGTCCCGGGGGTTGACCCAAGTGAAGTAGTGGAAAGTAGCCGGGAGTCTCTGGGTATTTCTCACCGGTCGTTTACCTCCTGGAGGATGGGATCACGGCAAGGTGCCAGGTGGACTAGAGCCAGGATGTACACTGAAGCAGAGGTGGCCCAGGAGACCCAAAGAAGGGTCGACGAGGCTAGACGTGCCAGAGAAGATGCTCAGGCCAGAGTCGATGCTGCTCAACAGGCCCGTGAAAATGTTCAAGCAAGGAACCAAGAAGCTAGGAGACTTCAAGAAGAAACCCAAGCCAGGGTTGAAGAGGCCAGAAGGATCTGAGAAGAGGTCCAGGCTCGAGTGGATGCGGCGCGAGGAGAAAGGATGGCGGCTGCACCCTCCATTGCGGTGCCGTCAACTGCTATACCAGTGGTGACAATACCAATAGTAGATAGCTCCCATGCAGCGAACGAGAACACTGAGAGACTAGAACATCTCGTCAGAGAACTAACAGGTCGAGTACAGCAGGTGGAGAGAGGGGTTGATTCAGCAGCTTTACAGGAGTATGCCATAGAGATAGCATTAACGGATGAAGTCATGAATCATCCCTTACCTTCTAGTTTTACCATTCCAAATATAGGATGGTATGATGGCAAGACGGATCCGGAGAAGCATATAGACAACTTCAAGGTGGGAATGGTCATTTATGGCCACTACGATGCCCTATGTTGTAGAGCCTTCCCATCCACATTGTGGGAAGCAGGAAGAACGTGGTTCAACAATCTTCCTCCATGATCAGTAGGTACTTTCAAAGAACTCAGTAGCTTGTTCCTCTCCCACTTTCAAGGGAGTCGGGTGCAGAAGAAAAATCTGTCCCATCTGATGGCGATCAAGAAAGGTGAAAAAGAGCCACTGCAACAGTTCGTTACTCGCTTCCTAGGAGTAGCAGGAGAAATCAAGGACTTACAACCAGATGTGGTCGTTTCGACCCTATCTATGGCGTGCAGAGATCCCCAGCTGGTGTTCTCCCTCAACAAGAAGCGCCCATGAACCCATGCAGAAATTTTTAGTCGCTGTGATCAATATTCATTTGGGGCGGAGGCAATGGCGGAGTTATCCAGGCCGAAAAGCTCGAATCCTACAGTGGCAGAGAAGAAGAAAGGAGAACCTTCGGAGAAAGTTCCAAAAGAAGGAGACTCCAGCAAAAAGACCAAGATGGCGAAAGAATTGTACCCTATTCGACCCGTACCAGAGTACACACCTCTCAACAGAACCATGACGGAGATATTGAATATCAAAAGGGGTGATGCACTCTTGGTCCCACCACCGTCGATGATTGCTCGACCGGAGGAGCGCAACCAACGACTGTATTATGCACATCATCGAGACCATGGTCATGATACCAATTCATGTCAGCATTTGAAGGGTTTGGTGGAGGATCTCATCCAACAAAGAAGATGGACAAAATTTATAGGCCCAAGAGCAAACCTCGCCTTACCAAATCCTGTTGTGGTACTTCCTCCGCCTCCCCCAGCAAGGGCACCAGAAGAAAGAGGAGAAAGGGTCGAACATAGACCTCCACCCCCAAGGTCACCTCCGAGAGGATTGATGGGCCAGATCGATTTACGCCGAGATGGGGTTCCAGAAGAGATGAAAGAATCCCCTGCTCCCGAGGTTCGAACAGTTCGTGAGAAAAGTCCCCAGCGGAAGTTATTGGAGAGGGCAGGCCCAGAACAAGACTTGGGACTGAGTGATGATGAATATGTCACACTCAATCAGCTCAAATGCATGATGGTGACCGTCTGGCCAGAGCACATGAGGAGGGAGGTATTACCGATTATCATCGTACCAGTGGAGGAAGGAGTGTCCAGAGGAAAGCATGTTCGATGAGAGGACGAGAACCTGGGGGAGTCATCTTCCAAAAAATCCAGGTAATGATGGCTACATTTGGGGATGATGATTTGATTGATGTTGTCACTCCCCATGAGGATCCCCTTATTATCAAGATGGCCATTGGAGAAGAGTGGGAAGTGAGTCGTATATTGGTCGACACAGGCAGTGCTTGTGAAATCTTGTACTACGACACTTACCGGAGATTAGGCTACAAAGATGAGCAGTTGCGGCCCATTCGATACTCACTTCTGGGGTTCAATGGTGAGGGGGTATGGGTGAAAGGAGCTATCCAGATAGATACTCGCTTGGGAACTTACCCAACGTGAGTGAGCATCAATATGAAGTATATGGTGGTCGATACTCGATCGAGCCATAACGGCATTTTTGGAAGAGCAGGCCTAAATAAGTTGCGGGCTTGCCTGTCCACTTACTACTTGCTGATGAAGTTCCCAACCTAGTGGAGGGTGGGATGTTGCAAGGCAGATCAGTCAGTCTCGAAGAGATGTCACGCTGCGTCCCTGGCGGCCCTAGATGAAGATCAACCTGTGCAAGTGATACAACTGGACGAGTATCATGGCGACTTTCCTACCGAGCGAACCACACTAGTTGAAGATCTTATCGTAGTGCCCTTCAGTGAAGACCCTAAAAAAAAAAAAGACATTTTTGGTGGGGTCAACCATTCTGGAGGAGCAAAGGTAAGAACTCATCAAGTTTCTGAAAGCCAACTCAGGTGTCTTTGCTTGGACGCCAGAAGACATGACAGGGATCCCCCGGTCGATCATGGAGCACCATCTTCAAATAGATCCGCACCAGCGTCCTATACGCCAGAAGAAGAGAGCAGTATCAGTGGAGAAGCAAGCAATAATCGATCAGGAGGTTGAAAAGCTACTAAAGGCCAGATTCATCCGAGAGGTATACTACCCCGACTGGTTGGCGAATGTTGTATTAGTGCCAAATACGGATGGCTGTTGACATGTATGTACTGATTTCACGGATCTTAATAAAGCATGCCCAAAATATTCTTATCCCTTGCCTCGGATAGATCAGCTCATCGATGCCACTGCAGGGCATGAGCTGCTATCCTTTTGGATGCTTATTCGGGATATAATCAAATAAAAATGGCCCAGGAGGACGAGGAGAAAACAACCTTCATCACTAACAAAGGCACCTACTGTTATACAGTAATGCCCTTCGGATTGAAAAATACGGGGGCAACGTACCAGAGACTTGTCAACAAGGTATTTGAAAAGCAAATTGGTCAAACGATGGAGGTATATGTAGATGATTTCCTAGTCAAGACAGTAAAAGAGACAGATCATCTGGTAGATCTCAAGGAAGTCTTCGACGTAGTAAGAAGAAATTCTATGCGTCTTAACCCAGCAAAATGTGCTTTTGAAGTACAATCTGACAAATTCCTGGGCTTCATGGTTTCTTAGAGGGGAATCGAGGCCAATCCTATCAAGATCGAGGCAATTCAAAGTATGAAGGCTCCAACTACGCCCAAGCAAGTTCAGGTACTTACGGGTTGAATCACTGCCTTGGGGCGATTTCTATCTATATCTGCGGATAGGTGTCTCCCATTCTTCAAAACTCTTAAGGGATCCAAGCCCTTCGAATGGACGACTGAATGTGAGGATGCATTTCGTGGCCTCAAAAGGTATCTTTCTTCACCACCCTTACTAGTCAAGCCAGAGACTGGAGATACGCTGCTGCTCTATCTGGCAGTTTCGTCGTGTGCCGTCAGCGAAGTATTAGTAAAGGAAGTTAATCGGATCCAACACCCTGTGTACTATGTCAGCAAGGCCCTATTGGATGCAGAAACCAGGTACCAATCAATTGAGAAGTTAGCATTAGCAGTGGTGGTCTGTGCTCGCAAGTTACGACCCTACTTTCAGTCTCACTCCATCATCGTTTTGACGGATCGACCCGTAAGCAAGTTTCTGGCCAGAGCAGATGTGTCGGGTTGAATGATCAACTGGGCAGTCGAGTTGGGGGAGTTTGATCTCAAGTTCCAGCCCCGGACAACCATTAAGGCACAAGCATTAGCAGATTTCTTGATCGAAAGTATCCTTTCAGGAGGCGAAGAAAAAGGGGCAAATCCAGAGAGAGCCCTCGAAGAATAAAAAGTTAAAATCTTTCTTGAACCTGAAGAACCCTCCTGGGTTATGTACATAGATGGAGCCTCCAGCCAAGAAGATGCGGGAGCTGGTATTGTACTCATCAGCCCCGAGGGATTCAATGTGCTGACATCTGTACATTTTGGTTTCTCCACTACCAATAATGTAGCGGAATATGAAGCCCTGGTAGCCGGTCTTAAATTGGCTAGAAAGTTGAAAATTACTCCTTTACAAGTATACGGGGATTCTCAAGTGGTCGTGCGGCAAGTAACTGGAGACTATGAGGCTCGACAAAGCCGTCTAGCTAAATACTTAGCCCTGGTGAAGCAATTTATCGAGCCACTGGAGAAGTTCGTGATGACCAGCGTACCACGGGATCAAAATACGGAAGCAGACGCATTATCTCATCTAAGGTCCAGTGACTTGAGCAGTTTTGATGTGTTGGTGTACGTTGAGCATCCATCGGATCCTAGCATTGATGCCATGGGAGAAGTATTGCTTATCGATGTTGAGCCTTGTTGGATGGATCCATTACTCACCTACCTGAGGGAGAATGTCTTACCGGAGGATAAGAAGGAAGCCCGACGCATTCAAACTCAAGCAGGGTCGTATGTCATTCATGATGAGGTACTTTACAAGAAATCCCATACTTTTCCTTTACTCCGGTGTGTTCCACCGTCGAAAGCAGAATACATTATGGCAGAAGTTCATGAGGAGATCTGTGGAGCCCACCAATGCGGACGTACCATGTGTTTTAAGATCATCAGAATGGGGTATCACTAGCCCCATATGATGAGCGACTATGAGAAGTACGTCAGAAGCTGCGAAGCATGCCAGAAGCACGCTCCCATGTCCCACCGTCCGTGCATACAGTTACAGCCTATTCCTTCATCTATTCATTTCGCATTCTGTGGGATGGATATATTGGGACCATTCCCAAAAGCTAAGGGACAGTTGCAGTACATCTTGGTGGCAATTGACTACTTCACCAAGTGGATTGAAGTGAAGGCAATGGTGAGAGTCACAACGCATAAAGCTAAGGAGTTCTTCAGACTTGAGGTTCTATACAGATATGGGATCCCTCAAGTGTTGATTACTGATAATGGCCCATAATTCTCGAGTCGAATCTTCTAGGAGTTTTGCCGTGATCATAAAATTAGACACAGATTTGCATCAGTAGCACACCCAGAAGCTAATGGGCAGACAGAATTCACCAACCATACTTTGCTGCATGGATTGGCCAGGCGAGTGGAAGAAAAAAGACAGATGTGGGCGCAAGAGTTGCCCAACGTAGTTTGGTCGTATCGAACCACTCAACGGACGGCCACTGGGGCTACTCCGTTCAAATTGGCTT
The DNA here is from genome assembly GCA_028583415.1 of Protea cynaroides. Lineage (NCBI taxonomy): Eukaryota > Viridiplantae > Streptophyta > Magnoliopsida > Proteales > Proteaceae > Protea > Protea cynaroides. The sequence continues at coordinate 21,519,710 of CM053275.1, read as the reverse complement.
TTGGGTCTGAGGCGTCATCCCTATTGAAGTAGTGAAAAAAAGTTACAGGGTGTTAAATTTCCAAGAAGATACTAACAAGGACATCCTTCTAATGGATCTGGACCTCCTAGAAGACGTTCGTGAAATGGCTCAGCTACGTGTAGCAGCTTATCAGCAGAAAACAGCAAGATATTATAACTCTAGAGTGAAGGAGAATATGTTTCAAGTGGGAGATTTAGTCTTACGTTTGATAGCTGTCACTATACCTGCTCAACAGGGAAAGTTGACCCCAAATTGGGAAGGGCCATATCGAGTTGTGAAGGTTACAAGGCCAAGGTCGTATCACTTGGAGACGATGGAAGGATCTACCTTACCGCGCACTTGGCACTCCAAAAATCTTCGAAGATATTATGTGTAAGGTTCTCATCTTACCTATTCAATGAAAAATTTTACCTACATTATTTCTCGAAAAGAAAAGGCCTCCGGATCTCGAAAAAGGAAAAGGCCTAAGGGTCTCGAAAAAGAAAAAAGGCCTCCGAGTCTCGAAGAAGAAAAAAGCCTAAGGGTCTCAAAAAATAAAATATGGCCTACGGGCCTCGAAAAGAAAAAAAGGCCCACGGGCCTCGAAAAGAAAAAAGACCTAAGGGTCCCAAAAGAAAGAAGGGGAGAGGCTGAGGATCGTACTGCTTTGGATTTAAATACATAGCAAAGTGTAAATATTTAAAGCCGGGGGAAGTGTTTGGAAAAGTGTTTGGAAATGTTGAAATCACTCAAAACACATCAGGAAAGAAAGCAAAGTTATATTGAAAACAAGTGGTGTACATGGGAAGAAATTGTATACGTATCTTACAAAAGTTGTGTACAAAAAAAAAAAGAGAGGTTATTGTCCTTCTGTTGAGCGATGGAAGGTTGAGCACTCAGGAGTTGCTTTAGAGTTGTCTGCTGCAGTTGCTTTAGAGTTGTCTACTGCATCAGGAGGAGGAGCAGGAGCAGATGGAAGTATGTCCGAAGAAGGAGCAGGATCCGAGGGAGCTGCTTCTGGAGGAGGAGCCAGGCTCGAAGGCCGCTCAAGCTTGTCCCGAATCACCTTGCTCATCAGCGGGACTAGAGAGAAGTCAAAAGCAGGCAGGTGGGCAGACATCTCCGAATGTATGACCACGAGGGCTTCAAGAATGGCTCTGGCCCTTTCCCGCCTGAACATACCCTCCATATCCTCTGAATCAAGCAGGGATTTCAGAGTCTCTTCTCTGCCTTGCGACAGAGAGGACCGGGCTTGTGACAGCTCCTCTATCAGACAAGCAATAGCAGATTGCAGGTTGGCCTTTTGCTCTTCCATGGCGACTAGGTCTTTCTTCAGTACATCCTCGTTGGTGGAAGCTTGACCCAAATCACCTATCAGCTCGTTCTTCTCCGTCTGTAATTTCTCCTTCTCAATTATCAGCTCGTCTCGAGCAGTCTGTAAGTCCTGGATCTCTTTCTCTATCTGAGTGTTGAGCACGATGGTTGCATTAAGCTGCTCTAGCATGACCTCATTGGATAATCGCACCTCTGACAGCTCCTTTTGGGTAGTCTGGAAAACCTTAGCCCGAGTGGCGAATTGTTCGTCCAGTCGACGGTATCTAGACTTCTCCTCAGCCAGGCATCTTTGGTTTTGCTCCAACGATGCCTCAACAACCCGACATTTAAACTCTGCCTCCTGTGCCTCCTCCTCCACCTTTCTAGCTCGTTCTTCAGCTTCCTTGGCTCTCTCCTCAGCATCATTCCACTGTCCCTCTACCTCTGCCTGAGTAGCAATGGCCGTATCACGAGCCTGGGTGGCCTGATCATGCTCAACCTGGGCGACGACCATCAGCCTATGGTTCTCCTAGGCGGTAGCTTGCATGTCCTTCAGCTTCTGTATTGAAATTGTCAGCATCTTCTTGTAGTGGTTCGACCCGCACAACAACTGCGACAAGGAAGATAGCATGGAAATATTGGTTAGAAAGACACAAAAAAAAGTAGTGGAACGTACTTGATACAAGGCTGCACATTGATCTCAGTCGATTACATCTAGGGGGACAAGCTTAAGCATTTGCTCATCTGCAGGAAGCCAGGCATGATGAATGATGTCTTGGGCCACCCGACGATTGTAGAACCCGCTGTCAGAAGAATGCACCCTCCAAGAGGGTGCAAAGAAGTAAGTCTTGACGCTTGTTGAGCTTGGGCCGGGGGCGATGGAACTGGAGCTGATGGGAGGAAGAGTGGGAGATGGCCCCGAGGGCCGCGTAGAAAGTCTAGGAAATATGGAGGAAGCAGATGGTCGGAGGAAGGAATGAGGGGCCGTGGAAGGCGGCTCTCCAGGAAGAAGAGGAGAAGAAGAAGTAACCACAGTTGAGTTAATGGGGAAAGAAGATGTACAAGGAAAGGTCAGAAGAGGAATGGCCAAGCCTGGGGACGATGGTGAAGAACAGAAGTAGGGGCGCAGATGAAGGGGTGGTGACCTCCGAGTCTAGAACCGACGTCGGAGGGATGGATGGTGAAGAAGTGGATTTAACATTACCCGGGGAACTAGGCGGCGCAGGGTCCACTGGTGCCGGCTCGTTGGGGGACCTGGGGCAAGCCTGGTCGATAGGAGTTTCTCTGGGTGGCAGAAGCGTCTGCAGTGGTGGAGGCCCGACTGGAATCTGCGTCAAAACATCCTGAGGAGTGTCCTCTGGGAAGATGCAGCGGGGGGTCTCAGAGTCCAACCTTTTCCACTTCATTCTATGTACTGTCTCCACGACGGTGGCATCATCATCATCATCCTCTGTAAAAAGATGGAAAGGAGAGAAAGATTAGAATCATACAAGGCTTGGATAGAACAGCAAAAGTCACAAGAAAATACTTACCATCCTCGCCCACATCAATTATTGGTGGTTGGGCAGGTGCTTCGGTTGAAGGAAGGGGGTCAAAAGCTGGCAAATCTATAGGGGTTGCTGGTTCAGAACCTTCAAGAGAAGGAATGGTCGAAGACCCTGGCTCGAGCGAAGGAGCGATGGTCTCTGGAGGGTTGCTCTCTGAGGGAACTGATGGATCTACCTGAGGGACCAGAGGAGCAGCATCTGCGGCCCTCTCGAGGGCCGCCAACTTGCGGGCCACATAAGCCGCTATTTCTTCCCTTTCTCGTCGTTGGTGCCTGAATAAGTTAGTCCCCATCAGATCTTCCCAGATATTGTCATCCAAACCTTCCACTGAAACACAAGTAGACAAAGAGATGTTAGAATTGAAACTTGCAGGCGGACGTAAAATGAAGGTTAGCACCACTCTAAAACTTACTCAGACCATACAAGAACAGGAACTGATTGTTGGACAGGTCCTTGAACCGGACGACCCTCCCTCGATCTTCCACCCATCCAAGGGTCTCCATCTTGAGCGGTAAAAGAAAAGGGGCGACCCCCACTATGGAAGGATCGACAAACTGCCATCGGTTCCCGATGGGGAAAGAACGCATTCCCTGCAGAGTGTGGCCCCACCTAATTATGGCCCCAAAAAATCTCTCCTTCTAGTATGGAACGGAGGAGGGGATGGTTTCTATCATAGCGGGAACTTTGTCTAAGTTTCGATGGAAAAAATAGTAGATCCCGTTGGGTTTCCCCCTATGGGTCGGATGGTCACGCCAGAGCAAGACACCCACGTCAAAAAGAAATTGGAAAAACCGCAGGGTAGGGGGTTCTCTACATCTAAGAAAGAAAATGATGAAGGAGTAGATGTGGGCCCAAGAATTGGGTGTAAGCTGAGTGGGGGCTAGGCCATAGAAGCCGAGGATTTCAAAGATAAGAGGATGACAGGGAAAGCGAAAACCAGAAGAGAACATGTTCAGGTTTACCACCATCCTATGAGAATAGGGATGGCACGCCCGATCCTCTAGGGTCAGAACTATTAAATCTATGGAATCAGGGACGCAAAGGTAGCCCTAAGGTCTTGGAGTCTAGATTTGGTCATAACGGACTTCACGGAAGAAGCCATACAGGGAGGACCAGCCTCATCGGGGAAGGTTGGGGGGTGCTCCCAGGGTGACTATTGGAACTTTCCCCGCCCTGAGAAGATCACGGAGGAGGCGACCGTCGCAGGGTAGGTTTGGAAGCACGACTGACCACAGCTTTGTCCCGAGCCATGGTGGGTTAGAGAAGAAGTAAAAGAAGAAGAAATGCAAAAAGCAGGGACGAGACTTACTTAGATGGTGTCGTACGGCCGGAACTCTACGGGAACGACTTGCCACTTACGGAATGAGAGTAGCAGAACCAGAGAGATCTTTGGAGAAGAAGTTATACAAAAGACAAGTGTGTAAGAAGGAGATGAGGAGAAGGATGAAGATATTTATAGATTTTTCTGACCAGTGGGTCCCAACCTGGCAGTCATGATGGTTCTCGAGCGGTGCGACTGACGAGTGAAAGGCGGACATAACGCTTGATGGGGAAACGACGCGTGGATGGATACGATGAATGATAGGTGGGAGGAAGCTGTCACTATTCAAAAATCTACGGCTCGATGGAAATGAAAACGGCATCTAAAGTTTTGGATACCGGGAGTAGCCCTAATTATGGCAGGACACTTCAGGAGCTACTTTGGAAAAACGTGCATTTAAATTTTGAAAAATGGGGCAGATAATCATGCAACTGAGACGGGCGGCAGGAGATCAACCGAGCACTCATGATATGATATTTTTCCTTTTAAAAAAAGTTCTCCTTTGGTCGAAACGACTCGTAAAGGAGACAAGGGGGTTCTGTTGGGGAAAATAGAGGTTAGTGAATGCATCCAACCGTAGAAAGGGGATTTCAGAAGGTAACCACATGGCGTCCATCCATTGCATTGCGGTTAATATTGGAGGAAGCCCATGTTCGACCCCATGGTCTGACTCAGACAAGAAGTGACAGGTTGACAAGGGTTGTTGTGCCATTAATGAATTTTCTTTAATGGCCATAAATGCTGACAACAAACATTAATGCAAGGTATGCTGGCTTGACCTGCCGATTCACAGGATCTCGGTCCAAACCGGCGAATCGTCAGAATATTACTTGGTAAAAGTGCAAGGACGGCAATGGACATCTGGAGGTTATGGGGAATATAACCCAAAAGGGGGTCGAATAGGGTTAGAGGGGGTCGAGAAGCGGTTGACAAGACCCTGTGACATAGTCTAGGGGGTAGTAGGCAGGCGAACCTACTATCCCTAGGTAGCTAATGATCAAAGTAGTGACAGACATAAAAAATTAGACCAAAAGAAAGGTTTACATTAACAGTTTATCTATATATATATGTAACAAAGGAAAAAGAAGAGAGGTTGATTACAATACAAGGGAATACTTTTGCTCTCTGTCTGGTTTCTTATCTCATATCCAATTTGCTTTCGTTCAATTATTTTCCATCTTTCCAAATTTAGGGTGAAAATCATAGAGGAGAACTTCTTTGATCAACAGCACCTCAGGGAACCCTTTGTTTGAGAAGGAGCTCCAGTCTCATTGGGAGTTCCATATTGTTTGTCTTAGTCAATCCCCCTTACGGATTCCAGTGACAACACTCACTTGTTACCATCCCATCTCTCTCACTTCTCTCTCATCTTTCTCTACCTCCTCAATGGTCCAGCAGCAAAGCTCTCCTCTTCCACGTCTTTCTCTGCTGCTTCCTTTCTTCTTCTTTTGAGTTCAGATCTTCCTCTCTTCTTAAGCTAAATCTCTGGCTTTCTCTCCCTTTCTCTTTTCTCTCAGGTCTACCTCTCCATCCGCCTCCCTTTGAGCAGTAGTTCTTCTGGTTTTATTGGAGTAGAGGTCTGATAAAGGGAGCAGGGAAGTGGCTATGGCTGGGCAGGTATCTAGAGTATGTGTCGAATGGAGCAGGGATTTGGGTTGGGTAGATAGCTGAAAATGGGGATGAGGTGATGTTGGCCGATGGCTTGGTGGTTGGCTCGATGGAGTTCGATCGGTTGGGCAGATTTGGCCATGTTGGGATTGGGCTCAAGACGATAGGTGGCAGGGTGGTGGATTAAATGGAGCATGGGAGAGGTGGAGGTGGCAGCACCTTCATCTTTCCCTCCATCGAACTCCCTCTCTCTCTCTCTCTCTTATCCATCTCTCTCTTCGGCTTTCTCTTCCTCTCTTTCATCTTTTTTTCACTCTTTATCGGATTCCCCCCTCCTTATTTATATAAAAACATATAATAATATAATATAAGTAATATATATAATATTATATGTATAAGACATATATATTATATAATTTATAATATATATATTATATATCATATAATTACATATATATAACGTACATGGGCTGACCCGACTTGGTCCGGACCTGTCTGGGTTGGGTCAGGCATGGATGGTCAAGGTTGACTAGATTGGACTAACTTGGGTTGAGCCGAGTAGGGTTGAGACTGGCTGTCCTCTCTCTCTCTGTCATTTCATAAGCCATTTCGGATCGCTGCTCTGCATGGAATCCTTCAGTGACTTCTGTCCTAGATTTTCCTTGTCTACATTGAAGAAAACTGAAAATGAAGAACGTGGGCTCTTAAATCACCTGATTTGGACTTCGAATGACCAAAATATGAAGAATTGAAGTTTTGATGATAATCTGGCTGGCAACTTTGCATGGGACCCGCTGGCGGCTTTTGCCCAAAATTCTTTATGTTCACTTTGAAGAGGACAGACAATGGAGCACATTGGCACTTGAATCGCCTGATTCAGACTATCGAATGATCAAGATATGACCGAATGAAGTCTGATCAATCAAATTTATGATAATTCGTCCTTAATTTATGATAATTTGCACAAAAACCCTCTGCACTTTCAAATCAACTAAAATTGCGATCTCTTTTCTGTCTGACATTGGAATTAAGCGATTTTGGTTTCATTTCAAAGATATTTCCAAGACCTAGGCATTCATGTAGATTACAGCCCATGACCTTACTGTGGAGTCTACTAAAAACCACCTCAAAGTCGCCACTTAACATCCAAACCTTGAATTGACCCTCAACCCTTTCCGAATGCATTCACCGAAACTCTTGCACACTGGGGGCACTTTGGCTTGGTTCAGAACACCATAGAGAGCACATAGGGACTGATCTACTATTGGTTTGAGAGAGTTTCACTTGCTTCCCCTGTACTTTCTAAATTTCCATTCACCTATGCTCTCTTGTTGTCTATACACCAATAAAGCTTTGTCTGGCTGGTCATGGCAAAAATGAGGTGCTTACAGATACCCCTCTTTACTTGAGATTGTATCAATTGAGGGTAAAGACAAAAAGAACCACATTTTTGCCACTCATAACGGAGAGAGACAAAACCTTCTTGAACATGTAAGCCATCTGAACCCCAGCACTGAATAGCCACTTTTGACAAACTTGGGCACATGGTTTACTATCACCATCTGGAGAACGGTGTACATGTTGACCTTCATTAGGAAAGATTTATCTTCAGTGAATTTTGTACGCCAACTCCACTCCCTTAATGTCTTATCCATCTTGGTCATTCTGCCTGATGAGTAAAAGTTCTTGGACACTCACTAGAATGACCTAGAGAAAATCTCGATTCACAACAGAATTGGTAGGGGAATCATTGGAACTTTCTTACATTATAGACACATTAAAAATCTTAGTGAGTTGTGCATGAAATGTGTGCATATGTATGACCTTGTCTGGGCCTAAGTTTATAAATCCAAAGACAGGTGAGAGAAAATGAAGGCTTAAGGTGGCTGATACGAAACTATCCAGATGGGTTTCCCATCAGGAGGATCTTTTGGTTGTTTATGTGGAATGGTCGATCCCTCTGAAGAGATACCATTTCATGGGCTTGAGAAGGAAGGGCTCATTGGAATCTTTGGACGTCGTTGAATGTAATGAACGACAGATAAGTCCCAGCCAGATTATCATTATTTTCATATTAACATGCCCACTAAGGTCGATATCAATGGATGTGAAAGATGGGCCTGATATATGACTCTTGGGAAATCTGTTGGATAGATGAATGGATGAAAGAGTTCAGCTAGAAAGCAGGAAGTTCTTCCTTTAATCATAATAAGATGATGAAACCATTCCTGAGTAGTGGGGTGTAGTAGCCTTTTTAGAGAATCCAGCCCAATCCTGTTGTGAAGTTCGTCCAAAATGGTCAAGTTTCATTGTTGGCTCTTGAAAGTGAAATGACCAACTGCACCCTCTCTTTTTTTCTTTTCTTTTTTTTTTTTTTATTTTTTTTCACTTTTTTTTTTTTTTTTGATTTTTTTTGAAGGGTGCAGAGGTCAAACATGATATTGCTTCAATTGATCGAGGTTGGTAAGATATTATAGCTCTTCACCATTCAGATCTATTAGTCGAACTACTTTTTCTGGTAAGATTTCTTTTACTATGAATGGTCCACTCCAGTTCAGACGAAACTTACCCCTGGGGTCATGGATAGGTGCTCTTTGTTCCTTAAATACTAGATCTCCCACTGTCAAGTGACGAAATCGAACCTTCTTGTTGAAAGTGGAAGCCATTCTCTGTTGGTACTTCTTTGCATTATCAGCCACTTTCATCCTTCTTTCGTCGATGAGATTCAACTCTTCATTATGGGATCAGAGCCAACTAACTTCAGGAATTTAGCCTTCATCATGATTCTCAAGTATGGTAATTCTAATTCCATAAGGAGTACTACTTCCATGCCATATACCAAAGAGTAAGGAGTTGCTCCAGTAAAAGTCCTTATAGAAGTTTGATAAGCCCATAGTGCATATGGCAGCTTGTTTGTCCAGTTGGCATGTTTCTACCATTTTTTAAAGTATGACCTTGACATTCTCCTTGGTAGTCTCTACTGTTCCATCTGTCTATGGACGATAAGGGGAAGAACGGTGCCTTTGGATACTGAAATTTTCACACAATTCTTGTACCTTTCCTCTAAAGTGTTGACCTTGATCTGAGATTAGAGCATGAGGCATCCCATGCTGACAGATGATATGCTTTTGGAGGAACTTGGCTATCTTGTTTGCTATGACATTGGCGTATGACTGAGCCTTTACCCACTTGGTAAAAATAGTCGATGACTACTAAGATGAACTTATGCCCATTTAATGCCTTTGGGTGAATCTTCTCGATCACATCTATACCATAGTTTGAAAATGGCCTAGGTAAACTAAGAGAGTGCAATTTTATAGGTCGTACATGTATCAGATTGGAGAAGATTTGGCATTTAGGCACTTCTTTACAAACTCTACGCATTATGTCTCCTTTGTGTTCCCATAATACCCCATTCTCAGAAACTTCTTCACGAGCATCCTAGCATTCAATATGAGGCCCACAGATAAAGCAAATCATGTTTTAAAGCAAATAAACAAGCAAATTTAATATACAATATTATACAGTGAATCGGATCAAAGATGGTTCGGTCTTGGACTGAATCTGAGACGTGTAAGACATCTCAAACTGCCTACGTATTCCAATCCTGGAAATCAAGTCCAAAACGTAGTTTGAAAAGGGTTTTGTGATTAAAGATTATGGAAGTGATTTATGCATGTGCTTCAATTGGATTCTTTGTTCAAGTTGAAGTTTATGCTGAATGGATGGTTGATGGGTGACTTTGTACCGTATTTGGGATTCCCAAATTGCCTACGTATTCTAGGGTGTGCCATAGAAATCAGGTACGACGTAGTTCGAAAAGATTGTGAGAGTCGGATTTGGAATGTGTACCAAATTCCTACCATTTTTGTTAATAGGATCTAGGGATGAGACCTAAATTCCTACCATTTTTATTTGAGATGTGTACCAAATTCTTTCTATTTTTGTCAATAGGATCTAGGGATGAGACCTAAATTTCTACCATTTTTATTGTTTCCATTTTTGTCAATAGGATATAGGGATGAGACTTAAATTCCTACCATCTTTATTGTTTCTATTTTTATCAATAGGATCTAGGGATGAGACCTAAATTCCTACCATTTTTGTTGTTTCCTTTTTTAGGTTTTTAGGGTTTCCTATCCCTTTTCATTGCGATTTTTTATTTTTAGGGTTTCATACCCTAATTATTCTCTTTATTTTAGGGTTTATCTTGTCCTAATTATTCTTTCCATTTTTAGGGTTTATCTTGCACCCTAATTGTTGTGCTCTTTCCATTTTTTAGGGTTTCCTACCCTAATTGCTACTTCTTTCTATTTTAGGGTTTTCTACCCTAATTCCTGTGCTCTTTCCATTTTTTAGGTTTTACTTTCGCTAATTGTTCTTTCCATTCTAGGGTTTATCTTTTCCTATTATTTCATTCTTTCAATTTAGGGATCTCTTACCCTAATTATTGTATTCAAAGATAATAATGTAAGCAATCCAACATAGCAGAGTGACCTCAAATATAGTAGTGTAAGGATCCAAATATGGCAGTAAGCATTCAATATAGCGTTTGAGGGCATTCCAAATATAGCAGTAAGCATTCAATATAGCATTTGAGAGCATTCCAAATATAGCAGTAAGCATGTGAGAGCATTAATCAAGCATCGATCATCAACAATGTGATCAAGATAATATTTGATCGATGGTTCAGATTCACTTAAAACATTCATGAGGTCAATCCAACCATTCAAATTCAATTAAATCATTCAAAAAGATAATCCAACGGTTCAAATCACTCAAGATAGTAATCCAACCATTCAAATTCATTTAAAATCACTCACACTAAAGATCCAATGGTTTAGATGGCTTAAAAAATTTATGATCAAGATCCAACGGTTAAAATCACTCAAAAACACATGTGATCAAGATCCAACGGTTAAAATTACTCAAAAACACAATCTAAGCGTTCAGATTCATTTAAAATCAATCCTGATAAAAATCTAATGGTTCGAATCACTCAAAATCATAATCTAACGGTTCAAAATCAAATTTGACATCCAATGGTCCATATTTTTGTATCATCGCATGATCAAGTAAATTAATCATCAAATTGCCAAATTTCATATCATCATATGATAAAATAAATTAATCATCAAATGACCATATTTTTTAACCATATTAAAATTCTAAATCTAGTGGGATCAAAGGATATTGATTCGATGATTATGGCATAGCAGAGCATGTAGGATGAAGAATGATTATGTTTTTGGGATTTTAACTATCCGGTTTTGCTGGAGGATTGATGGTATTTACGGGTGAGGAAAAATAGCAACAGTGATCATGCAAGAGTGATGAGAGCATTCGATTGTAGCAGTGGGGATGAGGTGTACGGTGCATTAGGTCAGTTGAGGTAATAGAATGGTATACTATGGAATGGTGATGATAGGTGTGAGGGGATATAACAAGTGGGCAGCATGTGATGTGGTGTTGGGTTTGATACGGGCATGTATTAATGAAGGGGATTGAAGGTGCATGGGTGGACAGGTCGTGAGATGGCAGCACTGTTGTTGGGATTTGGACAGGTGGAGATTGGTTGTAATAGATGGACTACATGGCTGAGGGAGATTTCTGGTGTGATAGGTGGAGTTAAAGGTGGTGGACAAGTTGGTGATTATCGGTTTAGGTGGGGGATTAGATTCGGTGGAGCAGGAGTTGAAGAAGATGGGGGGTGCAGGCTGCGGTGAGTGGGTTTATTGGAATTTTAGGTATCGAGGATGGATGAAAGGTATTGTGGTGCTGCAAACCAAACAAGAAAAAAAAACAGAAAATAAACTAAATTAGCTTATCTCTCTTCTGGGCGTGTCTCTTTTCTTTTCCTTCTCTCGGTCTCAATCTCAATCTTCTCCTCTTCTTTTATTATTATTTTTTTTATTTCTTCTCCTTCTCTCGGTCCCAATCTCAATCTTCTCCTCTTTTTTTATTATTATTTTTTATTCTTCTCTCGTTTTTAGCTCCTCAATTTCTCCCCCCACTTCCTCTCTCTCTCTCTCTCTCTCTCTCTCTCTCTCTCTCTCTCTATTCTCTTCTCACTTATTCCAAAAAATGAAAAAAAAAACTCCCTCGTTCTCTCCCTCAAACCTCTCTTTTATCTCTAGTATTCTTCTCCCTTCGATTTCTTCTTTTTTCTTTACCGTCTTTTTTTTTTTTATTTTTTTTTCTTTTTCCTCCTTTTGTCTCCTCCTTTCTCTTTTTCTCCTCTCGTTTTTTCCAGCCCCCTTTCAAAACCTACTGCCCTCTTTTTATCTTTTTTTTAGACTCCTCTCCCTAAACCACCGACCCCAACCATTATTTCTTTCCAAAACCTCTCGATCTCCCTCCTTTTCTTTCCTTATAACCGACCCCAAGCTTAGGTTTTTTAGCCACCTAGCAGCCTCTTAGGAAAGAAATCCCGCTGCCCTCCTTCTTTCCTCTCCTTTCCATCTTCTAGATCTCGTCTCCTCCCTTTTCTTTCCACTTTCGATTTCTTCTCCACCTGTCCACCTCTTCTTTCCTTCTTCTCCCTCTTCTTTCCTTCTTCGACAATCTCACCAACTCCCTTTTTTATTCGGATCCTACTTGCTTTATATATATATATATATAACATATATATAAATATCTAATATATTAATATATATAATATAATATACATATAAGACATATGTATATATTATATGATATATTATAATATATTATACATTATATAATAATATATAAAAGAAATACATGCATATAAAACTGGGTTTTCTCTCTCTATCATTTCATGGGCCATTTTCGCTGTCATTCCACACGAAATTTTTTGATAGCTTTTATTCTAAATTTTCTACTTTCACTTTGTAGAACATTAAAAATGAGGAATATTGGAACTTGAATCACCTCATTTGGAAATAAAATGGTCAACTTATGAATTTCTGAAGTTTAAGCAGACCAATTATCGATAATGTGGCTGACCATTCTGAATGGGATCCTTCGGAGGCTTCTATCGAAAATCCTTTACGTCCACTTTGTAGAGTACTAAAAATGGAACATAATGAAACTGAAATTACCTGATTTGGATATGGGGTGACCAAAATATGAATTTTTGAAGATTAAATGACAATTTTCATGTGTAATTTTACATGGGTCCCTTTGAAGACTTCTACCCGAGATTTTTTTTTATCCACTTTGTAGAACATCACAAATGAAGAATAATGGCCTTGGAATCATCTGAATCCGACGTAGAACGGAAAAGATATGAAGTTTTGAAGTTCAAACGATAATTTTGCATGAAAGCTTGCATGGGGCCCACCGGTGACTTCTACCCGGGATTTTTCACATCCACTTTGAAGAGGACTAAAAATAAGGAATAATGGTACATAAACCATATGATTCAGATGTCGGATGATCAAGATATGATGATTTGAAATTCAAACAATCCAACTTACGATAATTTACATGAAAGCCCCTGAGATTATTTATGATAATTTCAGAAACCTCCCTTGTACATGTCATCCGACTAAAATGATCATATCTTCTTCATTTGATATCAGAATTGAGCAATTCTGGTCTCATTTCGAAGATAATTCCAAGACCCATGCATCCATGTAGATTACAGCCTGTGACCTTATTGTGGGATCCACCGAAAACTACCTCGAGGTCGTAGTAAACAAACCAAATTTTTACTCATCTCTCTTCCTTTGTTGTCCACACACCAGTAGGACTTTGTTCAGTTGGAAATGGCAAAAATAGGGTGCTTACAGATGCCCCTCTTCGACCAAGATTGTGAACAATTGAGGCCGAAGACAAAGTGGACAATTTTTGCATTATTTTACACTTGATTTGGATTTTACCATTGTATAACAAACAACTGTAGATGTCAAGCTCCTTGAGTAGCGACCTCATCGGGTCTGTGACTTTGGCTCAAGACCGCTCATAATGTGACTGTAACTGTCAAGCTTTTTGAGTAGCGACCTCATCAGGTCTGTGACTTTATCTCAAGACTGCTCATGATGTAATTGTAATTGTCAAGCTTCTTGAGTAGCGACCTTATCAAGTCTGTGACTTTGGCTCAAGACCGCTTGTAATGTAACTATAACTGTCAAGCTTCTTGAGTAGCGACCTTATCAGTCTGTGACTTTAGCTCAAGACCGCTTATGATGTAACTGTAATTGTGCTTTGTGCTCTGGATTTGTAACCTCTGAATGTATAGCCTTTGGATGTGTAGCCTTTGGATGTGTAGCCTCTGGATGTATAGCCTCTGGACCGAATTTGGGGTGTCCCAAATTGCCTACGTATCCTTTGGGACTTTCGTCCCTCCAGAATAGCCTCAAAGACGACAACTGTTGGGTTTTTAATTTTTTAAAAACAAAAACAACTACAAGTTTCAAAATTTTGTCTCTCTTTTATGATTTTGGTTTTGGAGGGAAATTTTCCCATTTGTATTTTTTGGTTGGCATAGTTTGTAGGACTTCTTTTAGTCCCATATTGCTTGGAGAGGTAAGATTGAGGAGATATATATATATATATATATATATATATATATATATATATATATATATATATATATATATATATATATATATATATATATATTTATTGTGTGACCTCTAACATCTTGAGCCCTTAAATGAAATGATGCCTCTAGAGGGAAGGGTCCGGGGGGGTCTAGGGTTCTTTTCACACACGCGCGCGCCGAGCCAAGCCGTGCCGGGCATATAGATTTTTGGTTTTAAAATCTATTGAAAATTTGTTTGATGCAAATACCATAATTGAGTCAAGAGATGCAGAATTTTTCGAATATACATTTCCTATGATTAAAGATCAATTTAATAATCAATGTTCTTCTAATAATATTATTTCTAAAGATCATGATTTGAGTGCTCTCAGTAATGGAAATAATAATAAATTAGATTTCAAGAAGGATGATCAAATAAGAAAAAGTAAAAGACAAAGGAAACCTACTAATTTTGGGGATGACATGCTTTTTTACTTTGTTGAGAGAGATCCATTAACATATCAGAAGGCTGTAACATCTCCTGATGCTGTATTTTGGAAAGAGGCTATAACAAGTGAGTTGGATTCTATTATATATACAGAATCATACTTGGGAATTGGTAAATCCTCCATTTGGTACAAAGACTTTGGATACCAAGTGGATTTTTAAGAAAAAACTTAAGCCTGATGGATCTCTTGACAAATTTAAAGCAAGATTGGTGGTCAAAGGTTTTAAAAAAAAAAAAAATATAGACTACTTTGATACTTTTTCACCTGTTGCTCGGATTGCTACAATAAGAACTATGTTTGCTATTGCTTCTATATATAAATTTGTTATTCATCAAATAGATGTTAAAACAGCTTTTCTTAATGGTAACTTAGAAGAAGAAATTTATATTAGACAACGAGAGGGTTGTATCACATATGGACATGAACATAAAGTATGTAAATTAATTAAGTTATTATATGGTCTAAAACAAGCACCAAAACATTGGCATGAGAAATTGGATAGTGTTTCGGTATCAAATGGTTTTGTTATTAACAATTATGAAAGGTGTGTATATAACAAATTTTCAAATGAAAAATGTGTATTTATTATATTATATGTTGATGACATGTTAATTATGGATCTAATCTTGACATAGTGGAAACAACAAAGAAGTTCATCATGTCTAAATTTGATACAAAAGACATGGGAGAAACTGATGTAATTCTTGGAATCAAGATCATCAGAAAAGGTGATGAGATAATATTATCTTAAGCACATTATGTAAAAAATCTACTAAAAAAGTATGGTTATTTTGAGTATAAATCTGTTAAGACACCTTTGATGTCTGAAAGTTATCTTGTCTTCTAATCGATAATTGGCCCAAAGAAAGAACTCAAACTTCATGTTGTAAAACATAAAGGTGAACTAATTTTCCAAAAAGAGTATTCTCAAATCATTGGTTCGGTATCTTACTTGATGAATTCTACAAGACCAGATATTGCTTTAGCAGTTGGGAAGTTGAGTCAACATACTCATAACCTTGGAAAAGAGCATTGGGAAGCTTTAGTAAGGCTATTAAGATACTTAAAAGGAACAATAAACTATGGGATACACTATAGTGGAAAACCTACAGTATTAGAAGGATATTGTGATGTCAATTGGATTTCTGATATAGAAGAATCATTGGCTACAAGTGGATATGTTTTCACTTTGGGAGGTGGAGCGATTTCTTGAAAATTGGTTAAACAAACATGTGGTACAAGCTCTACCATGGAAGCAGAATTTATAGCTTTGGAGAAAGCTGGATCAGAAGCCGAATGACTTAAAAACTTGGTGACTGAAATTCCATTATGGTCTAAGTCGGTACCACCCATATCACTACATTGTGATAGTCAAGCTGCTATTGCTAAGGCAAAAAATAATGTATATAATGAAAAAAAGGAGACATATTCGACTAAGACACAATTTAGTTAGACAATATGTTAGTGAATGAATGATAGCTATCAACTTTGTAAAGTCAGAATTGAATCTGGCAGACATATTTACAAAGCCTGAGACCACCAAGATAATACATGATGCATCTAAAGGAATGAGCCTAAAACACATGACATAAGTCATGTGACGGATACTCAACCTATGTGAGAGGAAATCCTTGGAATTAGATTCAATGAGTAAGAACGAAGTCACTGGATGACTTGATTAGTATTATCAACACTTGCTCATTCTGGTTAGATGAGAAAATAATATTCACCACAATGAAAAGAGGATGAGTCATAAGGACTCTTAGTCAAGCCAAGTGTCATACTGGAATGTGGGGGTGTGTTAACTGTGGTGCACACTATGGACTGACCTAAATGGATGTAAGAGGTGTTGCCGTCTCTGATTAGAGTTTTAAGGGTGAACTCTCTAAACATTCATGAATCTGAGATAGGAACAAGGCTGGAGAAAAATGTCCACCTTTTATGAAAGGAATTATTCGAGGGTCGGATTATAAGGGATGGTTGGTATATCAGTCGGCTACACCGCTGAAGAAAGGTTCAAGAAGCGTGGCTTCACCCGTACTCTGTAGCGTGATATATCAGACCTAGTGTAGATTCAAGTCCAAAAGACATCTGCAACGACGTCTCTTATATATCCTAATACAATTAACATATCTATTCCTATCGAATATTTCGAATCTTGTGTAGATTAGTTTTTAGATTTCTAAAACAAAAACAACTAAAGTTTCAAAATTTTGTCTCTCCTTTTGTTTTGGTTTAAATTTTTTTTTTTTGGTTGGCATAGCTTGTAGGACTTCTTTTGGTCCCATATTGCTTGGAGAGGTAAGATTGAGGAGATATATATATATATATATATATATATATATATATATATATATTGTGTGACCTATAACATCTTGAGTAAAGGTGCCTCTAGAGGAGGGTCCTTAAATGAAATGATGCCGCTGGAGGCGGGGCGGGGGCGGGCGGGCGGCCGGGGCGCGCGGGAAATTAAGATTTGAATAAGTATGACGTATTTGAATGGATACGTTCGTACATATACAAATTCAAATATGTTTAATCTAAACGATTGATCTTTATGATCCTTGCGGAAATTAAATCTTGACCGTATATTCTACTGACGCACCCTTTCATCACAACCCGTCGGATGGATACAACTTTCCATCGCACCCTTTGATTTGGGACTTCTTCTTCTATTAATATGAAAAGAGTCCATTAGCATAAGGTTATAGCAGTTTATCTGTATACAACTCTAATCTCTCTCTCTCCTCCAGCCTTATTCTATTTTTATAGTTATCAAAATCGATCTGTTTCTCTTTGAGTGTTGATTGTAGCCGTCGGGATTCTGACGAAGACCACTTGTTGGAGTGCAACTTAAGTGGAGGAAGCTTCAATTTTGGGGTTGTTTTATCTTAGGGATTAATCTCACGGGAACTCTTTGCACATAAGGGGTGAATTAATCTTAAGGATAGTGACCGGTGGCACGACTCAGCCTATCCATATTGTTAATCTTAGTTCATAAATTCTGTAAGTAATCTTCTTTAATTGTTATCAATATTTATTTTTATAACATTGTAATAGTCTTAAACTTACTCTGTAATATACTTTTCCTACAACAACTACCCCCATTTGGACCTTAATTGCTGTTGCTGCAGTCAAACAGTGGCTCAGTTCTCATCCCAGTTAAACGTCAAGAAACATCTCTTCACAGCTATACAGCTATTTACATCAGGAGGTCTTTATCCAGCTTCCCCACATTCCCCTTCTTTTGTTGGCTTCGGAAGGTTCTCTATGAGCCTGTTTGATAAATTCTGTACCAGCAAACGTACCATGCTCTGCTTGAGGTTGGACTCGTCGGAACTGATTTTTTGGCCCACCACAGCTTCTAAATCGAGTGGCCTTGGTTGTATTTTCCTTTATTATATGATATCACTCGCTCTGGTTTTGCTACCGTATCTCTAACTAAGCAGGATAGGTCTCTGATTTGGTCAGCTCATGTTTTTGGCAAATTCTGCAGGGTTGAATCTAAGCTGTATATTATCTTAAATATCTTTTTCTTTTCAGATTTAAAAAAAAGAGATATCATAGAGTGGTGAAGAATACTTGTCTCTGGAAAGATATATGCATGCACTTTCAAGGCATGGGGTACGATTATCTGGCACTATACCTTACCCCTCCTTATGATGGATCCGCATCGTCTCCTCCCAGTGGTCTGGGAGGACAGTGGCAACCTTCTTCGGATGGTTGCCACGTGGCTCTCGGTGAATCCGAGACCCACGTCAGAGCCGACACCCAGCCTATAAGCCAAGCCGACAAGGGGGTGTCGGCTCGGACGTGGGGTCTTGGATTCACCGAGAACCACGTGGCAACCATCCGAGGAAGGTTGCCACCGTCCTCCCAGAATGACTGGGAGGAGACAATGTGAATCCCCTTATGATTAGATGATCACCATGAATAGAAATTTGACAACTGTAGGGTACCCATCTCACCCAACTTACCCTGCAGGTATCAACACTAGTAAGGAAAAAGATATTCTCCTGCTATTAGTCTCTTCGCCCGTGATCCAATTGTTGGAATTTTCTCGACGTGTATACTGATGTTAGTCTCTTCGCCTGTGATTTAGTTGTTGGAGTTTCCTCGATGTGTATATTGATGTATTGATATCTAAATCGAATGTACTTTAACTACTGGATCATAGCTAGGATCCCTCCAGTGATATGAGAAGATCCAAATCCCACTAGTAATCGTATTCCCGTTTCATAGGATCTTAACTCCCAAAGGTGGATTGGAAATATCATGACGTGCTAGTCAATTCCAATGGGGTTTATGGCTGATTCATCCTGATCTAGGCCAATTTGATTCGAGTTGATCCCAATCCTTGAGTCGGGGCCTCACATGCCCCACACAAAAAGCTAAAGCATACTTTCCAAAAGCAACAATAGACTCGAGGAGTGTGTGAGTTTGTGTGCATAAGACATTCTGCAGCACCTAAGGCTATTAAACCTTTGGTTCTTGCATGTGTCTTCCTTGCTTTAAAAAAAAAAGGGTATAGTGATGTTTATGCTGGTTCATAGGTATGGTCCCACATCAGATGTGTTCTTGTGAATTTATATGTGCAAAATATTTTACAGTGTACTTGTGAATTTATATGTACAAAATATTTTACAGCGTAATTGTGATTTTATATGTGCAAACTATTCTACAGCACCTAAGATTGGTTAACCCCTTTAGTACTGATATAGCCACATGTGTTTTCCTTGCATAGCCCATAAAAACAAAACAATAGATGGGTTATATGAGATTGACAATTTAGATAGGTAAGAATCTATTGAGGTTTTTTTTGGTGGAAAGAATCTATTGAGATTACCCCTAAAAGAGAGGACTTATTTTTGTTGGATTATTTTTTTTTTGGGTAAAGATTTTTGTAGGATATTGAAGCGCAGTTAGTTGTTACAAAGCTTTTACAAGTTGCAATACCCACTCAGAGTCGGAGACCTGGATCGTTTACCTTTTTAAAATTCTCAGCCGTCTGATTCTACGTAAGCAAATTACAGCCGTCCTTTTTTCTTCTCTCGCTTTATTACTTCGGAAAGGGCAAGGGAAAGGGTCGCATTAAAAGGGCCAACCGAAGCAGCCAAAAATCTCGTCTCATTTTTTCCCTCTTCCGAACTGACGCTTCGTGTTCACGATTTTGAAACAGTTCATCTTGTTCTAGTGAAAACCCTAATAGGAGAAAAGGTCTGAAGATGTCTGGAGCCAACGAAGAGGAGAAGAAGCCCATGGATCAATCGGCTCACATTAATCTCAAGGTTAAGGGTCAGGTAAAGATTCTCTTTATCTAGGTTTTGATTATGTTTCTTTGTTCGGTTTTCAATTTTTTTTCCTGGCTTGGAGTAGACTTTGTACGTTTTCTGTGACCCTTAAAAATTTTCTCATGTACATTCGTTGTTTTCTTCTAAATCAATGGGTTGTTGTTCTTACATGCCTTTGATTTGGTCATGACTTATTTCTGTTTACTGTATGTCGATTTTTGTGAATAAAAATGTCATTAGAATGAAAAATAAAAAGGGTTCAAAGGTGACTGAACTTTCCTGGGGGGAGGAATGTTTGCATGGGTAGTTGTTTTCCCCTTAACCCCTTGGCATGACAGAGACGATGGCTTCTTTTATTCTTTTAAGTGTTTTGTAGTGTGCGTTTTTTTACTGAAAAGAAAATCCTGTTTTGAAACTTGGTGGCGAATATTTAATGTTTGGGAATTTGGAATTGTGTTGGAGGCGAAGTTGGTTTTGGCGGAAGTAAGGAAATACCTAACTTTTGTTTTTTGTTCCTTGGTCGACTTGAGTTTGATTATCTCGCATTACTAAGATCGAAAAGGGCTTGGACCTTCCACATTATGTATGGTTGATGTATTATGAGTTGTGAAATTATTATGTGCTTGCGTTTGGCCTACATGTCTGTAATGTATCGTTGTAGCATATGTATTTTTATACAAATTAGTAAAGTTAATCCATGCAATCAACCATGGTATGTCTATAATGGTCATGCTTTATATTTTTTCAATGGATGTGGTTCTTTTCGTTCCTATGTACTCCATCTCCATCTTCATTTAAGAATAAGAAAAGCTTTATTGGTGCTCTAGAAGTGAAAGATTTATCCCTTTTTTTTTTTTTTTGGTAGTGTACTGATCGGTGGTAATTCATGGGCTTTTGTATCCAAAACTTGAATTTAGGAAGGTTTTTGGTGATATCTTCCAGGCTTGTATGATGAATCTCATTTGTTAAGAGCTTATATATCTGCATTTTGGAATGGGAAATTACAAGGGATGGGAAATTATTGAGAGCCTTTATAAACTTATTGCTCTTCTTCATCAAGTATTTTGTCTTTTCTGTCACTTTAATTTTGCTTTTTTATTTTTTATTTTTTATTTTTTATTAATAACCTGTGAAACCTTGTATTTTGGATTTTGGGCGTGTTATTGCTTAACCATTTTAAAGGTTTATAATTTTTGGCCCATCTCTTATTTTATTTCCCTTGACAGTTTTAATATGATTTCTGAGACTTGTGTGCATGGAATGCCTAATGAAAATATGCAAATTTGATTGTTTGTTAGTCAAGAAGTGCATGTAGACTTATTGAAACACAGTGGCATTCATAATTTTTTTTCTTTTTCTGACCCCTCGGTGGTCTGTCCAATTGCATCTTGACCACTCCATGCTTGTTTACCCTGTGAAGATTCATAGATGAATGTAAAGAGTTACATCCAAGTGTTTTGTTAATGGTATTGCATCTGGTTTAACAGTTTAAGTACCTCCTGCAGAACATGGTGAAGTAAATTTCGTAACTACCCATATATTTATAAAATGAAAAACTAAAATCTAGATGAGGCCATAATCTGTGGATTCCAAAGAAGGTAGTAAGGGCTAGGATAAGAAGATGAAAATATAACTCTGTACTAAAAGAGGTAAAATTTTTAAGCAGGAGACTTGGTATTTGATGGAGGATCAGATTACGTGGTAATGATTTAAAATATAATTAAACTAACATACTAGGATCTAATGGGAATGAAATTCATGATGGAAGGTGGATGGCAGCCATTAATGGAGGATTATAGAATCAGATCTGAAAGCAATAGACAAATACTTGTGAACTAATCGAGGGTAGGAAGAAGGATATGAATTTCTGGATTCACCACTTAAAATCCTATTTTAGATTCACCATCAAGAACAGATAAGATCCACGAGGGCTTCGCACCGCAAGATGTCAATTGGATCAAACACCAGTTCTTTTCGTTGATCGACACAAGGTTTTTCCATTGCAGAAAAGGCAGCAGCCAATATTTCATTCATAATTTTGTGCTCAGACTTTTGTAGCCCTTTATAAACCTATGTAGAAGACTCAAAACAAAAAGCAAACTAATTCTAGAACTTCTCCAGACAATAACTTACCTTAGAGGTAGTTTATTTCTAATAGAATTCAACCTAAACTAGAGGAAAGTAAATTAAGACACTTAAAAGCAGTAAAAGACTTAATATACTAATAATCTTATCCAATTAAATAAAGATATCCAACAAGATAAAGACTTATCTAACTAAACATGGGATGCTAAAACACTGATTCCGTACTTCTACCTTATACCCATAGGTTAGGCCCATTAAAGTGACCTATTACAATGAAAAGCTATGAGATCAAAGGCTTAACATACATATAACTCAACCCAAGACTTATTTTCACTAAGATAAGCCCAATTCGGTGTTGTATCTGCATCAGTATTACTATAAGAACACTCATTGTATATGCTTGTGACATGTATAGGCCAGTAGCAATAAATAAAGGTTTGGATACCCTAGACAGAAATCATCTAGTGAATTACCATAGATAATATGAATGCAACCATTCGGAGCAAGGAAATTCATGGACATTTTGTTATCAGTGAAGTGGTGTTTAGTCGTTGCTTTAACTCCTGTTACATGGTTGTTGCTATATATAGCTTTCGGGTGTTTAGTCTTTGTTGTCACACTTCTGTCTTGTAATTGTAGCCATATATGGCTATCGTTAAAATTTTGTAACCAGTTGTTCTGGACCCATCATAGAGTTGTTGACTGAATGGAACCATTGCTTAGGCTGTATATACATTGAACTATGTATTAAAGTATATTTCTTCATCATTATTATGATTTTCAAAAGGTATCATAAACTGGACTTCTGATTGCTTATTGACTAGGAGTATGGCATGTACTTGGCTTAGCTTCTGCTGAGGCATGAAGAACATATTTGATCGAGGTTTTTATTTCTAAATACTATTCATACGGGTATTATTTTGCCATTTCATAGCCTGTCTTGCTTCTTGTGAGGTTAGTTTTATTTGTCTTACATTTGTACTGTTATATTATTTTCCACTGTAAGGATGGGAACGAGGTGTTCTTCAGGATCAAGCGCGTCACCCAGCTAAAGAAGCTCATGACTGCGTACTGTGACCGTCAATCTGTAGATCAAAACTCTATTGCCTTCTTGTTTGATGGTCGTCGACTTCGTGCAGAGCAAACTCCTGACGAGGTGCTCTCTCTCTCTCTCTCTCTCTCTCTCTCTCTTTCTCTCTTTCTCTCTCTCTCTCTCTTTCACACACACACACACACACACACACACACACACACACAGATAGTATCTATTTGTAACAAGTTAACAACATAGTGTTAGTTATTCATTTGATTAGAATCATAAATGTAATGGTGAATATTTATCTAAGAAAAAACAAGAACAGGCTAAATGGTATTTTTTTTTTTTCATGTTTGTGCTGCAATAAATATCATACATCGTTGCAAAATACCCTTCAATTGCTTTTCTTTGAAACAGTTTTGTGATCCTAACATTTTTTTTTTGGTTTTGCATTGCAGCTTGAGATGGAAGATGGTGATGAAATTGATGCCATGCTGCACCAGACTGGTGGTAGTTTTGGAGGTCTCTGAGGCTGATGGTAACAGTTGTCTCTGAGGCTGATGGTAGAAATAGATATGTGATGGGGATAAAGTAGGAAGCAGTACTAAAACTTTCATGTCTCTTATGTAAAGAAGATAGGGTCTAATCTATTATTGAGGAGTCCAAACTTGATTGAGTTGATTCCAGGGTATGGTGGAATAACTTTGGCTTTCCATTCTACATTTTATGTGCTAGAAATTTGTTTCTATGTTCATGTGATGGTTTGTGTTCTTTTTTATTTTTTTCCTTTATTTGGGTGATAGCTTTCGATACTCTCGTTCAGGCTTTGATGCATTAATGGATGAGTATATTATTATATAAAAATCGCGAACTGAAGAATTAATCTAGTATTGCAAATGTTTTTGGGGACTCTGGATTTGCTGTTTCATCCCCTTGGAAGCCCAGTCTTTCCGTGCATTACTTGAAAATGAGTGTTGGGCGACAGCGATTCTCCTGGTGGGGGTTTGGGGTGGGGGGGGGGGGGGGGGAAAAATTGTTATTTTTTGTGTTGATTTTTTTTTTGATAGAAATTTGAACCCTATCGATCACACAATGCAAAGATGAATGTGGTTCGACAAGATTTTTTGTCTACATTTAAAGTACAATGATTATTGCTTCACTATCAAGGGAGAATAAGGTTACAACCATTATGCCCTCAGTGTATATATATATATATATATATATATATATATATATATATATATATATATATATATATATATATATATATCGCAACACCTATGCAGGTACATTTATTGGAATGAAATGATAACTACAGGACTCCAAGAGGTGAATTCAATCACTAATTTAAATATTGGAATGAAATGATAACTTCATGACTCCAAGAGGTGAATTCAATCACTAACTTAAATAGAAATTATCAGGTTTCAAGGTTTTAAGTTTATACAAGCCCACACTCTCGATGGTAAGGTATAATCTTGGTTTCTATTTTCTTACCTATCCATACTTGATGCTGTGATCTTCTTTGTAACAACTATTGTTTTAGCTTTGAATGGAGAACAGATGGTATCATTACCAGAAACTGCGAGTCTGCAATCATATTTGTATTTGCTTGACCTCTTAACTCCTACTTTACTAATAATCAAGGGAACATATCATCCCACATATCTTTTACCAAGAAATGCCAAAGCAAAATCCAAAACTAACTAAATTTATCCTTCACTGAGGATTTTAGATAGTCGACCATGTAATTTCGGGAACTTCTCATCAACTGGAAACAGAATAAAACTTAAAATGGGAAGAAAACCAGTCCTCAATTACATTCCTATAGCGAGAGAGAGAGAGAGAGAGAGAGAGAGAGAGAGAGAGAGAGAGAGAGAGAGAGAGTCAAACTGAAGGTAAGCTTTGGCTTGAAGTATTGGTAGAACCTTTTAAGAAGGAACCCACTTGCACCATCAGAACATATTGTTGAGCAAAAGAGTATTTATGAATCCCACAATGCAGAATTTCTAATGCTACTTTTAACCCAGCGGATCTTGTGAGGGTGATTGTTTGAATTTTCTGGGTTTTTTTTAAACATTTTTTTGCCATAATACAGTCTTTAAAATATCCGTTTTATTGGGTATCCGAATATCCGGAATAGAACCTTTGAAAAGGAACCCACTTGCACAGTGGCAACTTGCAACAGCCAAAGCTAGTTTCATATGAATCAGTTCTTTCCTCCTTAGACAAACTTCTGGTCCAGTAGGCAAGGAACCTAAAATGAAAAAGAAGGAATCCAATTTTGCACAAATAGTGTTCACATAATTTGCCATCTGTGCAGTTTTTAAAATACTTAACTAAAATGATTTGCTTCTGTTTGAATGGGATCATAAAATTTAACCTATTCAAGGTCTTCCACCAGACAACGCTCTCAGAGATGTCTTCTCATTGTTGGGATTGTGTGGGCTCCACATGCTTGCAATTGGCCAACCCTGTTTTGAGCCTTCCATTGTAGGTAGCCATGAAAACCATGGTGTAAAGGACTAATGTCTCTCTAACCAATTTAACCAAGTTGTATTCTGAGATTCTTTCGTTAGGTGTCCTAGTCACCAACAGAAAGAATCTCAGAGCACCAGATTCTTTCGTTGGGTGTCTGGCTAGTCTCAAGTTTTGCAGTTGGTCCAGTAAATGATCCAGCAGCTGGAGTCACTCAATGCGTATGCGCATGGAGTGAACTTCAACAATTGGATCACGGCTGGAGAGACTGCACAACTAGAGACGAACTCCTTCCATTTGCATAAATAGTTGTCAGTATGACGAAAATAATAGAGAAGGAATTTTCAGTTTCTCATTTTCAGCTTTGTTAGAATCACAGAGATAGCATCAAGTTGGGGGTCGAGGCAAATCAACCCTCTTTAACGAGGATGTTAAACTTGGGGCATTCCTTGTCTCTGTGCATTATTCCAATCAAAGAAGAATGCCCATCTGGAAGAATCAATTCATCTTTCCCAGTTTTGGCAATAACTTAGGAATGGACTATTGGTAGTAACACATAATTCTAGCTAACAGAGTTATAAATTGGAACGGCTCCTTGCTTTGTTGGTAAACCCTAGTAGGGCTGACCTTCTACAAGAGCCCCAAACCTTCCAAGAAAAAAAAAAAAAAAAAAAAATTCATTATTAGTTAGAATGTGCATCCCCTCGTGTGCGTGTGCGTGTAAAAGAACCAGTGTCAACAGTTTCTCAGAATAAACATTCAGCCAAAAAATTCTTATAAAATTGGTATCCCACATAAATCCTTCACACAACATTTTTGTGGGACTGCTGGTGATCCGATTTGTATAACAGGAATTTAAATTCAAGAATTAGAATACAACTTAATCCTTCCAAAGGTTGATCCATAATTCGGAATATTGTCCATAAAGGATTTCCAGAAAAGAATATGTGCTCTGATTCCTAATGCAAGCTAAACATGTTCCACTAGGATAAATTTCTATTTCCATGTTTAAACTCTCAAATGAGTGAATTAAGAATACTGGCCCCATTTTTAAGAAGCTTAGCAAAGCACCAAAATGGACAGAAAGGAGGACAAAAGAAATGAAGCTTCAAGAACTGGTGAACGAACAAATATATATCTATATTCATATATGCTACACTAAATCCTGAAGATGCTGACAAGATATTGAAGATGAACTCAAGCTGGCAACTGGAGCTTCTCATTGTTCTTCCAGCTGCAAATCATTAAAAAGATTAAGGTACATTAAAAAGATTAAGGTACACTTTATTTTTCTCAAGTATAACATATGCTGGAATCACTTCAGAACATACAGCATATATACCTTTGGAAGTAGTAATAGAAGAAATCAGCATAAAGTAATGTCTGAACAAGCCCAGATATCCAAGCTGCAACAGAGAGAATGTTTTGTACGTGAACTGAAAGATATACAGGAAACAAGAAAAAAAACAAAGGAACACAGGCATACCAAGACAAAACAAACCCCAGAAAGGTACTTTCTGCTTTATGTTGCCATATGAAATATGGAACATGTAGTCGTCAGTTGAATTTCCATTATGCCAGGAGTACTCTGGATGGACTACTCAAGGAGGAAGAATTAAAAAAGGGAATTTCCATTATGCCAGAAGTACTCTGGATGGACTACTCAAGGAGGAAGGGTTAAAAAGGGAAATTTCCATTATGCCAGGAGTACTCTGGATGGACTTCTCAAGGGAGGAAGAGTTAAAAAGGGCAATAAGTTGGAGTCATCCATCCAAGAGCATTCTCCTGGACGTAGGTGACCTTGTTTATTTACTTCAAGCAAAACGAAGTAAAGGGTCAATGTTAGCCCATGTTTGCGAACAGATTCCATGGTCTGGCTGATGACAGTGCCTGCCACAACACTCATTTACGTCAAACATTGAGGCACAAAAAGTTCCTTGAAAGTTCCCTGAACAAAATTGCACTGATCACTGAATATCTACCATCTGTAATATGCAGGAAGTACACCATGTATTGCAGTATGCTGTCTAGACTCACAGCAGTTTCCTTTTTCTTTTTTTTTCATTTACTTTAAAAACAGAATCACAACAACATGTAATGCTGTGTGTGGAGAGAGAGCGAGAGAGCGAGAGAGAGAGAGAGAGAGAGAGAGAGAGAGAGAGAGTCATACTTATCCAGTGGACATAATGTGTCTCAGTGAAGAAACGATAAATCCAGTTGAGAATGTAGAATGCTCGGTATGCACTGCATTAAAAAGAGGCAGAAATCATTTAACAGTGGAAGATATTCTATCTGACTTGAAACTCTGAAGGCTGAAAAATCAATATATTCCCTGATTAAGACAATCAGGAGATAAACAAATATGTATTACCACAGTGATGAAGTAATATGTTACAAGTTGAAGGCAACAGAAACACAAGCGAAAGGTGAGTTCAAGTAAAGCAAAAAACAAGAATGTTTTTCTTCAACAGAAGATAATGGAAAAAAAAAGAAGCTGATGGAAAATTTGGTAGAGGATTAACATAGGATATCCTAAATAGATGGGAAATGCTTAATTGAGTACAGTTAGATGAAACATTGGTGACCAACCCCCTCCCCCAAAAATTTTAAATCAGACACCAAATTGCATTCCTGTGTTGGGCAGTTTTATATAGACAACAATCACATGTCTATTGTTTCTGGATGGGATTTATTTTTTATTTTCAGATCTTTATTCACTCTTCATCATTATTTTGCCCGACTCTACTAGAGAAAGACTACTTTTCAACATACTAAAAAAGAAAAAAGCAAATTATGTTGATACATGACAAGACTAGAACAATGTAACAAAATTGTCTCAGAAATGATTTCATTGTCACCAAAATAACTACTGAAATGAAACATATAGGCATCATTACATCTTGCATCAGTAGGAAACTAATTATATCTTGAACCATGTAGGAAACTAATTATATCTTGAACCATGTGAAGTGTGAACAACATAAAGAAAGATAAAGAACCTAAACCATTTAGGAAGGCTTTCCTACACAGTCCATTGTTGAGCCACAAGGATGGCTCGTCTTGATAAATCAAACATTTGGGTATATACAGCACCCATTGGGTAGTCTACATACAAATTTGTAGCCTTTCTCAACAAGATGGATTTTCTCTCAAATTAAGATTCAACTGATAGATGGGATGTGGCAATTACACCCATTGGATAGATAAAGGACCATGTTGACATTTGTAAAGTTTCAAGGCCTAAATCAACCATAAGGCCCATCATGTACTGGATCTTTTCCCAAACTACTCAAATCTTGATCAAGCTTCACCTATTGATTGTGGCAAATGCCATGATGCCTTTGGGCTGAAACTTATCACATGAGCCAAGTGTAATGCAAAAATTTAGCCACAGATCCAACTAATATGCCATGTGATGCCCCTTTAGGAAAGGCTTCCTAACAGACAGTGTGGGAAAAAATATCCCCAAACAACTAATTTGAAGAAATTTATAACTTAAAGAAATGTTCCAACTGAACATTAAATGCATCACATGACTATCAGAAATAAAAAATTAAGCATGATAATGAAACTCATGTTCACAACAATACTTGCTGAAATTAGTAAATTAACTAATAAGAATTTAGGATAGTTATTCACCCCAGAAGAAAAACATATTGCCCTGTCAAGTTGTCAATGTTCCTGGTCCTCTGCAGCAACACAAGCTGAGGAAGAATGGCAACAGCCTCCAAGTACAAGGAAAATGCCCACATTACCTGTTCCATTGTTGCAGACAGGTATGTTATGTAAAAAAATGAACCGTGGGAAAGAAATGGAAAAAGGAGGGAAGTGGACGAAGTAGCTAAAAATATACAAATGACATCATGAAAAACAATAATAAGTACACGCTGTAAGCAGAAGTATCCATTCACGACTCAGCTGAAAAGACTTGCCAATACCTCCTTAAAGGTGAACCTCTCATTAATAACAAAGGCCAAAAGTAGGCATGGCAGTACAAGGTAAAGATGGCGAAAGGTGTCTTGGTCTTTATCATAAGATCGACGGACAAGCTTGTGGCGCCTCATGTACCAGACAATTGAAAACGAGCTTCCCAAGAATATTAACTTCATGAGGGTATTATATAGTGAGATAAAAGTAGTAAAAATATCCAAGTACCGAGCAACAAAAACAATGGTGTAGAGTTCTTGAGTCTTCAAAGATACGCCTGCAATAATGACATCAAACGTCAGACGTCATAGAATATACACAAGTCACAGACTGCTTGTTACTACGAGAAGACCCTTGACATGGAAATGATGATAATGCATAAAAAAGTATATAATAGAAGAACACCCAAATTGATTGAACAAGCAACTACAGAGTGATACCTCTATATGTGCCCATAGAACATTGATGTAAATCAAGAGTTAGGCCTGGCTCAATTAAGAGCAATCAGCCAGCTAGTCCTATTCCAGCCCATTCCTATTTAGAGATCTCTCCTACTGCCAGCCTATGTAGCCGACAACAATAATAGCTATATTAGTTAGTTTTAATAGTTTTATTTCTTTCCTAAATTATAGGTTAGTTAGTTTAAGAAGTTTCAATTACTTGGAGACTAAGATTTTCCTTGAATTTAGTTTCCTAGAAGTTTTAGAAACTTTCCTATTATTTTGTTAGAAACTTCCTACTCTATAAAGGGAGTTTAGTTTCTTATTTTTCAATTAGTTTTCTTTTCTATTTGATGTAATCTTTCAAATTATAAAAAAGAGAAGTGGCTAGCGACAAAGCTAGAGAGTTTTCCAGAAAAGAGTAAAGACTTATTTTCTGGTTAAGTCTCTCAAAGGTTGTGAGACTCAATGATGCAGATCAGGATTTGCTCAAAGAGGGGCCGCAAGCAAAAATCAAATGGGTCTGGCCCATTGGGTTAAGCAACCAGCAAAGCAGCTCAACCAAGCTAAGATGAAACATTGTTCACGGCACTGTTCACGTGAACAGTACCAAACCCCAGCTATTTCTATCTGACAGCACTCAGTCTTCTTAATTAGGATTATTAGTAGTTAGTTTGAGTTTCCTAATTACCTATGACTCTATTGTCATTGTTAGTTTCTTAATATATAGGATAGATTGTTAATAGGTCTCAATTACTTGGAGACCAAGTTACTTTCATAATTTCCAGATTTAGAGTTACTTCCATAATTTCCAGATTTAGAGTTACTTTCTTAATTTCCAGATTTTGGAAGTTTTCTATTTTCAAATTTTGGAAGTTTCCTATTGCATTGTTTTAAAACCTTCCTATATTATAAAGGAGGTTAGTCTTTCCTATTTCTAGTCTTTCCTATTTACTTGTAAGATCTCAAGCTATAAATAAAGAGAAAGTACACTGACTGCGGAGAGTAGATTTTTCCAAAAAAAAAAAAGTGTTGAAACTTATTTTCTGGTTGAGTCTCTAAAAGGTTGTGGGACTCAACCACCTATCGTTCCTTATTATTTGAAGTTTTGAATTTTGTTTAAATTCCCAAACTCCCTTACCTAGCTGGCGACATTGTTTCAGTGCACAACAATTAGTTTCTTTGTTGTTTTGATTTAATACTCCAAACATCAACCTGAAAGCACACTAGAGTGGGGACAGTACCTGGTACAGCCACTTTTCGGAGCTCGTAAATCCTTCAATTTTTATCGGATCGTCCTCAAACTTGGGAGGGTGTTCACAACTGTTACAAAGGTCGTCCATACCAAGTTTCATCAATTTCTGATGGTCGGATTTCCAGATAAAAAAAATTTTCTATTACTTTTCTCTACAAATTTTTGTGTTGGACTGAATAGGGAACCTGTAGCAACGAGGGATTGATAAATTATGTTGTCTTAAACCCCTTTGCCACCAATTTGGTATCAGAGCATGGCTAAGGAGAGTTCTAACTCTCCTAATCAGTCCGACAATCCCAATGACTTTGTTAATTTGGTTCTCCAACGATTGGCCAAAATGGATGCCAAATTAGATAGCATGGATGGGAGAATGAGTAATTTGGAAGAGCTAAATCATCCTAGGCCGGCTAAAGTGGAAGCCCCCAGAAGGGAAGCTCCTAGAATGGAAACCCCTAATGCCAACCTAATGCCAAGACGTATTCTTAGGACTTCTCAAAGAGTCCTTAGAGAGGAATACCACAACCCACCCTATCACGACTATGATGAACTTATCCATTACCAAACCTATAAAGTACGGATGGAACTCAAGGAGTTTCATGGGAGGTACAACTCGGAAGCCTTTCAAGACTGGCTGAATGCCTTAGATGACTATTTTGATTGGTTTAATCTTCTCGAACCTTGAAAACTGTAATTGGCCCGTTCCAAACTTGTGGGTGGTGCTTATGATTGGTGGCGTAATTATGAGTATAGTCTCATGAGGAGCCGTAGGGAACCCATTACTTGGGAGGAGATGAAAGAAGAATTGAAAGAAAAGTATTTGTCTCGGTCTTTCCAAAGAAGGTTACATGACCAGCTGAACAATCTTCGTCAAGGTAGTATGAGTATGGAAGACTATGTATATCAATTTGATCAATTATGTGCACGTCAGGTTCACGAGACAATGATGATCAAATGATATCACAGTTCCGTTTGGGGTTGCGACCTGAAATTAGAGAAAATATGGGAGTGGTTGATATTGTTAGTCTTAACGACTGTGTTGATAAAGTTTTCCAAGCCGAAGACCTTTTGAAGTCAACACCAAAGCCCACCTCCAGTTCTTATGAAGTGAAGCACCCCACACCAAACAACAAAGCCATAGGGACTACATCTCGTGCTACTCTAAAGCCAGATAAAGGTAAAACTCCCAAGGTAGTAGCTACGGATGTGCAATGTTATCACTGTAATGCATATGATCACTTTGCTAGAGATTGTCCACAAGAATTAAAAGTAAACTCTTTAGTTGTTGCAATCGAGGCCAATCCAGATACACAGGTATGTGAGCCTCAAAGTGATGACACTCCTGTTCCTAATACGGATGTCATGGATGATGGTGAGGATTCATATGGAATCCATATAATCAGCAGTATGGTTTTAATTGCCCCAAAAGTGGATGTGGATAATTTTGATGCTTTTGCTAAAGCTCCATGGATTAACAATGGTGACCACAGTTCTGATGAAGACCACAGTGTTATGGAGAAAATTACGGAAGACGAAGAATGGAATAAGACCGTCTCCATGGATAGTACGATTCCACTTGACTTTCCACAAGATGTTGAGCATATTGATTTTGTAATACCTTCTAAATTTTTTGAAGAAAGTGGACCCAAAGTAATGGATTTTCTTCCAACATCGCAAGCACAGTTAAAGTTTCAAGATCAATAGCTGCTGCCTACCGACCCCTCTGTAGTCAATCTTCACCATTACAAAACTCGTGGATGAGTTTATTTTAAGTGGGGGGGAGCTGATGCAGATTAGGATTTGCTCAAAGAGCGCAAGCAACAATCAAATGGGCCTCGCCCATTGGGTTAAGCAACTAGCAAAGCAGCCCAACCAAGCCAATATGAAACACTGTTCACGGCACTGTTCACGTGAACAGTGCTCACGTGAACAGTACCAAACCCCAGCTATTTCTATCTAACAGCACTCAGTCTTCTTAATTAGGATTGTTAGTAGTTAGTTTGAGTTTCCTAATTAACTATGACTCTATTGTCATTGTTAGTTTCCTAATATATATGATAGATTGTTAGTAGGTCTCAATTATTTGGAAACCAAATTACTTTCCTAATTTCTAGATTTAGAGTTACTTTCCTAATTTCTAGATTTAGAGTTACTTTCCTAATTTTCAGATTTTAGAAGTTTTCTATTTCCAAATTTTAGAAATTTTCAATTGCATTGTTTTAAAACATTCCTATATTATAAAAGAGGTTAGTCTTTCCTATTTTCTAGTCTTTCCTATTTCTAGTCTTTTCTATTTAATTGTAAGATCTCAAGCTATAAATAAAGAAAAAGTAGGCTGGCTGCAGAGAGTAGATTTTTCCAGAAAAAAAAGTGTCGAAACTTATTTTCTGGTTGAGTCTCTCAAAGGTTGTGAGACTCAACCACCTATCGTTCCTTATTATTTGAAGTTCTGAATTTTGTTTAAATTCCCAAACTCCCTTACTTAGCTGGCGACATTGTTTCAATGCACAACAATTAGTTTCTTTGCTGTTTTGATTTAATACTCCAAACATCAACCTGAAAGCACACTAAAGTGGGGTGGTACCAGGTACAGCCACTTTTCGGAGCTCGTAGCTCCTTCAATTTTTATCGGATTGTCCTCAAACTTGGGAGGGTGTTCACAACTGTTACAAAGGTCGTCCATACCAAGTTTCATCAATTTTTGACCGTCGGATTTCCAGATAAGAATTTTTTTCTATTACTTTTCTCTGCAGATTTTTGTATTGGACTAAATAGGGATCCTGTAGCAAAGAGGGATTGATAAATTATGTTGCCTTAAACCCCTTTGCCACCACTCAACCACCTATTGTTCCTTGTTTTTCGAAGTTCTGAATTTTATTTTGAGTTCCAAATACCCTACCCTAGCTAGCGACACTGCTATAATACATATTCAGTTATTCTTTTGCTGATTTGACTCAATATCTGAAACATCAACTTGAAAAACACACTAGAGTGGGGCGGTACCAGATACAGCGTGCTTCTGAAGCCTGTAGCTCCTTCAACTCTTATTATATCGTCCTCCATTTTGGAAGTGTGTTCACAATTGTTACAAAGAACATCTACACCAAGTTTCATCCATTTCTGAAGGTCGGATTTCTAGATAAGTTATTTTCTTTGTTGATTTTTACTGCAGATTTTGTGCTTGGATTGAGTAGAGATTCTATAGCAAAGAGGGCTTGGTAATTTGAGATGTCTTAACCAACCCTCTTTGCCATCAAACATGGTACTGTCTTTTAATTACCCCTTGTCTTATTCCCAAATTTTTTAAGTCAAAGGTAAAATGAATTTTTCACAAAGTTTTAAAGTAAAATGTTGTCATTGTCTCGCAAGTTGTTTGAATAAAGCATGTGAAATGACAAGAATTACCTTCACTAAAAAAAAATGTAAACAGTACAAAACAAATTTAAACAGGAATTATACAAAAAAAAACCCATTTACAAATATGTATGAAGTCTAAAATGTAAATGTTCACCTCTACAACATATAGTTGGTTCCTATTAATTATAAAAGTATTGCTGACCAAATGAAGAGCAGTGATCTCTCCCTATGGCACTGTTTGGTCTAGGATGGGGTCCTTGTCATCCCTTATCAATAAGAATGCTCTGTCCAAACATTCGATCACAGGGAAAGAACAGAGGAAAAGGTATGCAACATTAGCGGCTTCAGGTTTATATTGAGCTTTGAAATTTATGAGGTGGAACACAAGGCATCACAATTTGGAAGAAGTGACACCACAAGAAGAAAGTAAAGAGGTAACAATCTCCCAATCAAACTCATATATTAAGCACAAATTAAGCACAAATTGTATATAAATTAAGTTAAGAACAAATGATCTACAGTAAGAAACTAGGAATCTCCATGGTTTGAGGTGCCGATTGAAACCAATGGTTTTGACCGGCACAACTCGGTTTCGACCAAGGTCAAGACAAAACCTTAGGTCGGTACTGAAAAGTACCTAGTTTTGATAGAAACCTGGTCTAACTTGACCAAGTTTCGATCAAAACCTGATTTCGACTTGGTTTTGGTCCACCTAGCCTTATAAAAGTTTGGGATTCGACCAAAACAGATTTCAACCCAAACTTGACTAAGTTTTGACTCTAAGGGCCTGTTTGATAAAACTTCTGCTTCTGGATTCTATGGATTCTGACTCCCATGGAGTCATTTTGAAGTAGAAGCATGTTTGATAAGTCCAGTTGGATTCCAACTCCCACAGAGTGAACCGGATCTAGAATGGCTCCAGAATCCAAAATTTTGGAGTCATAAATACTTGCTCTAAGCTATTTGATCAATTTTTTGGAGAAAGAAAATAACTGACTCTTACATGACTCTCACTTCACCACTACTACCAGCGTCGCCACCAACCACCACAACCACCAGCGTCGCCACCAACCACCACAACCACCACCATTGCCATCACCATAACCACCACCACCGCCACCACCACCCACCACCACCCACCACCACCACCATTGCCGCCACCTCTACCATCACCACCAACACTACCACCACCGCCACTGCCACAACCATTGCCACCACCACCACCACCGCCCACCACTACCGTGACTGTTTTTTTAGACTTCGATTGGGGGGATAGTGTATTATCAAACATGTTTCTAATCCAAAGATGCTTTAGAATCAATTTCAGAATTGCGTTATCAAACAAATTTCTACTCCAAAATAATCCTGGAATAGCCTGGAGTAGAATCCAAATTTAAACCAGAATCCAGAATCCAAAAGCAGAAGTTTTATCAAACGGGCCCTAAAGGCAAGAGCAGTACACAGGAACAACACTTATTAGGCTATACAGAACAACATTTATTAGGCAATACTTATTGTAAATGATATCATTTAAGTAAATGAAATTTTATTTTACTTAAGATATTATTCATAAGTAAACAAACACCCCACATTTGAATCCAATAAAAATAGTCTAAAATTCAAGTTCCAAAAGAATAACAAGTCAACCCTCCAGTTCAAGAACAAAAACGGATTTTTGGGTGCATGGGTGATTTTCAATTTTCAAATGCTAAGTTTTTTTCCAAATCTAAAGATTTCATAAATTTTATCATTGTAAAGCAACACTAAAAACCAAGAGTGGCCAAAATAATCTTTTTCTATGATGCCAAAAAATTATTTCCATTCAGACTACTTTAAACAGCATTCGCGTTTCCAAACAAGGTTTGACCAAAGTATAATTCCTTCATCATAACTTAGATTCAAGCAATCTCGAATTTGTTAAAAAATTAATTATGTTATCTTTGTAACAAATCTGAAATTACTGGAATCCGAGTTATATTGAAGGAGTTTTTCTCTGGTCAAACCTTGTCAAGAGTACCGAATGCTATTTAAAGTCTTTTGGGATGAAAATAATTTTTTGGACATCAAAACAAGAGATTATTTTGACGCACTCTTGGTTTTAAGTGATGATTTACTATAATAAGAATTATGAAATTTTTAAATTTGAATAAAATTTATGAAATTTTTAGATTTTGAGAAAATCCTAGCATTTGGAAGTTGAAAATCGCCCCCACACCAAAAAATCCAATTTTTGTTTTTGAACTGAAAGTTAAATTTGAATTTTGGACTATTTTTATTGGATTCAAATGGGGAGTATTTGCTTATTTATAAATAATATCTCAAGTAAATGAAATATAAAATTAAAATACTACCTATTTAACTTTAGACACAGTCCCAAGTATCAGCATACATTAACAAACTTGGGTCCACACCACATGTTATTATTTTGGATGTCTTTTTTTCAAATTAACATGTGAAATAGGTATGCTACACACACAAAAAAAAAAAAAAAAAAAAGGTTTTGGGCCTCGAAACCATGGTTTCAAGGTTTTGCGAGAAAAATCCCAGGACTCGGATGAAGCCCGAGACAACTTGATTTTGAGGCTGGTCGAAACCGGCACCTTGATCCTTGGGAATCTCATATGTTATGTTTACAATAAAACCCCATCTGACCCCCTCAAAAAAATATAAAAAATTTAAAAAGAGAGACAAAATAACCTAAGTGGATAATAGCAAACTCCGCAAAAAACTTATATATAAATGATTTTTTCATCAACAATGAAGGAACTGGTTATATGACAACAAAGAAAACAACCCTTTTTAATCTGTCTTTCAAGTATACAACAGCATGGTTTATTCCCATCCTCATCAATAGCTTGTCACTAACTCAGTAAATCAACTTTTCATATACATGTTTTTATGGCACTGTGCATTCTATCTCACCAAATTAGTCACTTCTTGATAGCACATATAAGTCTCTTATCAAACCATTGCAACCAGCTGTGTTTTGGGGAATGAACTGAGAAATTCTTGCATGAGTCAGCTGCCACAGCAAGTTGGTTGCAATGGACCGAGAAATTCTTGTCAGAGTAAAGTACTACAAGAAAGTTAGTTGCCTAGGTGCAATCATGCAACTAGTCAATGACATGAGTTGAGTTGCTAGATCTGACTAGTCTACAAGGGTTCATCATTTGAGGCACTTTAATTTGTTATTTTGTTAGATATGATGAAGCACTTTATTTTGTTATTTTGTTAGAACTTTGTCTTTATATATGTTGAGGCATTTAACCACCAAACAAGGTTCTTTAGCACTCATATTGTAAGTAAAAAAAAAAAAAAAAAAAATTTCAGTATTCACTACTTCAATATGCTAATCTGGTTTTTCTCTTTTCGTCATAATAGTTACTGTCTTGAATCTTATGTCTTATTCCATACTTGTGGTCCTTATTGCTGTCTGCAGTTGATACTTACCACTAATTTAAAGAACCGGATCTTTTTGGCATCTAGTCATTATCACCTAGGCATCAAACAGTCGATGCTTTGCCTTAAGTCCAAATGCCTAGAAGTCAATTTGCCATTTTGACAACCTAGGCACATATCCATAGAACTTCTGTTTCAGCAGCTCTTCTGTACATGTTCAGAAATGGTTGCAAAAGGTATGCATTACAATGCAATGTGTTCTCACAAAACATTAGTCAACTCTACTGATTTAAAATCAATGACTGGTTCATTGATTGAAAGCTAGGAATGCATAGGATTCTTCAGTGCACCAATTCCACTATGTCCTGCCCCTTTGAACTTTACAACTCCTAGACTTAAATGGCTTCTACCCCTCTTTATTTTCTATAAAGATCATAGTTGCAAGGCGTCCCCTAGGCGACAAGGCGAGACTCTAGGGGTTAGACGGTTAGGCGCCTTATTACATATCAAAAAGCGGGCACCTTGGTTGTCTAGGCATTGCCTAGGGCGCCTTGGTCGTCTTATTACCTGAGTCAATTTTTTATATCAGTTTTTTATAATCTGTTATTACAGTATATCTATTCGATTGCGTATACAAAGTCATGGTACATGTGACATACATAGGATCAATGGGCTATATAAGCTGAAATGAGATGAGAAAATTGATCTTAAAGACTTCAGAAAAGCTAAACTCAAGTCTGAACTCTGAAGTAGAGAAACCCTACACTTTTTTTGTAGATTTTTCAGATGGGAGGGAGGGTCTGAGCTCATTTACCTCTGTTCTTACGAGGAGTGGTGTGAATACAGCAGGCGAGAGCTTGCCCGCGACTTTCAGTCTTTTACCTTACTATCCTGCATATAATATACAATGGATGCTATTGGTAATAGTCAAGCTGATATCTTATTGTATTGCCTAAGTTGATTTTGTGTGTGTGATATAAACATACAAATAGTAATAAGTAGAATAAGGAGATATAAGAAGGGCGCACCTTGGACGCTTAGGCGCCCGGACAACCCTCCAATGCCTTGGGTCGCCTTGGGTCGCCTTGGCGCCTTGACAACTATGATAAAGATTCTACAACTATTTTTCTCAGTTCCAAATCTCCATACCCATTTTTCAACTAGTCTACATCTATGATTCTTATTGGTTTTAGACCAAGGGCTCAAACTCGTAAGAGTACACATCACCTTCCAATCTCTTGGACTGTAACACCAAAACCTAACTAAATGATGTATTTGGCAAGCTAGACGGAAGCCCTTATCATGAAAGAACATATTTCTTACCTTGACCATAAGCTATGGGGCAACGATGAAAGAGACAAAACCCAAAATGGACTAACTTTTCCCAAGAAATCTGATGTTGTAGCACCATGTCATGGGGGAAGAAAAGGAGCCAATGCGTAGGTCAGATTCAGCAGCCCATGAAAAGGGCCAGTTCAGCCAGCTGCAAGTGCAACCAGCAGCAAGATCTCGCAAAGATTAGATTTAGATATTGCTAGATTTGATTCAGTTTAGATTTTAGAGTATTTCTAGATTTTATTGTGTTTCTGCTTTGGGTTGTTTATATTTGATTTAGTTTCTATTTTTGTTTTAAGGAAGATTTGATCTAGGAGTCCTTAGATTAGCTTCTATTTTTTGCCTTAAGAATATTTAAGACTATTTAGTTTCTATTAGGGGATATATTCAGATCTGATGCAGTACAACTACGAAGATCGGCCTGCATCAAAGCCCAAGCTTACAAAGCCCATTTGGCCCAAGACCAAGGTATGAACAAAGCTACAAAAGAACCAATGAACCTGGCCCTTGTTCCTTAAAACCAGCCCATTTTCGGTGACCTTTCAAGTCTTTAGTGGATAATGAGGTGGCATTTTCTATTCAATGTTTTAGAGTCTTCTCTACATTGGAGCTTGCATCAAGACATTGAACCTAGCATCAATATCTTGGACCTTGAATCAAGACTTTGGAACTTGCATCAATGCTCAATGGAGTAACCCCTTGCACTGGAAGGGTCTATTTTTTTTAATCTATCATTTATTGTTTTCTATTTTGTATTTTCAGCCCTTGGATTTAAAGATATGATTGTCTTTTTATTTTCTCTATTATGCCTATAAAAGGCCACCAAAGTAGTTTGTATTGCAGGGACAATTTGAAGTGATTCTTATGAATGAAATTTCCCTAAGTGCAATTCTTGAACCTTAAAGAGTTCTCCCTTGAAACCTTGAAGAAGTTTCATTCCATCCTAGAAGAGTTGGAATTTTATTCTTCACCTACATCCTAGAAGAGTTGTAGACCACCTTTGGAGTTGATTTACATCCTATAAGAGAAGTAAGTCACCCCACCTTCACTTCCATCAATTATATCATTTTCTTTCTTTATCTTTAAAAAATTTCAAAATCTATTTCTGCACTTCACCTCCCTTTTGATTCCTTTGATTTTGTATAAATCCACTCTCCCGATCCATTATTTCCACAAGCCCAAAATCGGCCTACATCAAGATCAGATCTATCAAGAATGTACTCAGATCTGATTTTCTTTCTATTATTGTACTACCTATTCAAGATATAAATAAAGATGATGGGAAGAACTACCAAAGACGATTTTGGCCAAATTTGTTTGTCTTCTCAATGACGCTCAAT
This sequence comes from Protea cynaroides, assembly GCA_028583415.1. Lineage (NCBI taxonomy): Eukaryota > Viridiplantae > Streptophyta > Magnoliopsida > Proteales > Proteaceae > Protea > Protea cynaroides. The sequence continues at coordinate 21,478,980 of CM053275.1, read as the reverse complement.
TATTGTGGTGATGCAAGCACAACCAAAGTGGTGAAGCCTTACTGCAGGCCTCGGGGGTGAAAAAAGGTCATATCTTTCTTTCTCCTTAGTTCTTTCTTCCAGTTATTGTTTGTATCGATTCTGATCTAACCTATGGATCACTGGTTGCAGTTCTTGACTATGTAATTGAGGCTGGAAATTCTATTATCGATAGATTCTGTTATTTTGCTCATAGTCCATTGGCTTCTCAACCATTCACTCGATCCTGGAGTTTTATTAGGTTTGATAGAATTTTGTCATGTTGAACCCCATCAAAATCAACCCTCTGTGCCAAATATTTTCTGGTAGCCAACTTTTAACTGATGGAAGATTCCCAAAGTAAAGCCCCCAAAAGAGTCCACCCCCGTCCCTTTCTTTCCTCTTTGATTGAGATCATTGTTGGAATGCCATTGTTTGTAATGAAGAAATCCAAAGACAAGCTCAAAGAAGAGTGATGAGAAGATGTAGGATTGTTGGACAACAGTTTTTTTTTTCAAGTTGTCCCAGATTTTGATGTGTTTGCATCTTTGTGCCTGTGTAAGCTAGCTGTTACACTCTTTTTTTTAGGTATATTAGCTGTTACATTCTTAAACGTAGTGAACATATGCCAAAAAAATAAATTAATAACTATTATAATTTGGCTAATACCATCTTGTATAATTATATAAACAGTCATATATACGGGTCGGGCTCCTCTGAATCACCCCTAAGTGATTCAGAGGGGGGAGCACCACTAGATGATTTCCACATGGAATGTAAAATATCGGACAGCCACAGAAAAAAAAACCTGCAAAATAAAAAGGTAAATGAATGCTACATCATATCAAATTGAGATGTGGAATAATTAGAAGATGAATCCTGAGACTGAGGAAGACGATGGAACCTCTTATCAGATCCGGGGGTCTGAAATCCATAAAGAACCAACATTAAAAACAGAAATAATAAAATAATGGAAACAAAGAAGATGACTTAAACTAGATTCCTCAAAGCAAACTTGTTTGGCTGACTCCTAAGGTTACTTGAAAGAAGTGAACAGCTCTCTGGATCTGCAGAGAACTGTTATTAGAGAGGAGTAGCATACCTATCGCTCTTGTCGATAAAGAAAAGGATTGATGGAGAGAACCATTTGCTGATACTTCACACCTCTCTCTCTCTCTCTCTCTCTCTCTCTGTCCTAACCGGCAAAACAGAGAGAGAGGTTCCATCATTTTACACTAATGCAGCCTCACAGGAAGACGATGGAACCAAGTGGCAACAGCAACCCAAAGATTGTAAATTACCCAGGTTCTTAAACTTGTCTGATGGAAGATTTTCTCTTTTTCTTGGGACATTGGTCTTCCTCAGTCTCCGGCGAAAGATCCATCTTCTAATTTTTCCAATGTAATAGTCACTTATCCCTTTATTTTGCAGGTTTTTCTCTGTGGCCATCTGATGTATTACCTTCCATGTGGCAATCATCTAAGGGGTGCTCCACCCTCTGAATCACTTAGGGGTGATTCAGAGGAGCCCAATCCCATATATACACTGAAATATGGCTAGTTTGATCATTATTTTGTACTTTGCTTCACCTAGATTTATGTGCAAAGTATGTTTGGGAAAAAGAGATGCTGATTTTTGTTCTGCCCCGTCTATTGTCATATTATGTTTCAAGGTATATCTGCATATAATAATTTGGCTAATATTATCTTTTATTACTATATAAACGGTCATATATGAATTGAAGTATGGATAATTTGATTATTATTTTGTTCTTTCCTTTCCTAGATTTATGTGAAAAGTATATTCGGTAAAAAGAGATGCTGATTTCTATTCTGCTCTCTCTATTGTCATATTATGTTTCAAGGTATATTTGCTCCATATACATTTGGTTTCATCTTAGAAAATTCATGAATCCTTCTCATGAAAAGCTCAAGATTCCTTCAGAAGTTAAATAATCTCTAACATGTGGAACAGGTCCATCTATCTTATTTCTTATTCCTACTGTTCATAATGAGCTATCAGTGGAAATCCAACCTAGTTTATGTAGATTCAAAATGTAATGCCATCTCAGTTTCACTCTAGTTAATAACAACTAAACAGCATACGAAACCGCATTACTGCCGCAAGAAGAGATATTATTGAATCAATCTCTCAAGCACAAACTATGCACATCAAAGCAACTATAAGATGACTTATTTAAAAAAAATATTTATTAAATGTGAATCTGTATTTTTCCTATTAACTGCTCAGGATTTTAAAAAAAATAAAAAAAAAACCTATAGGAAAGACGTACCAACCGAACATGTTCAAGTAAAATCACATTCCATTACCTTCGGATCCCTACTCGCAAATTAGAAGTACAAAAAGCTGAAGAGGGTAGTGGAAAGGGAGAGGAAGGCAACACCTGTAAATCAGTTACACTAAGAGTAGAACTACTGTTCATCATATATTTCCACAACAGTAAATTGCGCAACACATATGTACATCCAGGTCAAAATCCCATCATTAATCAGCTGAAGTTCGGTGAAAAGTTAGAAATTTGTAACTTCATGAAGAGGATCCAATTCACGTTAAAAAAAGTAGGAGTAAAGGAGGAAGAGAGAGAGAGAGAGAGAGAGAGAGAGATGAGTACCAGCGCAGGATTTTATAGTGTGGATCTTGAGAAGCAAGACAAGGACGCTGGCGAGATGGGTCATGTCCCCTGCTAATCTGAAGATATTCATCTTGGATCCGCCGATTAAAGAACAGATCCAACAGAATGTTTCAAGATCCCTGACCGATCCCACCCGGAAAGAAGACTGTTCTCCCAAAACCTACTCTCTCAGGCCTCCTCCTTGGGTCCTTCCTCTTATACTGGATGAGTTGCAGAGGCTCGGTCCCTGTCTCAGAGTTTCCTGCGAGGATTGAGAGAAGGGAAAGGGCCTGTGCTAGAGCGAAAATGCTGATGCGGCTTGTCCAATCGTCTCCCCTCCTTCGGCCTTCAGCGCTCAGGTGTCCGAGGTTGAGGTATTATGTGCTCTATCAGATCCCAAGTTCGAATCGTCCCATCTCCATTAAACTTTTCCCAATTAAATTGGTAGTTTTAGCCGTTAAGGGTGCCCAGGTTTTTGGTCTTTTTGGCGAACGTATGTAATTTTGTATGGTGGGGTGCGGATTTTCATGGCAATCCTTCTTTCTCGCTTTGATTTTATAGTAAAATATTCCATTAAAAAAATATGTTCTTAAAAATTTATTAATTTAAAAATATATTTTATTTTTACCATGATAAAAAAGATAGTATTTAGACCTAACTGAGTGAATTAAAAAAAAAAAATCAAATCTCATAGGATTGGAGTTCTAGGCCCCGTTTGATAACACTCCAGTTCCCATGGAACTACTTTTGGTCCAGAGTCGTTTTTCATTTCTTCTCTAGAGTCGGGATTTTTGAAGTAAAATAATGTTTGATAACACTACTCCAAACACAAAAGACTATGCTTCAAGAATGCTATTTGGTGGTGGTGGTGTTGGTGGCGATTGGGGGAGGGGGGTAGTGGTAGTGGTGGTGGTGGGTGGTGGTGATGGCGGCGGTGGGGATGGATGGTGGCGGTGGGTGGTGGTGGCTGTGGCGGTGGCGGTGGGTGGTGGCAGTGGTGGTAGGTGGTGGTGGTGGTAGTAGGTGGTGGGTGGTGGTGGTGGCGGCGGTAGTGGTAGGTGGTGGGTGGCAGTGGCGGCGTCGGTGGTAAGTGGTGGGGGGTGGTGGTGGGGGGTGGTGGTGGCGGAGGCGGTGGTGGTGGGTGGAGGGTGGTGGTGGTGGAGGCGGCTGTGGGTGGTGGTGAGGATGGTGGTGGTGGTGGTGGTGGTGATGGCAGTGTCAGTGGTGGTGGTGATGGCAGTCGATAGTGGTAATAGCTCCGGAGCAAGAGAAGTAAGTTTTTTTAGCTCCAGTTTTTTAGCTCCCATAGACGTTTTTGGAGCGATTCACTCCATGGGAGTCAAAACTTGAACCGTGTTTATCAATCACTATTCTACTCCGGATTAGCTCCGGAGCTAAGAAGTGAGGAGCTGGAGTGTTATCAAAGTAACCATTGTTTTTTAGGAAAATATCTGTCATACCCCCTGTAGTATGTCCTAATCTCATCTATTCATCTCTCTTTGTTTGCAATTATATCTCTAACACCTCTTGAGGACATCCAAACATTGATTAGACTCACAAAATAGTTAAAAAGATTTTTTTACCTTCAAAATTATTCTCTTTCATTTTTATATTTTCTTTTTGAGAATTTTTTATTTTCCTTTTATTTTCACAATTACCTTATATTTTCAAATTTCCTTTTTTATTTTCACGCATAAACCATCGTCTTCTTTCCCTAACCTCTGGCGACGGAGAAAAACTTCTCTTCTTCTACGACTGATAGAAAAGGTATGCCTCCATAACTTCTCTTCTATTTCAGTCGGCATACATCCTTTCCTTTCCATTTTCTTTTTTGGCAAACTCTCCTCTCATTGACTTTAGATAAGATATTAGGGCTTCGTTTATATTCTTCTTTTTCTCCGTTGGATCTTCTTTGCTCTTGATTCTTCTCCATTTGAAGATTGTAGCATTTTCTCAAATTATATTTGAAGCTTTCAGATATAATCAGAACAATAGTTGCAGACTTGCAGTTTCAACTTCATTTCCAATACGTGATTTGGTAAGGTTTAGGGGCATAGTTATTGCTTGTAGATACGGTAGGAATTCATGGCGGACCATCTTAAAACAAAGAATGAATTGAAAAGAGATTGGGCAATGTAGCTCCAGTAATGACTTTTAATTGACAGCAAATGAAAAAGTAGAGAGAGAGGGAGAAGGGGGGAAATAAGTCCTAACGATGGAGACTTGACTGCAATAAAAATGAGAACCCATTAGAGAAAGAAAAATCCAAAATAACAAAAAAAAACCCTATTTGATCATTAAGAAAGCTGATTAGATAACAGAAAACGGTGAAAATCGATCATAACACAAGAAGAATACTTGAGTCGGAGCTAATGATTACTCAGAGGCGTCGGAAGTGAGGAGTCATATTGTCTTCTTAAGCCAAGGCTACCAGCGATGGTAAAACAGAGAAAACAGTGGAAATGGTGAAAACCCTAGCTTTTCGTTTTTACCTTTTGCGAAAATGATGGAAGCAAGTCATTTTACCTTCTTTCATTTTCTTAATATCTAATAAGTAATAAATAAAATTTAAAGTTTTATTAAAATTAAAAAGGTAATATAGAGGGGTATTTTTGTCGTTAAAGAAATTAAAACGGTGTCTTATCATCGGTTAACAGACATGACTTAACTGAAGGGGTTTGATTGATAAATATTTTCAAAAGTAAAGAGTGTTAGGGATATTATCGCAAACAAAGACGGGTGGGTGAGATTAAGACATTCTACAGGGAGTGTAGCAGATATTTTCCCCTTTTTTTTAATAAAATAAAATCTTTAGAGTAAATTATGGGTTACTTCCCTTGTAGTCTGTTCGAAACCTAGGTGCATCCCAAACCTTTCAAAAAATTACGGGTACTCCCCTAAAATCCAAAAAAAAAAAAACTACAAAAACACCCATTCCATTAGTGATTTTTCGTTAACTAACGATGGAAAGAAGAGGTTTAATTATTAATACCCAAAATGCCCAAATTTTATACTAAATGGACTATTTCACCCTCATTATTAAAAAAAAAAAACCCAATTGTCTAAAACTGTTTTCTCATCTCATTCGCTGATCAACTAGACCCCTTGGTGCAATCATCGATAACTTCGAACCAGGCGGGATCTCCACTGCCACAACAAACTTTGCTCCACCAACCAGCACCCCTGTCAATGATATCTGGACACCCGACAACGGCGAAAACTCCTACCCCTGATCATTAAGTGTTAAATATGGCCCACATGGGCCCAGCCAACCAAATCAAGAACCAACCAATGTTGCTGGTTCTAATTAGAGCCAGCAACACTAGCTGGTGCTCTTATTTTTCCTTCCTTATTTCAATTGTTATTTATTTTCTTATTATTGTTATTTGTTTCTTTTTATGTCTCCTCTTATTTATGGAGACTTTCTCTATGTAATTGGATATTTTTTGTTTATAAATAAGATTGGTGTCAAAGAGGGAGAGGTATTGATCTCAACTACAGCACCTTGCTGTTTTTGTGATCTGTTTTCCACTTCTTCTTCTTCTTCTCTCTTCTTCATTCTTTGTTTTTTTGGTTTTGTGTTTGAGGTTATGTGGTTTTGTTACATGGTATCAGAGCATTAGATCTTGGCTAACTTCAACACTTGATTTAATAAGCTTTTGATATTTTTGTTCTACCTATGTACTGATTTTACTTGGAGTTTTAGATGATCAAGATCTGTTGTACCTACTACTATGTTGTTCATGTGTAAATGATAACATCTTGATTATCTTCTTATTGTTTATGTGATAAGCATTCATTACAATTCTTTACCTATCATCCTACCGCCACCCCTCTTGAGCCATCATTCCTTTGGCCACTCGGTTGGCTGAACCGAGATTTTTTTTACAAAGATAGATATATATTGTGTAACCCCACTACCTCCATCTTCTTTTGTTTCTTTTTGAGCCTTATTTTCTTGGCCAACCGGTTAGTTGAACCGGGTGAAAGTAGAACAATTAATTTGCATTTCTTGGTTGTGATGACTGATTATAAACCTTCAGAAGTTCAGATCATCTCTGTAAAATTAAAAGGGGTGTCAAACTACCTTTTATGGGCTCAAGCTATTAAAGCATACATTCTCTCTAAAGAAAAACTGTCATTGTTGCTTGATGATGGACCTGACCATGATTCTAAGGATCCAGCATCTGTGAAGACATATAATACATGGCTTCGTGATAATTCCATGGTTCAAACTTGGTTATGAAATAGTATAGTCTTTTATCTTACCTACTGTAATGTTTCATGATACCTCCAAAGCCATCTGGGCTGATTTAAAGAGACCTATGGTCAAGATAAGAATGTTTTTAGGATTTATGACCTCTATGAGAGGATGTTTACTTATTCCATTGGTGACAAATCTCTGACTGATTACTATGGAGGCTTCAAAGGCCTCATTGAAGAGATCCAGGTTGTGCAGCCACTTTCTACTGATATTAACAAACTGAAAACTCAACTGTCTGAGTTTTATGTGGCCAAATTTCTGGCTGGCCTTTCTTTTGAGTATCAAGTTGTGAAGAGTCAGCTGCTTGCCGGTGCTTCCATACCTACCATAAGCGAAACGTTCTTTCGTCTCCAACGTTTGGTTCCTCAGACTGACACTTCCCAAAAAGATACAACTGCTTTGTTTGTTGGCCGTGGTCGGGGTACCCCCTCTAGGGGTCGTGGCTCCAACCGAGGTCGTGGTTTTGGCAGTTCTCAAATTGATAAATCTACCCGCTTCTGTACTCGTTGCAATAAATCCAACCACACTGCTGATACCTGTTGGGATAAATTTGGTCGCCCTGAATGGGCAGATAATTTGGTGATTATTTATATTGCTAGTAATCCAGTCTTCCATGAGCGTACCAAACACATAGAGGTTGATTGTCACTTTGTTCGAGATGCCGTTATGAAGAAGATGATTGTTACTCCCTTCGTATCTTCTTAAAATCAACTTTTTGATTTCTTACGAAGCCGTTGTTTGGACCAGCGTATCGATTAAACTGTCATAAGCTTGGATTGGGTGATCTGTATACTCCAAGCTTGAGGGAGGGTGTTAAATATGGCCCACATGGGCCCAGCCAACCAAATCAAGAACCAACCAATGTTTCTGGTTCTAATTAGAGCCAACAACACTGGCTGGTGCTCCTATTTTTCCTTCCTTATTTCAATTGTTATTTATTTCTTTATTATTGTTATTTGTTTCTTTTTATGTCTCCTCTTATTTATGGAAACTTTCTCTATGTAATTGGATACTTTTTGCTTATAAATAAGATTGGTGTGTAAGAGGGAGAGGTATTGATCTCAACTACAACACCTTGCTGTTTTTGTGATCTGCTCTCCACTTCTTCTAATTTCTTCTTCTCTCTTCTTCATTCTTTGTTTTTCTGGTTTTGTGTTTGAGGGTATATGGTTTTCTTACAAAGGTTATCCTCCAGTGGAACTAGACTCCAAGCACCCACAAACTCTAGTGGTGCCACCACTACAATCATGGAACTCTGACTAGGAGCAGTCTGTTCTATTCATGCAGCACATACATGCGATAACACCTCTTTCTTGCACATTGCTGGACTACCGCCTTCGATCCAACGTTGAGACCCCCCCTCTTTTCTGCAATCCTAGATCCTCAACGGCATCCGATAACCTACTAGCCTGAGTTTCATGAACCTGCTGTGTCGCCTTGATTGGATACAATCCCATCTGCATCCCCGTTATAGATCCAAATCCATCCTACGAAATCAATACCCATTGATGAAACGTGGGTAGAGAAACTCTGTTACGGAAGCACACCTCTTTATTGTTTGCAAAGTTTAATTGCTATGACTGTAACAACAAATTATAACTGTCCCTTTCTCATCAGACCCATCCCTCTTATAAAGTTGCTCTATTGATCCACTTTCTGTTCTCACAGTTTCATTCTTATGTCATTTCCTAATAGTTTCTGTGGGCTCACTCTCTCCATCTCTGATTGGGTATACTCTCTCCATCTCTGATTGGGTATCGATTCGGCAGAGAGTAAAGATTTCAAACTCCATCTTCGTAAATCCATCATTTCTCTGGGCACAAGGAGATGTTCAGAAGATTGGTCGGCTATAGCATTTCCCTAGTGAATCCGATGAGATGAGATCAGTTAAACCGCTGACACCTAGCCTTATTGACACATTCTTCTCCCTACCATTATGAAGCTCTAAGTATTGAAACCTTAGGTATCTCCTGTAAGACCTGCACTCCACTAATCCAGTTTAACTGTGTCGTGCAAAGTCTTCCCATCATTCCTAGACCAAGTCAACTGAGCGTGTGAAGATGGATCACAAACTAGATATAAAAATTCACTCAACACTGAAAACTGTATACATATGGTCGCATACCTGGGTAGGTACGATCGACCATATGGAAAGAAGCAATGGTCACTGATCAATGACCCTACGGTCAATGATTTTGACCCTATGGTCGATGGGCTTTGCGACCGTAGCCGACCGTGAGACCCCAGATGAGACTCCGAGTTTTGGAAACTTTCTGATAAGTGTATAATTTTATATTTTTTTAGTCCTTTTGCATTATGATTTTTAGGGTGTTTTATACCTTATTGAGCTTAATAGAATTTATTTTATGAGTTTGGTATATTTTAGAAATCTTGTTAATTAATTAATAAAAGATGAAAATTCTAGCACTCTTAATAATAACGTTTTGAATTTCATGTAGGATTCTTACATGGAAAGAGTTCGTTTGGGCTTCCAAATGTGGTTTTATAATCTAATCTGAAAAATTGATCCAAATCTAAACCAGAGAAGGAAGGTTGCTACACACGGAAGGTTCACTATTGGAAGGCCTTGATTGATTATTGGAAATCTTGAGGAGAATATACACAACTATGGAATCTTACAAAATTTGATAGATTTGGGGGTGACAATTGTTTAATAATAGAATGATTTTCATCTAATCTAGGAACGAAGATTTTGTTTAATTTTTATTTCCATGTAATAAGGTTGTCAAATCTAGGCATACCAATTTTAGTCTTGTATTTTGGCTATTTAAACAATGTAAAGCCTATGTAAAGAGCATTCAAGAGTGATTGAGAAAGAAGACAATGGCTGAAGAACAACTCTCTTTCTTTTGTGTTCTTGAAGAAGTCATGTGTGGCTAACTTTCTTATTTTTGGTTAGACGGAGCTGAAGCCATCATTGTAAACTTGTGAGACTTGTTTTTATTTATTGATTTTTAATTGAATATTTGTTTTTCTTCCAATTTATGTGTATAATGATTGATGAATGGGTTGATTAGGAGTACTACTAATTGATTTATTTATTTAATCAATTGTTATATTAGAATTGAATTGAATTGCTATCAATTGATTCTATGTCAGTGGCAATGTGAATTGATGTTAATGGACAAGTTAATGTTATATTTCTAGGAGAAATCAGATTAAAATAATTAAACCATGCTGGTGTGTGCTTAACGTTTAATTTCAATCGTCTTTCCAATTGTTATTGTTATTCCTGAATCAAATCGAGAGCCTAGTCTTGAGATTGATTTAAGAGTAAGGGTGCTATTAATAAGCTATCTTTTAATAGACCAATATTAAGGAAAGACTAAGGATTTTAGGCCTAGTCCTAATTTTCTTGATTGATTATTCAATTGGAATTGATTATCCTTTATGTCTATGAACAAGTTTATGAAGATGGTGTAAGTATCCTTTTGACCGAAGTTTTCTCTTATTGGTTTAATCTTTGATATTTGTATTACCTTGCTCTTTATTCTTGCATTTTAGATAATTAATTATTGTTCTTTTCTACTGCAAACATACCCCCCCCCCTCCATACATAGAATAGCCAATGAAGTTGTGCTAATAAGATTAATCATAATCTGTTTTAGTACAACAATTGGTTACTTTCTGAGTCTTATTTTATTTTCATTTATTTTTTTTCTCTCTTTAGGTTAATTAAACATTTTAATCTTGATCATATAATCCTTGTGGGTTCGACTCTTACTTGCTACTATCTACGTTTCAAAGTAAGGTAATTTAATTTGAGTGCTCGACACGCATCACTTTCCTAATAAGGGATTTCTTTTTTAATTGAAAGAAGAGTCTATATGGAAAGTTTTCCTCTATATAAAGGACATCCTTTAGTCCTTTTTCACTCTTTTAGAACATTAGTAAACCCTAGAGAAAAAGAAGAGAAGAGAACGAAGAGAAAGAGAATAAGAAAAGGTTAAGGAGAGGATTTTGCTGAGAAGAGATTGACTCTCTATCACAGGCAAAGGTATGAATCTAATCTCTAGAGATGTAAATTCTAAGGAATAAGACTTCTATGGAAGTTAGGAGATATCAACATACTATGATCTATGTGATTCCTTGAGAAAATCTCAAGGATAACCATGAGGGATGAGTTTGACGATTAGGGTTGATAAAAAAACTACTAATGATGGCTATAGGATGACCTTAAGATAAACCCAATTGAAGAGTAGAGGATTTGACTCAGGAAGAACTCGAATTACATGTAGTCTATGACCAAAAATCTCAAGGTCGCAGCTACGGTCGACCATAGCATGACCAGCATGATTAGAGAATCGACCATAGGCATTCGAAAAGATTTAAGAATCATATGATCGTAGCTACGGTTGCACCATATGCGACCGTAGGGTATCGATCGTAGGCAGTAAGGTCGACACAGTATGAGACCATAGGACCAATCAGACACATATTAGTGCTCTATTTTAATTTTTGACCACTGTAATATGTTACGTATGAACCTTAACTTAAAATCATATAACTTTTAGGTTGTTAAATTGATTGAAAGAGAATTTCAAGGCTTGGAAGGAGATCGAGTATTGCTAACAAGTGAGGGAACAAGACCTAAACTAATTGGATAATAACAAACTGTTTATTTATTTGAGTCCAATGCCATGATTGATTCTATGCTTGTATGTTTGTAATGTGCATCTCACATGTCATCTAATATTTCTGCTATTACTGCTCATGCATATTTAATTCTGTTTATTTATAACATGATGATGATGATGATGCTAGGAATAGGCATATGATTATATGTGTGTGGTTAGTGTACTTGATGCGAGTGGAGCATCAGGGGGAGGACGTGGCATTGTAGTCTTTGACCTAATCACCAGACTCTAGCTCTATCTCTACTCAAGTCTTATTCACTAACATCGTCGTATCGCCATTTTCTTAGGAGAACTATTACATCATAGGGCATCAGGGGAGGTGGTCTCAGACCTTGTGATCTCTGACTCTGCCGGGGGGCCTTAGCTCTATCTCTATGGACGTATTGAGGGATGTTGGGGTGAGGCCTTGGATACACTGTTTGGCATTAGGATTGATTAGTTGCGAGCCCAGTTTGTAAGCCCTCGCCAGTAGGGGCTTACGTGTTGGTATAGGTAGGGCATTAGGGGAAGTGTTGATGGTTTTTTTTATCTAGATACTTTAGCTCTATCTCTATTCCATGGTAGGTGCATGTGCAATGACAATGGTGTTTGATCCATAGGGCGGATTCACACACTCGTGTATAGAGGTGCGGGGGCCACTAAACCTTTCTATAGCACATTGTACACTTAAAAATCAAACCAAAGTTATGAATTGAATGCATGTATATGTTTGTTGCATTGTTTTGTTTGTTCACTGAGTCGTGATGTGTGCTCACCCTTTCGATGTTGAATATTTTTAGTTAACGATGCATGACCTACTGTTGATGATTATATGAATGCGTCAATGTATGGACATGTAGCGGCGATGGACGTGGAATTAAGGGAGGAGATGCATGATTCTTCATGCGAGTGCAACTACTGTGTTTATGATTAGTTTAGCTACGTTTGACTACTGAAACACGTAATGGATTAATTATTTTTATGTCTTGAGTTTTAGAGATAATCAAATTAATTATTTATTATCATTGTTAAACACTCAATTCATTATCTCTAAGACTTCCGCTTATTTGTTTATTACCTCTGATTATTACTGTGGAATGTGTGTGTGGTTTGATATAGTGGGTACGACCTATATGAGATCCTGGTTGAACAGTTGGTTTATTGGTGGTTCATCACACTAATTTGGTTAAACCAGAATTAGGGTGTGATAACTTGGTATCAGAGCATCTCAGGTTCTACCTATTGACCTAACTACTTCCACTGAGTTATGAACTAAATTAGGATAAAAATTAAAAATTATAATAAGAACGCACCATAAGCACCTGTGTTGTTTGAGACATAAACTAAAAAGAGAATAATGCACATATGTGAATGAGAAATAAATAAATAAATAAATAAATAAATAAATAAATATATATATATATACTAAAATGGGAATACGACAAATGTACATCCAAATCCGAGTACAGTCCACAATCCGGACAGTTACTCTGTATTATAAAAAGAGAAAAAGAAATAAATGATATCATGGAGCTGGAGGTGCTGGAGGAGGAGGTGCCTCATGGTCTCTATCATAGTCCTCAGCATACACTCTAGCGAGCCAGGCCACTTAAGTTTGAATCACTCGGAGACTAGCTGTCAGATCCACTACTCGCTAGTCTGTAGAGCGTTGGGCATCTAGAAGCTCTCCTACCCTCCAATCAATCACGCGCTGGGCCTCCCGAATCTCACGTAGTAGCCCTATCATGTCATCTGGTGGTGGGCGTGAATGGCCAGCTGAATGAGAAGCCCAAAAAGGGTCAGCTCCAATAGAATGTTGTGGTGATGGAGGAGGTATGGCATCCACATCCATGTACATCCTATCATCCTCCTCCTCATCATCACTCCCGTCTGCCTCTACTGCTGCCACTGTTGTCGCCTCTGCATCTGCTGTCGCTACTCGAGTAAGAGGACGTCTCATAGCATTCCTCTCGTCATCATTGATCTATATCTCTCTCATACCTATCTTACTGAGGGCCTCCTAATCAAGGTCAACTGAGAAGGTGTCCTCAAAGATCCTCTCATCCACTAGGTCCACCTGTAGATGAGCGAGCAAGGTGGAGATCAGCCGCCCATAGGGCAAGTTACCTCTCGAGTCAAGCAACGTAGCTCTGTGCATAGTCCGAAGGATAATATATGGGAGACAGACATGCTACCTAATACATATACAGTACAGCAGGTACTAAGTCAGCTATGAGACCATCTCGTAGTGTCTACCCTGGGGAATAAGATTATGCTGGATAATCTTACAGTAGACCCGTGGCTCTGGATGTAGGTTGACTGCTTCCATCTCCCAGCGATCATTTCGAAGAATTTGGTTATCTATCTCTGCACACACCTGTGTAAATAGAAACTGTGGCTCCCTTGACGCATAGTAAACCAACTGCCCATCATTTGAGATGCCTAGGAGATCAACCAACTCCTGACAGTTGAAAGAGATTGGAACCCCTTTCACCCAGCTGGTGATTCGAAGCTCTCTGCCCCTGTTAACATCCTCTAGGTCACCCTCCACCTGAAGGTGACAGTAGAACTGCTTTACTAAATCTGGGCGAGTACAAGCCTCGTACAGAATCATTGGCAGCCAGCCCATATCACCAAACACCCTTTCCACATCAAATAGGGCTTAATGGGCTAAGTTAACACATCTACCCCCTTCACCTTCTTTCGATTAAACCAAGGGTATTGTGTTTCTGCTTCCATAGACTTGAAACGACGTGGGTCATGAACTCGAGGAACCTTAGTGCAAACCATGCTAACTGCAAGAGAAGAAAATAAGAAAAACAAGTTAGATAAATTTGAAAATTGGACAGCATAACGACATAAAATGAGAAAAGCCTCACTTTTCACCGAAACATTTGGGCAGGAGGACTTACATAGGTCCCAAACCATCCTGTAAAGCTCATACAATGAAAAATTTCAACTAGGTAGGTCGAATTTGAAGAAATTTTGACAATTGAGAAAAACCCCAAAATCTAAGTAAAAAATTGGGAATTTCAAAAATTTTACCAAACCAACAAATGAAACTCAAATTTTCTTAAGGGCTTTCATCCATTGGGTGGCCAATAGCAATAACCCCCAATAAAAATTAAATTTTTAAGGTTCAAAAAATATTAATTGGAATAAAACCCTACAAATGGCAAAAACTAGGTATGAAAGCTTAAAAATGAGAAAGAGTAGGGAACATACCTGGAGGAACAGAATGTAGGTCATAGATAGATGGAAAAATCACCAAGTTCGTACGGTTGATACTATAGCAACTCACTGGTGGTGAGTTGAGTTGAGACCGTAGGAAGGAGGAAAAGAAATGAGAGGGAAATCTCAAAAATAGGTTTTAAAACTGATTTTGAACCATATGGTCGCACAATTTGACCAAAACCATCGACCGTATGATCGATCGTGTGATCGACCATAGGGTCTCGGTAAGTTGTCAGGATTTTGAAGGTCGCACCAGTGGTCGCACATTCTGTTTGAACTTTTGCCTATTAATCTTCTTCTTCTCTCGCCTTCTATTGTGAGACTAACCCAATACCACCACTCTATTTTGTCTCATATGTGTAGCTTTGCCAATAACATATCAACCAAGAGTTTAAATGGCTGGGCGTAGAGTAAGTAGAAGGAGACAGAATGCAAACCTACCTCCACCACCTATGGAGACCAACGACAATGAAGGTCAGCAAGGGCAGGAAGGAAATATTGGAGCTCAGAATGGTGCACCTCAGAATGTTCACACCCAAACCAACCCAACCAACTTACCTGCACCACCTACGGATTTGGCTACTGTGGTGATGAATTTTTGGCACAGCAAATGCAGCATATACAGCAAATGCAAGCCAACATGCAAGCTGCTATGGGAATTGCTTTCCTAGTTGCAAACACAACATCTCTACCTGCAGGACAAGTTAGCACGACATCTAGTAGTAGCAACACTGTACCCCAAGCACCACAAACACCAGCAATACAAGGCTAAGTGCAAAACCTTGAAGCACCATAAGGCGGGTATAACCAAGGTAATTATCAGTATCAACTGCCTATGTATGGGGCATATGCATAGTATCAGCTTGATCACTCTCGATTGATTGAGCGTTTCTTGAAGTTGAAGCCTAAGGAATTCACAGGCAAGCCATCAGATATGTTGTGGCCAGCTCACTGGATCGATGAGATGGAAAGAAACTTTATGATAATGACTATAAATGAAGAAGAGAAGGTATTATGTGCCACATTTATGTCGAAAGATGACGCACACCACTGGTGGAAATCAACTAGAAGTTTTCTGTTAACAAAGCACGCCCAACTGACATGGGTTATTTATAAAGAAGCTTTCTTCGAGAAGTATTTTCCCAGGAGTTTTAGAGATAAAATGGAAAAGGAGTTCTTGAGTCTATACCAAGGACAAATGACTGTAGACGCATATCAACAGCGTTATGAAGAACTGTTCTTCTTCGCTCCCTCTAGCATGCAGGAGGAAAATATCAAAACTCGAAGGTTCGTCATGAGGAAGTATCCGTGAGCATGTATTGGGACCGAAAAAAAGATTTATAATGAAGTTGTACAGATTATTGGAGTACTAGAATCGAGCCAGAGGGAAAGTTATTTTGCTCAGAACAGAGGTATAAAGAGGCCCAATGGAAACTCATACAACGGAGGAAACTCAAAGACATTTAAACCCTTCCATACTCAAGGCTTCAATACTGCAGCCAAGACTACTCCGATAGCCCAACCTCAACAAAAGCAAAGTGATGCTACAGTCAAATGCTTCAATTGCGATCAAGTAGGACATTATTCAAAAGAGTGTCCTAAGCCAAGGAAGTAGCTTCAACAAGGGAAAGTTTATGCAGTTACTTCTGAGGATGCTGCCGCATCGCCTGATGTAGTCACAAGTATTGTATCTATTAATGGCAAACCTATCAGAGTACTCTTTGACTCTAGGACTACTCATTCTTTTATATTTGCATCGTTTGGAAAGAAGTTAAATCTATCCCTTAGACTTTAGAATGCAAACTTCTTGTACGATCACCTATGATATTAGAAGTGGAACTAGACAAAGTTATGGTCCATATCCAGTTCTTATCGGCAAGAATATTTGGCTGCAACATTAATTCAACTCGAGATGGCAGACTTTGACGTTATCTTGGGAATGGATTAGTTAGCTCGGCACTCCTCAAACCTATTATGTGTGGAAAAGAAACTGACATTTAAAGACAAGGAAGGAGTAGAGTTTAGTTTTGCGGGAACCAAACTTTTCCGTAAATGAAAGCTCATCCTCTCTGCATTGAAGGCTAGAAAATGCCTCACGAAAGGAGGAATTGGGTACTTAGTGTCCATGGTCGACCTCACCAAGGAAGCACCACGAATGGAGGATATTGAAATTGTGCGTGAATTTCTAGATTTATTTCCTCAGGAATTACCAGGACTACCACCTGACCAAGCGACAAAGTTTGTTATAGATCTTATACCCGGAGCCGCACCAGTATCTAAAGCACCCTATCGAATGACTCTTACTGAACTGAAGGAACTGAAGGTACAATTACAGGAATTACTGGACAAGGGTTATATTAGACCCAATATATTACCATGGGAAGCGCCAATATTGTTCATGAAAAAGAATAACGGTAGCATTCGATTGCGTATAGATTGTCGATAATTGAATAATCTTACAATCAAGAATCGGTACCCGTTGCCTCGGATCGATGACTTGTTCTATCAGTTGCAAGGTGCCAAAGGGTTCTCCAAAATTGATCTTCAGTCAGGATACCATCAGTTGAAAATTAAGGAAGGTGATATTCCGAAGACAGCATTCAGAACCAGATATGGACATTATGAATTTTTAGTCATGTCTTTTGGATTGACTAACGCACCCGTAACTTTTATAGAACTCATGAATCAGGTATTCCAAGATATTTGGATATGTCAGTCATCGTATTCATTGATGACATACTAGTCTACTCCAAGGATAAAGAAACTCATGTCACAAATCTAAGAGCCGCTTTGCAATGATTAAGAAAAGAGAAGTTTTACGCAAAATTTACTAAGTGTGAATTCTGGCTAAATGAAGTATCTTTCATAGGCCATGTCGTATCCGCTGAAGGAATCAAAGTGGATCCCAACAAGATTGAAGCCATTGTAAAATGGTAAGCACCTAAGAATGTTGTCGAAATCAGAAGTTTCTTAGGTTTAGCTGGTTACTATCGATAATTCGTGGAAGATTACTCTAGAATCGCCTTATCCCTCACCAGCCTGACAAAGAAGGGAGAAAAGTTTGTTTGGATAGACAAATGTGAAGAGTGTTTCCAAACATTAAAGGCTAGATTGATATCAGCTCCCATCTTGATCATTTTGATTCCAGGACAATCATTTACTTTGTACATCGATGCGTCTGGGTTAGGTTTGAGATGTGTGCTTATGCAAGGAGAAGAAATAATTGCATATGCCTCCAGACAACTGAAGACACATGAGAAGAATTATCCCACTCATGACTTGGAGTTAGTAGCAGTAGTACATGCTGTCAAGGTATGGAGACATTATTTGTATGGAGAGAAATTTCAGATTAAATCAGATCATAAGAGTCTCACACACCTTTTTAATCAGAAGGAGTTGAATATGAAACAGAAAAGATGGCTAGAATTATTGAAGGATTATGATTGTGATATCTAGTATCATCCAGGAAAAGCTAATGTAGTTGCTGACGCACTAAGCAGGAAAGCTATGACAAAATCCCAAGAAGAAGCTAATACAAATGCTGTAGTGTGTGTCACAGGAAGAGTACTTAATTATGATAACAAGCAATTTGTGATTGATATTTTGAATGAATCAACTGACCAAGGGTTTATTCATCTATTCTCAAACATGTTTGCTACATTGAAGATTGTACCTGATCTGATAGACGAGGTGAACATAGCTATTAAATCAAACCCTTATCTGAGAACGGTGCAAGAAGACCTTGAAAAAGGTAGGACTACTATTGGCTTCACCTTGGATTCTGAAAGTAATAAGATACAAAGAGAGAGTATGTGTCCCTGAAAATGAAGACTTGGATATTAGACACAAACTAATGAAGGAAGCTCTCACCACCGCTTATTCGATACATCCTGAAAGTACAAAGATGTATCATGATCTGAAGAAACTATATTGATGGAGATGAATGAAAGCGGATGTAGCTAAATTTGTGTCTCAATGCTTGAATTGTCAGCAAGTAAAGGCTGAATGGAGATGAATGAAAGCGGATGTAGCTAAATTTGTGTCTCAATGCTTGAATTGTCAGCAAGTAAAGGCTGAAAGGCAAAGACCTACATGATTATTGCAGCCATTGCCAGAATCGGCTTGGAAATGAGACTGCATCACTATGGACTTCGTCATCGGGTTACATTGACTCCCTGAGTAGTTAACGTAGTCTGAGTGATTGTAGATCGTTTGACTAAGACAGCTCATTTCATAGCTATACGACCTCAGTATACCCTAGAGAGGTTAGCTAAGCTGTATGTGGATAATATTATCAGATTGCATGTGTACCTGAAAGCATCATGTCCGACAGAGACCCATGCTTTACTTCAATGATTTGGTAAGGATTACAGAAGGCTATGGGTACAATGTTAAAGTTTAGTATTGCATTCCATCCTCAGATCGATGGACAGTCAGAATGTACCATTCAGATTTTAAAAGATATGCTCTGAGCTTGCATAATTGATTTCAAAGGATCACGGGATGAGAAATTACCATTGATTGAGTTCGCTTATAACAACAGCTATCAAGCGACTATATAGATGTCACCCTATGAAATACTCTATGGTAGGAAGTGTCGAACTCCTTTATTTTGGAACGAAATTGGAGAACGAGTATTGTTGGACCAAAGTTTGTTGAGGAGACTTGTCGAGTGGTCGACATTATCAAGGAAAGGGTTTGAACAGCTCAGAACCGTCTGAAGCAATATGCTGACAATCGACGCAGAGATCTCGAATTCACCATAGGTGATAAAGTATTTATGAAAATATCTCCTATGCATGGTTTAAAAAGGTTTGGATAGAAGGGAAAGCTATGTCCTAGATATATTGGACCTTATGAGATTCTGACAAGACGTAGAAAGGTAGCATATCAGTTAGCACTACCACCATCAATGTCTAGTGTACATGATGTATTCCATGTCTCATAACTGAAGAAATACGTCAGAGATTCAACAGACGTGTTAACAGCGGATCCATCGGATTTGACTGAAGATTTGACGTTCGAAGTGGTACCTTTTGAAATCACTACTCGAAAGGTTCAACATCTATGCAATCGCAACATCTACTATGTAAAGGTTACTTGGAGAATCCAAAATGTGGAAGAAATTACATGAAAAGAAGAGAATGCTATGCAGAAGCAATATCCTCACATATTCGACTCAGAAGGTATGTGGAAATTTTAAGGATGAAATTTATATAAGAGGGGGGAGTTGTAAGACCCGCACTCCACTAACCTGGTTTAACTGTGTCATGCTAGGTCTTTCCATCATTTCTGGACCAAGTGGACTGAGCGTGTGAAGATGGATCACAAACTAGGTATAAAAATTGACTCAACACCCAAAACTGTATACATATGGTCGCATACCTGGGTAGGTACGGTCGACCATATGGAAAGAAGCAATGGTCATTGATCAATGACCCTACGGTTGATGATTTCGACCTTATGGCCGATGGGTTCTGTGACCTTAGCCATCGACCGTAAGACCCCAGATCAAACTCCGAGTTTTAAAAACTTTCCTAAACTAAGGGATTTCTTTCCTAATTGAAAGAGGACTCTATATGGAGAGTTTTTCTCTATATAAAGGACGTCCCTCAGCCCTTTTTCACTCTTTTAAAACATTACTAAACCCTAGAGAAAAAGAAGGGAAGAAAACGAAGAGAAGGAAAAGAAGAAAAGGCTAAGGAGAGGATTTTGCTGAAAAGAAAATGGCTCTCTATCTTAGGAAAATGTATGAATCTAATCTCTGGAGATGTAAACTCTAAGGAATAAGACTTCTATGGAGGTTAGGAGATATCAACATATTATGATCTATGTGATTCCTTGAGAAAATCCCAAGGATAACCATGAGGGATGAGTTTGATGATTAGGGTTGATAAAAAAACTACTAATGATGGCCATAGGATGACCTAGGATAAATCCAATTGAAGAGCAGAGGATTTGACCCAGGAAGAACTCGAATTACATGTAGTCTATGATCAGAAATCTCAAGGTCCCAGCTACGGTTGACCATAGCATGACCAGCATGATCAGAGGATCGACCATAGGCATTCGGGAAGATTTAGGAATCATATGGTCGTAGCTACGGCTGCACCATATGCGACCGTAGGGTATCGACCGTAGGTAGTAAAGTCGACACAGTATGAGATCATAGAACCAATCAGACACATATTATTGCTCTATTTTAATTTTTGACTACTGTAACATGTTACATATGAACCTTAACTTAAATTCATATAACTTTTAGGTTGTTAAATTGATTGAAAGAGAATTTCAAGGCTTGGAAGGAGATCGAGTATTGCTAACAAGTGAGGGAACAAGACCTAAACTAATTGGATAATAACAAACTATTTATTTATTTGAGTCCAATGCCATGATTGATTCTATGCTTGTATGTTTGTAATGTGCATCTCACATGTCATCCAATATTTCTGCTATTACTGCTCATGCATATTTAATTCTATTTATTTATA
Source organism: Protea cynaroides (assembly GCA_028583415.1). Lineage (NCBI taxonomy): Eukaryota > Viridiplantae > Streptophyta > Magnoliopsida > Proteales > Proteaceae > Protea > Protea cynaroides. The sequence continues at coordinate 21,457,725 of CM053275.1, read as the reverse complement.
ATATGATGATGATGATGATGCTAGGAATAGGCATGTGATTGTATGTGTGTGGTTAGTGTGTTTGATGTGAGTGGAGCATCAGGGGGAAGACGTGACATTGTGGTCTTTGACCTAATCATCAGAATCTAGCTCTATCTCTACTCAAGTCTTATTCACTAACATCGTCGTATCACCATTACCTTAGCAGAACTATTACATCGTAGGGCATCAGGGGAGGTGGTCTCGAACCGTGTGGTCTCTGACTCTACCGGGGGGCCTTAGCTCTATCTCTATGGATGTATTGAGGGATGCTAGGGTAAGGCCTTGGATACACTGTTTGGCATTAGGATTGATTAGTTGCGAGCCTAGTTTGCAAGCCCTCGCCAGTAAGGGCTTACGTGTTGGTATGGGTAGGGCATTAAGGGAAGTGTTGACGGTTTTTGATCTAGACACTTTAGCTCTATCTCTATTCCATGGTGGGTGTATGTGGGATGACAATGGTGTTTGATCCATTAGGCAGATTCATATACTTAACTATTGAGGTGCAGGTGTCACACCCCAATTCCGGGTGAACCAGAAGTGTGAGTGAACCAACTCTAAACCACGGTTCACACCAGGATCTCAATAGACCGTGTCAACCAATCATTCCCAAGCAGTCTAACTTAATCAGAGAATAATACATAGCAGTGAAATAAACGATAAATGAACTGAGTACTATGTTGTAATTAAAATAAATATTCAAATTATTTCATTATTCACAAAATTTAAATAATAATTATTATATTATATTAAAAGAAAATAAATCATCACTGAAGGAAAACACAGAATGAGCACTCGCATGATGCATCATGCTCGTCCTCTACAGTCTGTAGCCACCGTACTGTAAGCTAGGGCAGTCATAAAGTCTTTCACAATATACCCTGCATCAAGATATGAAAAAGAAATAGAATATATTTGGGTGAGCTCACAACTTAGCTCAGTAAGTACAAGACCAATGCAACACACAAATGCATGAGATAACATTACAATTTGGGTCAGGTAAAACTTGCAAAATGCTATGGTAAGGTTTGGCGGCCACCGCACCTCCATGCATGGGAGTGTGAGCACACCCAACAGTCAGGCAACAATCCACACTACTGCTGTTGCCCCACATCACTCACTCTGATATGGAGATAGAGCTAGAGTCTAGCGGTCAGGCAACAATCCACACTACCGCGTCGTCCCCCTGATACTCTACATCGTACCAATACCTAACCCCTATTGGCAAGGGCTTGCAAGTGGGTTCCATTTCTAACCAGTCCTAAATGTCAATACAATATCTATAGCCCTACCCCAGCACAGCTCCCTATGACATAGAGATAGGACTCGAGTCTGGTGGGCAGGATGAATCACAATCCCACGTCCTCCCCCTGATACCCTATTCGCACCAAGTTTGCTAAGGTAGATGGCGATACGAAAATGGTGTTAGCTGTGGATATATCCAAGGCTCACTCCCCTTCACATTCCACACACTAACTAAAAAAAAACATACACATGCCTAACATCCAACATCCTAGCATATGAAATGCATGATTAGGTAATAGCAAAAGAAACAACTACATGGCATGTGAATATGCAAATACAATTTACACATAGATTTAGTCACAATAGTTTACTGTTAATTAATTAATTAGAGTTTGGGGTCTTGTCCCTTACCTGTCACGTGATAACAATTTCGTACAGCGTCACAGGATCTACTCACGCTGTCTTGAAGTCCTACATAGTCATACCTATAAGTTAGAATCCATTTATTAAAGTTAGAATTCATTTATGAAGGTCACAGCTGGTCAGAACCATGTTTGGTCAAGCAAACAAGGCTCGGAAGGCATACCGGTCTCAATATACCGGTCTCAGTAGAGTGGGACCGGTATGGTGCCACCGGTATATACCGATTGCGGTACATACCGGTCTCACTGTGAGACCGGTATGTGCTTGCGGTATATACCGCAGGCCCATACGCAGGACCTTGTGTCCAACCGGTATGTCCCGCGGTTTGGATTTGAGAACCCGATCTCGGGTCTCCCTTCCTTGTCGATCTTCGGTTTGGTTTCTAGGGTTTCTCCTAACCCATTCTAAGGTCAAAGTATTCTAATGGCCTTCTGGTTTTGACTAGAACGTCGTATCAAACCAGATTAGATCTAAAAGAAAAACTAGGCTTTTAATTAAAGTCCTAGGATTTTGGATCGCTGCACCGCTTCATGGCTCCGATCCGAAATCCTATCATGACTAAGAGGATTGAGCACTTACTGGTGGTGTTCGTCGATTGGCGGCATGCTCCTCCGACGGAAACCCCTTTCTTGAGCGGTCTCCTCCTTCCTTGCTCCTTCTCAGATCTCTTCAGACGGCTAGGGTTTTGAGAAGGATCAAAGGAGTGTCAGAGTCTCTATTAATAGTGGGAGATCGTTCTTAAGAAGGTTTCCCACGGTTGGAAACTTTTCAAATTTTGATTCAGAGTGAGGGACCCGCTGGAGTCCGTCTCCAGTCGAAAATACACATACCGGTTGCACATACCGGTCTGACTGACTCAGACCGGTATAGTCAGACCGGTATACACATACCGGTTGCACATACCGGTCTGACTCAGTCAGACAGGTTTAGTCAGACCGGTATATAAATTTTACAGTTTTACACAGGTTCTTATACCTGAAAATTGAGTGGTTCGTCACCCTGCTTCGCCTTTTGGTCCGATTATGATTGGAATACCTGTCACCATATAAAACCACGGGTTAGACCAGGTTTTTAGAACACGGTTCTTACAACTCTACCACCCTTAAAAGAAATTTCATCCCCAAATTTTGCATGTAGGTCTCACAACTCCCCCACCCTTAAAAGAAATTTCGTCCTCGAAATTTGTTTGTACCTTCAGAGTCGAAAAGATGAGGGTATTCTTGTCGCATGGCATCCTCCTCCTCCCAGGTAATTTCTTCTACATCCTGACTCTTCCAAACTACCTTGACATAGTGGACAGCTCGCCTTCGAAGCTGTTGTATCTTTACTGATTAGCTGGATTGGTACCACCTCAAAGGTTAAGTTTTCTATCAAATCTGGGGGGTCTACAATAAGAATGTGCGAAGGGTCTCTCACGTACTTCTTTAGTAAGGACACGTGGAAGACGTTGTGGACACTAGACATCGCTGGTGGCAATGCAAGTTGATAGGCCACTTTGCCGCATCGAGACAGAATTTCATAAGGTCCCACATATCTAGGATACAGTTTTCCTTTTCTTCCGAACCACTTTAGGCCTCTTACTGGTGACACCTTCAAGAACACTTTATCACCAACAGTAAATTCAAGGTCTCGTCTCTAGTTATCAGCATAGTGCTTTTGACGCACCTGAGCTGTCTTTACTCGGTTCTTAATCTGATCCACTGCCTTGCAAGTTTCTTCCATAAATTTTGGCCCTACGTTTCGTCTTTCTCTAACTTCGTCCCATAATAATGGAGTTCAACATTTCTTACCATACAAGGCCTCATATGGGGCCATTTGAATCGTAGCCTGGTAGCTATTGTTGTAGGCAAACTCGATGAGGGAAAGCTACTCATCCCAAGCCCCCTTAAAGTCGATAGCACATGCACGAAGCATATCTTCTAGGATCTGGATGGTCCTTTCTGAGTGACCATCCGTTTGAGGGTGGAAGGCTGTATTTGTAAGACCCGTATGCCATGAACCCAGTCTAACCTTATATTTCGTGTCGTGACCCGTCTACATATCATGGTCGAGCCAAGTGGACCAAGTGTGTGAAGAAAAACCAAGACCCAATATGAAAATTTACTCAAAAACAGTCAAAATGAGGGTAGGGTCACAAGTTTCAACAGGCAGGTCTGACCCCCCATCGACCCCCACCATCGACCCGTGACCAGGGGTCCCAGGGGTCTATGAATTGTCCGACCAACCCCATCGACCCCTGGTAATCGAAAAAAACAGTATGAACCGAAAATTAGAAAACTTTCCTAATTTCAATTGAAACCTTTCCTAAACTCAATGGGACTTATTTTGGGAGGTTTTACTCTATAAATAGGACGTCCCTAAGCCTCTTTCACTCCTTTTACAACCCTAATTGGATTGAGAGAAAGAGAAGAGAAGGAAGAGAAGGAGAAGAGAAAGAGAATTGAAGAAGAAGACCAAGGAGGAGGAAATTCAGAGGAAACTCTGAATCTCAGTAAACCTAAGGTATGAATACATTCCCCATGATTTATTTAAGACCTTAGAATGGTTTATGAAGAGGGTTTGACTTAGAAGAAACCCAAATCACCCATCCATGGTTAGGTTTCAATGGAAACCATGGAGGAGATCATTGAAACCATGTAGGTGAATAAAGAATAGTTCTAAACCATAGAACATGTATGTAATGGACTATAGAAGCAAGCCATAGGACCCCAAACATGAAGGAATGGACGAAATTTGATAGTTTCGACTCAAACCATGGGGGGTCGCACCTAGGGTCAATGGAACCTCCGACCCTAGAATCGACCCCAGCATTCGGAAAGTTCAGGAAAGGAGGGGTAGCACCTAGGGTCGATGGAACCTCCAACCCTAGGCATCGACCCCCAGTTAACAACAAGCTGTAAAAATTAGAATAAATTCTAATTAAATTCTATCGACTTTGTTAGGTCTTCTAGCAATATAATATTGATATAAAAGTGATTCTTAACGCTTGAAAGAGGATCTACAAACAAGCAAAGGTGAGGAAATAAGACTCTAAACTAATTGATTAATAACAAACTGTTTTTATTTTCTTGAGTCCAATGCCAAATTGATTCTATGCGTGTATGCTTATATGTGCATTCAACATGTCATCCAATATTTCTATTATTTGTTCATGCATATTTACTTTATTGTTTATAACATGATGATGATGATGATGATGATAGGAATAGGCATGTGAATGTATGTGTGTGGTTGGTGTACTTGATGTGAGCGAGTATCAGGGGAGGTGTGATGGGAACGTCAATAAACGTTAACCTTTGGTGGGTCTCAGCACTTTAGCTCTATCTCTAACTCAAGTCTTGTACATTAGCATCGTCGTATCGCCATTACCTTAGCAAAACTATTACGTCATAGAGTATCAGGGGAGGTGGTCTCGGTCCTTGTAGTCTCTGACTCTACCGGGGGGCCTTAGCTCTATCTCTATGGACGTTCTGAGGGATGCTGGGGTGAGGCCTTGGATCGATTGTTTGGCATTAGGATTGGTTAGTTGCGAGCCCAGTTTGCAAGCCCTCGCCAGCAGGGGCTTACGTGTTGGTATGGCACTGTACAACAATAAACGTTAACCTTTGTTGTACAATGTTATGGTAGGGTGGATGGAGACGACAATAAACGTTAACCTTTGGGCGGACTTCCACACCCTGTGTATAGAGGCGGGGTCAATAAACGTTAATCTTTGACCACCTAAACCTTTCTATTGCGCATTGCAAACTTTAAACCAGATCAAAGATATGAATTGATTGCATGCATATGTATTGTTGCATTGTTTTGTTTACTCACTGAGCTCAAGTTTGAGAGCTGACCCTTGCGCACGTAATTTTTTTTTAGTTTCTGATGTTGCAGGTACTATGATTGAAGATTATGTCGACACGCCAACATATGAACATGTGGCGGCTATGGTGAGCAAGCTGTGGATGACAAACATGGTTTGTTAAGCGAGCGTTTCAGCGATGGATACGTTTAATGTTTAGTTTTCGTATTTGGATATTGTAATATGTATTAAATTATGTTTTGGTTACTTGGAAATAAATAGAATATTAATTATTTATCATGATTAGACCTCAGTTCATTATCTGTAAGACTTTCGCTATTTATTTTATTACCTCTGATTAATGTGGAATGTGTCTTGGTTTATCATATGTGGGATAGCCTATTGTGAGATCTTGGTTGAACCGTTGGTTTATTGACGGTTCATCACACTGTTCCGAATGGTACAGAATTGGGGTGTGACAACTTGGTATCAGAGCTCTTGTAGGCCTTACCCATTAAACCTGAATACTTCCACTGGAGTCTATGAACTGAGTTAGGATAAATTAAAAGCTTTAATACAAACAAACCATAAGCACTTGTGTTGGTTGAGACAGAAATTAAACAAGACGATAATGTACATATAAAAGGTAGAACCATATATATACACTCAAACAGAAAGAGAAGACCAAAAAAATTATCCTAATAAATAAATAATATAGGGTATTATCTATAAGTTGGGTAGTTATCCAAATATACAAGGATATAGTACAGTAGCAAGAAGGGAGCTTCTGTAAAGTAGAAAAATGAATACCGAGTTGGTACTCACAAGATGTGAAACTCGATGTATGACAAAGGAAGGAGAAAATGGCTAGTAATGCCTAATTCCCTACAAAGGTAAAGGGAAAGATCTCGGGCCGAATTCAACGGAGATAAGAGAATAATGGTCATACATTAAGAATAAGAGTAACTATACTCTTGGGTGACATGGAGACTTAGGGTGAGATCCACCACAAGTTGATCCATTACCCGCTGAGCATTAAGAGGAGGTTGCAACTTGACCCCACCACTATCAGGGTCGAGAATGGGTAATGAAAACTCATCTGAGCAGATGCTAGATAATGATAATCAGATTAGAGCGAATCAAAGGAGGTGAACAACCAGACCACTCCAGCCAACCACCTGGACTATTAAGTACCTTGGCCATGGTTGTAATAAACTTGGCCCAATAAAATACAAGAGCAACCACAAATGAGACCGACTATGCAAGTTGCTATCCAAATTGCCAATGCTACATCAACACCTCTGGGTCAAACCAAGTATGGTACCAATTGGTAGCATCACTGTACCCCAACACATGTTAGCTATAACACAGTGCCTACCATACAGCAAGTCCCAGTAATGCATACCCCAGTGCAAAAATTTGGAGCACAACAAGCAGTGTATCAAGGTGGTTACCCTTATCAGTCACCGATATATGGGAAAATTGCATCATGGCAGAATGATCCGAAAAGGATTGAGAAATATTTTCTGAAGATTAAGCCTCAAACATTTTCAGCAAGGATCAAATCTATTGTGGCCATATATATCTAGATAGGTTTATATAGGATGCGGTGCATTATTGATTTACTCTTATGATTATAGAGGATGCACATACCAGATTTTAATTTCTCGAGCCTTGACAGGATACCTTCTTGATTTAACCTATCAATTGGAGTTATAGATATTGTTTCTTTAGTATTAGTCCTAATTATACCAATCTGAACCATTCTCATGATCGACAACATGAACAGAGATATGAACTGAATGAATAGTTAAATGTTTAATCGTGTTGAGCGTACATCTTCTGATTTATACCTGATTTATTGATGTACGAAATATTTCTCTAGATTTATACCTAATTTACTGATGTATGAAAGCTTCTCCAGATTTACTCTTGTAGTGCCTTGACTAATGGCATTATATATTCGATAGAACCTATAACCATGAGGTTAAGAACTATAAAACCTCTATGCATTTGGACCACCGTGCAACGTAATGATCTTTGGATGCCGGTTGGATTACCACAGATTTACTCCCGATCCTTTAAACTTAAGTTCACTAGATAAAGCAAGTGTTTACCGTTATACTAAATTTGAAAGAAGGAAGTAAATTGCTTTTGGATGAACATTCTGATTTATACACTCCCTAACCTTGTTGATAAAGATGTTTAGTGATAATGAAATCATTGAAAGAAAGATGATTGGATTCAGATTAAATACTATAGCCAATGAACCTCAGATGAAGTAATGGAGAATCTATTTTGAGATTGCTAAATGGATGGATATAAGTTATGTCTATAAAAGAGTGCATGAACAAAAATGAGAACTATCAAGAGTAGCCAGTAAAGAAATAGATAGCACTCAAGTAGAGTTAAAGATGGTTATATCGGTATGAATTTTGACAAGGTAGAAGATTCCTAAAGGTAAATTTAAGAGTGGATACAAGGATAAAGTCATGGCATAAGTAGTACTCGATTTAATACAATGATAATTAAATTATGCCCAATGTTGAGGGATATGATTAAGTCAAGACCAAAATAGTTTGGCTGAATTAATGAATTTATAAGCATATACCTTAATGCTTATAGATAGACTTGGGATATGAAGTAACAATCACAAGATATTTTTCGAGGTATATGGAAGAGAGAGCAAGGAAGAACAACAAGGATAAAAAAAATACAAGCTAATGAGTGCAATATGAGATTTTGATGATAGTCTTTGAAAAATCAAAAGAGATGAAGGAACTAGACAAGCTCTTGAGACCTTTACACCAGATTTTGCTAGTTCAAACACTTTTGGACTAAATGTTATATTAGATGAGTGTAATGAATAATGTCCAAATCGTATGGTTGAATGAAATTTGGACACAACCTAATTAGACTTGAGATGGCAGACTTTGATGTCATCTTGGGATTAGACTGATTGTCTCAACACTCTACAAGTGAATATGTACATAGAAGAGGTTATCATTCAAGAATAAAAATGGCATATGATTTAGTATCATTGGGAATATGTTGCCTAGGAAGTGAAAGCTGATCCTCTCTATGCTAAAGGCGAAGAGATGCTTTAAAGAGAAAGAAGTTGGATATATGGTATCTGTGGCATACGTTACCAAAGAAGCACCACAGATGGAAGATACTGATGTGATGCATAAATTCTTAATGTGTTTCCAGGAGACTTACTTGGGTTACCATCTGATCGTGCGACCGAGTTCATCATCGACTTGTTACCAAGGACGATGAGTAACCAATTATGAGTTCTCAATTATGACGTTTGGATTAACCAATGCCCTTACATCTTTTATGGAGCTGATGAACTGGGTGTTTCATGACATGTTGGACACGTTGGTCATAGTTTTCATAGATGATATTTTGATTTATTCCAAGAATGAAGCAACTCATACAACGGATCTTGGAGTAACTCCACAACAGTTGAAAAGGGAAAAGCTTTATGCCAAGTCCAAGAAATATGAGACATGATTAAACAAAATGATCTTCTTAGATCATGTACCATCATAAAAAGGGATTAAAGTGGACCCTATTAAGATAGAGGTAATCATATGGTGAGAAACACTTAAAGGGTATTGCGAAGATCAGAAGTTTCTTGGGTTTAGCTGATTATTACAGACGATTTTTGGAGGACCACTCTAAGATCGCAAAACCTCTTACTAAGCTAACCAGGAAGGGAGATGAGTTTAATTGGACTGACAAGTGTGAAGAAGTGTTGATATCAACTCTCACCTTAATCATTCGGATACCAGGAAAACCTTTTACCCTATACATTGAAGCTTTCGGATTGGATCTAGGATGCGGGTTGATGTAAGGTAAATAAGCGATTGCATATGCTTCAAGAAAATTGAAGGAGCATGAGAAGAATTACCCTACTCATGACTTGAAATTACCGGTGATGAGTTATGCAATCAAGACTTGGAGACATTATCTAAATGGAGAAGAATTTTAGATTAGGAGTCCTATTTATCTCTTCATCAGAAAGAGTTGAACATGAAGTAGAAAAGATAGTTAGAACATTGAAGGATTAAGACTGCGGTATTCAGTGTCACTCGAGCAAGACTAATGTAGTAGCTAAGCCTTAAGAAAAAAGGGAATTATGAAGCCAAAAGGAAGACCCAGTATAAATGCTGCCTTATGTTCCGCAGCAACAGATTCAGATTTGGAAGAAGAGTAACATATAATAGAAACTCGTGATGATCCAATTGAGCAAGAACTTAGGGACGAAGAAAAAGTGGTAATTTTGTTATATCTGTATATAAGAACAATGCAAGGAGATTTAGAGAAAGAAAAAACCAATCCTGAATTACTTGGGATGCGGAGATGGTACTCAGATACAGAGGTAGATTCTGAATACATGAAGGTAAAGACTCAGATATCATGAAGAGGATAAGGATAAGAGCCCATTGTACTCCATATTCAGGACATCCTGGAGAACCAATATGTATCATGACCTGAAGAGATAACAAATGTGGCCTAGTGTGTGTTCCAGGGTCTGAATTATCAGCAAGTAAAAGCTGAAAGACAAAGACCACCATGGCTTACAATAAAAACTATCGGATCTAGTCTGAAAGTGGAATTGCATTACAATGAATTATGACACTGATTTGCCACTGACTATCAGATCGATTGACGAAGTTAGGGTGATCGTTGATCGCCTTATGAAATAGCTCATTCCATTGCTATACGACCTCGGTGTGCTTTGGAGTGGCTAAATAAGCTATATGTGGATAATATTGCCAGATTGAATGGTATGCATGAGAGCTTAGTGTCGGTCAAAAGCTTATGCCTTATCTCAAAGTTTTGGGAGGATCTACATAAAATAATGGGGACAAAGTTGAAGTTTAGTACCGCACTTTACCTCAAATCGATGGACAGTCAGAGCGGACTATACAGATCCTAAGAGATATGCTCCGAGCTTGTAAAATTGATTTCAAGGAACTTGAGTTGAGAAGGTACCGTGAATTGAAGTTGTTATTAAGCTACCATGTAAATGTTACCTATGAAGCAGATACGATAGAAATGTCAAATTCCTTTCTTTTGGAATGAAGTTAGTGAATGAAGAGTTTTAAGACCTAAGTCAATTACAGAAAACTATCGAGTGGCAGACAAGATCAAAGAAAAAGGGGCCAAGGCAGCTCAGGATTGTCAGGAGAGACACCAAGACCTCGAGTTCGCCATAAGTGACAAAGTGTTGTTTTTGAAGATATCACTTATGCGCAGTTTGAAACGATTAGACAAGAAGGGAAAGTCATAAGTTATACATGTGTTGGATCTTATAAACTTTGGAGAGACGTAGAAAAGTTACATATCAATTAGCGTTACTGCTGTCCATGTCTAGCGTGGATGATGTATTTCGTGTGTCTCTATTGAAGAAGTACATTAGAGATCCATATCAAAGGTATTGACCACGAAATCACTGGATTAGATAGAATGTTTGACTATTGAAGTGGTACCAGCCTAGTTCACTAGTGGGAAGGTACAATGTTTCTAAAGTCGGGATAATTATTATATGAAGGTAACCTGGCAAAGACAAGACGTGGAGAAGAGTGCATAGGAGGAAGAAGATGCAATGCGAAAATAGAATTCCCACCTATTGACTCCGAAGTAAATTCAAATTTTGAGGACAAAATTTATTTTAAGGATGGGGGAGTTGTAAGATCCGTACGTTCAAATTTCGAGGATGAAATTTCTTTTAAGGGTGGTGGAGTTGTAAGACCCGCACGCCATGAACCCGGTCTAACCTTACATTTCCTGTCGTGACCCGTCTACATATCATGGTCGAGCCAAGTGGACCAAGTGTGTGAAGAAAAACCAAGACCCAATATAAAAATTTACTCAAAAACAGTCAAAATGAGGGTAGGGTCGCAGGTTTCAACAGGAAGGTCCGACCCCCCCATCGACCCCCACCATCGACCCGTGACCAGGGGTCGTAGGTGTAAGACCCGCACTCTGAAAACCCGGTCTAAGCCTTGGTTTTGTGTCATGACAGGTCTTCCGATCATCACCGGGCCAGACGGGGCAAGCGGATAACAAACAGGTACAAAATCAGACCGAAGTCGACCAATTATACCTGATTTTAGGTATACCAGTCGACCAGTATGGCCTGCGCAGCTATGTGCGAGAATCTGGAAATTGGTCTCTGCGGGTCCCGCTTTCCTAATTTCGAATCCTAGAAGTTTCCTAATCCTAGTAGGGTTACTAAACCCTATTTATAGCCTATAAATACACCCTTAAACCTCCTCAAATCCTTTCCATTGTCTCTCACAAACCCTAGAGAAGAGAAAGCGGTTGGAAAGGAGAAGGGGCTAAGAAGAAGAAGGAGGTGCCGCCATTACCGTTCGACGACGCTCTCATTACGCCAGTCAACGGTAAGTGCTTGAATCCATCTTCTTATCCTATGTTATTTGTGTGGGTGGATCAATACCATGCAAAGTAGGTATTGATCTAGAACCCTAAATTGGCCGATAAACCCTAAGTTGCCATCAAACCCTAGATTCGAGTTTCGAGATGATATTCATCGAAACGAGACTTGAATGAGTTGGGGATAACTCTAACTCAAAGCCTAGACTTAGAATGGATAGGAGAAACCCTGAAAAATCCATGGAGGACTTTGTGAAAGCACGTTTGGATCTTGCGACGTGGAGCAAGCTAACAAACGAGCATCAGGTAAGGGAATCTGACCTAAACCTAATAATTAATGGACAGTAAATCTTTGTTAATCATCTGAATATATATATGTTGTGATGTTTGTGCATATTCACATGCCATCCTTTACTTTCAGTTATTATTATTGTTCATGCATGATAGGATGTGATTGTTAGGCATGTGATTGTTTTCGTTGGTGTGTAGAGTGGGGCATGGGCCTGGGATCATTCCTCACACTGGCACTTTTGTAGTATTCTATCTTAACATGCTTGGTACGGGTGGGGCATCTGTCTTTCCTTGATCCTCAACTGCTGATCCTTCAATGGAAGCCGAATCTCTCCTCCTCCTCTGATTCCACCATGTCCACCCAGGACCTCCGTTGCTGCCCTTCACTGACCATGCCTTCCATAGGGTTGTCCGGCCCATGTGTGAAGACCTCACCGTAGAAAGCGGAATGGGTTCTTTTATCCCATTATCCTTCTCTCCATGAACCTGAATTGGATCCTCAACAGGTAACTTGCATACTGCCGCAAAGCATGGCCAAACTTTTGACATTTAGAGCACCTAGTCGGTGGGTTCTCAAACACCACAGGCTGCTTGAACATGAACATAACATCCGTCCCGTCTTGTCTCTAGCAATCAAGATCTCCTTAATGCATGGCTTGGAATGATAACTCCACACACACTCTTGCAAAGTGAACGAACACAGCATTCTGGGTTCGTTTATCAATGGATATCAGCCTCCCTGTGGCCTTTGCCAACGACAGTAGGATAGCCTCATTCCAGTAATCCTGTAGAAGATCTGGAAAATGAACCCACTGCAAATGGTTCGTCATCGTTTGGCAATTCATATTAAAGTATGGCCTCCCTCTGAAACCACATAAGTTGTACCTTAACTTTACAAGAACACCGCTTCCATACTTGAACCATATCCGATTCACACTGAAAACGAAATAGTATGAAGCCCTCATCGTTAGACCCCTAAAATTCATCTACCTATCCATGCAAACTGATGCTTTTGTGCGTGTTTTTCGTACCCTACTTGGGGTATCCTAGTAATCCCTCCAACAACTTCAGGCTCCCGCAACTTATCAACATTTGGGAGCGAAGAAGCCTTTATCGCTGCTGCAAAGGACCTCACCTGGTTCTTTCTTGCATCACGACAACCACCATTCGGCTCCACAGCCACACTTGCAGGTGCCTTCAAACCTACAACAAACTGTCACAAATTATCACGCATACTGGCTCCGTAGAAGAAATCCCACCATCACCGGTAGCAGTTTCCGAAGACGCCATTGCCATGTCTGTCATTGGTTACTGCGTTCCAGTCCACAGACTCTCATCATCACGATGGCCAGCAGCTTTGTGTCCATTGCTTGCATATATAGTTCTTTACGCCTCCATGAAAACCTAAAAATCTCGCTCGAGTCGCATGGAATCACCACAAAGTTTTCTCCGAAAAGTCAGGGCCCCAACCTTGAGAGAACAATCATCAAACTATTATCATCTTCTTCACTCCCAACATCACTATTGTGTTATTCTGCCCTCTTTTTCTCTATTTCTTCATCTTTCTACTCTCGTTTTCTCATCTTCAAAGGTTTTTTTTTTTGAATAAAATAAGACATAGAAAGGATATTGATGGATTCATAATTTTATATATTTATTTCCCTTATATTTAGTCTATTTAACATATTATATGTCTTATGGTACTCATTTGTGATGATTCCTTATATATAAGACATTGATGTAAAGTATTGGTAATTTATGTTTAAAATAAAAAAATTTTGAATAATGACCTTCTAAATTTCATGTAGGTTTTTAATGTGGAAAGAATTCTAGAAATCAAATGTGATCCAAAAATCTGATCTGGAAAGATGATTTGAATTTAAACCCGAGAAGGAAGATTACCACCCATAGAAGGTTTACTATTGGAAGGATTTGATTGATTGTCAGAAATTTTGAGGAGAATATATACCTCTATGAAATATTACAAAACTTGACAAATCTAGAGGTGACATTTGGTTAATGATGGAATGATTTGTTAGAATATTATGAGTTTAGGGTTTCCGTGAAACCCATTCTCCATCCATACAGTTACCTAGAACACAATAGAGAAACCATAAACAATTAATATAAAGACATACCTGTCTATGAAGAGATTAATTTTCATACGCTCCACGATGCTCCAAGCTTTGATCGAAATCCCTCGGTTACAGTCTTCCACAACCTTCAGAGGATATCCTGACGTCTCTTGCTAATGGGTGCAGAGAACTAAATTGACCGTGGCTGTGGGGACTCTAACCCTGTATTTATAGAATACAGATGTAACCCTAAAACCCTTCCCACAATAGAATTAGGGTTACCAAACCTATCTCATACCGTGTGACGAACCAAACCAAACCGGTTATACCGTGTCAATCAGATTTCCACTGAATTAACTAGTTTAGGTAATTAATTAAGTCCACATAAATCTAACAATCTCCTACTTGGGCTATATTAATTACAAAACTATCATTAACCAGTGTGGCCACAGAATCCAACACACTAAATCGTCACTAACTTTGAAACATCCATTAAGCTTTCCAATGTGAGCAACACCGAATAATACACCTTAACGTATGGTGTATAAATTTCTGTCAGCCACAATAGAGGTCTACCCAATACATGAATCGCCTGAGATAATGCATGAAACTAACCTCCCATGCGAGTCCAAACTTGATTAAAAAACCTTAATCAAAGTGCCCCAAAACCTTTATGGGCAACTTAACATGGTATTTAAATATTTCAGAATTACAATACCATACTTTGGTTAGACACCACCTTAAATCTTTGGCTAAATACTGCCTTGAAACTTTGGCTAAATACTGTCTTGAAACTTTGGCTAAATACTGCCTCATATCTGTGACATGTTAAACACATAACTATGTATGCAAAATAGCAATAACGTAAATGCTAATGTAAACAAAATCATAGTTACCAAAAATTATACCCATCAAACCATGAGCAATACAATCAAGTACAGTAAGCAATGTGAAAACACAAGTATAAACATAAAGAGTCTCCCACTGATTAAGCATATCTAGAGACTCCCACTGATTCCCAGATCTTTGACCACTTAAGCCTCTGAAAAAAATTATTTGTTTTCAACCATTCTTATATTGGACATACCGTCCCTTAAAGACTCCCACTGACAAAACCTTCGTCTGAGAATCTACAATGATATAAAATCTTTCTTACTTGAAGAGATTCAATCTCCATTATACTTTGAAATACTAGATTTCATATTATTCTTTGAGAAGAACACAGCTGAACCGCTGTCAGAATACATCTCAATAGATTTAGAAGTGGAGTCTACAATCTCCAAATTAGAGAATAAATTTTCACACAAGATATCTTGCTTGTTATCTTTACTTAGAGTTACAAAACCCTATCACCATGACAATGAACCTTGAAGTTGATTTCTTATCATCAATACAATCATTATAAATTACATCAAAATAGCCTAGAGTGTCACTACTTTTATAAATGAACTTATGATCTTTGGTCCTCTGCATGTACCGCATGACCTTCCTTTTCCCCATTGTCCAGTAAACTATACCAGCATCCAACTGAAAACATCCTATGACACTCAATGAAAAGGCTATATGAAAATATTACAACCTTAAACATATATCAAGCTCTTTACTGCATTGTAAATGCTAATACTCAGTATCATTCTTTGCTTACAATTCTGTCAATTTATCTCCTTTACTGATCTTAGCATCCGCAACTTACTAGTTATACATGCATACTGAGCCATTCAAAAACACGAACAGTATTTATACTTTGAGATAAATCCAAAATTTTATTTATCCTGTCACGAACAAACTCAATTCCAGATACAAAGGTACTTGCTCATACAGTTCTACATGTCGAAGTTATCAGACAGAAGAATATTGATTTCAATTAGTAAACCATGTCACTACAGGCCAATGAAAACCATCAACACACATGACAAGGAAATGAATCCACTCCCACTGACCTATAGATATATATACAATGGTCAATGACAATCTCAACAAAGTTGAAAAAAGATACAACACTGTCAAACCTCAAATACCATTATCTGGATACCCGTTTAATCCACAGATTGACTTTATAAGTCTATAAAATATATCTTCTTTATCCTTACCACAAAACCTTGTGATTAAAATATATAAACATTTTTTTCTAGATTTTCTTTGATCAAAACGATCTTTACATTTACCTGATGCAACTCTAAAATAAAAAGAGCAACTAAGATCTCAAACTTTGAAGTTCTCTTTCTCTTCCCTTTGTGTGATTCCACTTTGCCATAAATTTTACTTTGTAGCAATCAATTCTCCCACTAGAATCACACATTTTCTTTGTATATCTATTTTTAGCCTATGAGTACACCGCTCATTGACAAAAGCATAAATTTTAAGTCTCGTTATTGTTCATAGACAACAACACATCCCTTATGGTCATTAAACATTCAAGAGCAATTTCATTACTAACAACTTGCTCAAAATCATTAAGATCTTCATTTTTGCCCATCACCAAAAACATATATTTTGAAGTACAACATGTGATTGGATGAAATCATAGATTTACATGATCCAGTATATCTCTTCATTGCCTCATCTGGCTCTACTACTATGGCTGAAGCATTTCTGGTATCTCAACTGGTTGCTTCACACCCATTTTCAGGTGGTCTCATCAAACTTTAAGTTTCTTGGGTCTATTTTGACATCTCATATAACAACTCAATGTCCTAAAATAATCACTCTCCTACGAGTGTTATGAAATCATGTCAGTTTTACAGTCTCATAACAAGAAGATAACTTAAACTGAATCTGAAACTAAAAACTGACTAACTAGCATTCTATTAATAATATAGGCTGCAATATCAATTCTTTCCTCACCGGATCAAATACATTCTTAGGTTTTTGTAAACACTTGCTTAAATTTATCAGGAAAATAGACCAGTATCACATGATCTCCCAAAACTCTCTCATTCAGATCCAATAGTTTCAATTCATTTAATAAAAGTTTTTCCACCTTAATTTTTCATTATTTGAAAAACAACCATAGATTAAACTGTGACAAGAAGTCCTATATGAAATCTCGATGTCCACCAATTCCAATAAATCCTTGTTGTGAATAACCTTCATTTACTTTAATCTTATCATCTCATCTTTTAATTAATTCTCACATATATACATGTAATAAACCTTGGAAGGAGAATTTTCAAATACTATTCTTTCTAATCTTTCTTTGGACACCAGTCATAAACCCTTATGAGCAGGGTGGAAGATTACAATATACAGTTTAACTTCTAAAGATAGAATAAATTAAAAATTAATGCTTAAGTATCCAACATACTGCACCTTCTTGCTCAGAAGTTTCATAATCTTTATTCCTTTTTCACTTAAGCTGTCCAGCTATATAAATCTTTCTTTACATGTCCCTTCTGAGTCACTCTACAAGAATTTTATTCTGCTTAGATCCATTTATCTTATAGTTTCTTAATGTCTAATTCTTTGTCATAAGATTTCTGACTATTCCATGAAAAATATTTTCTTTCTATGGGTTGTCCTACCCCTTTTACAACTTGCCTTTGTCTGGGTATATATTATGCATTATGACATTGGCATTCATATTTTTCTCTTTTCTTTGAACTTTTATCCTTAGTTCTCTTACTTTAGGGTTCACTATATTTTTGAATACTATAGGTCACCAGGATCTGACTATACAATTCTTGTGAGGAAGTGAAAAGTCTAAAATATCACTTACATAGGTTTTAATGACCTACAAATATTCACTAATCCTTGAGCTTATCATTAATACTTAACAGCTCTACCTTGTATTTCCTCACATTTCGTATACCATCTCTTATCATCAAAAACTGATACTGATGGACTTGAGTAATAAAACATCTCACTGCCCCTTCTTGAAAAATCAAATCTTTCTTTGGATTTCTCAGAAAATATCCTTTTTCAATGTTTTTCATCTGAACATTGTTTTACTTGATCTTAAGGACTGAACACCCTAAGGATCAGAATACAATTTTTCTGTTGAGTATATCTAGGTTAAACAATCCTAGACTAGTTTTCAGTTTTCATGCCAATTCATAAAACTGGCAGCCAAAGACAGGCATCTTAAGGTATTTAATCATTACATGTCCACAACAATGTAAATAACTGTAAGTCTATGATTAATACCAAATAAAATTAGCTAGCAAGAATATATATACATAACATGTGCAAGCTAATTAATATCTTTGAAAAGTCAACCGAACTACACACACATCCTTTGGGACAATATGTGCACTGGTCCTCTCAATATCTGTACAATAACTACGAAGAGATAATGACTTTCAAAAATTTCACCACCTTTGGGTGGATGAAGACTCTTAAAGCCACAATCCTTCAACCATGTGCATGAGTTATTTATTTTCTTTGACAACGCCACCTTTGGGTGGACAGTGTCATTCTTTGCTGCATCCATAAAAGTGAGAGTTTATGTTAGTGTCACTTTTGTGTGAACACTATATTTCCTTATAGTAGTTTGTAAATGCATAAATGCTAGATTTGAACATATTATGCTAGAACTAAGGTTGCCACTTTGGTGGTCACACCATAATCCTCACACAATAGCTATAAATCATAATTTGAATAAACTTGGACAATGTCACCTTTGGGTGAACATTATCAAAACTGAAGCATTTACAAATACATATTTTAGAATTTGAACACATCATAATAAAACAACATTGCCACTTTGGTGGTCACACCAAGTTCCACCATGATATGAACAAATCCTAAACTGCAGCTTATGTGGGATATTTATTTAACCATGAATGCTTTAAAATACAATTTTACAAGTCTAAACATTCATATGAACATGCACATTAGCTCAATCAATCAATTTTGTACAATAACTTTAAGAAAAATCAGCAAAAACATTCCAAATCGAGTTCCCATAGGGCATTTTTCCATAATAATATATTTTTAAATGCATCAAAATGTACCAAAATATATACCAGATTGAAGAGCATTAAAAATGGAGTCCAACAAAACAAACCGGAGGTCAATCCGACATTCCTAGCTCCCAGAATCACTGTTTAATGTCCTTTTTATCAAAACCAGAAGCCAAACAGACCCTTATAAGAAAACCATGTTTGGGTCGGTTCGGGTTGGTTCGATCCGGTCTGACCAAATCGGTTTGGTTCTCTCAAAGAACCGAATATTCCCTTTTTATTCTCCACCTTTGTTTTTTTTATTTTTTTATTATTACTACTTTGGTCCAGGCCGAACCACACGGCCTGGGGCAGACCGAACCACGGTCTGGTTCAAGGGTCAACCGCCGGGTATCCGGTCCAACTAAATGGGCAAACGGGTCAAAAGCCGGGTTTTAGGGTCAAATAACGGGGCAAAACGGGTTCCCGGGATGTTTATCGGGCTTAAAAATCGGGTCGGGTCTACCCGCTGCTTGTTGCGGGTTGGGATGTGGTCCTGGGCTTGGGCCTTGCCTGACCAGGCTTGGCCTAGCCCCCCCGAGTGCCTTCGGCTGGGCTACAAAATTTTTTTTTTTTTTTGGGGTTGACTCGGACAAACCCGTTAGGGTTTTCGAGTTGACCCGGCGACGACCAGGTCAACGCCGCCAGAAACAGTTTTTTTTTTTTTTTGTGTTTTTTTTTTCCCACCTGGGAGTGAGATCCACTCGCGGATCCGCCGGCGATTGCCGGCGCGTCCAGCGTCCGACGCCGGCGATTTTTATATCGCCGGCTCCGTCTCTTCGAGACCTTTCCAACGGTATATTACTTGACTTGTTTTGTCGGTCGAAAAAAATTTTGTCGATGGAAAATTCTGACAGACTTGATCGAGATTCGATCCAAAACTTGAGAAAAATTTCTCTTTTAATTTAACCATTCATTATCAGTCTTTATAATCGATCTCCATCGATTCTAGGTCTGTATGGTTGGCTCTGATACCAACTGTTAGAATATTATGAGTTTAGGGTTTCCGTGAAACCCATTCTCCATCCATACAGTTACCTAGAACACAATAGAGAAACCATAAACAATTAATATAAATACATACCTGTCTATGAAGAGATTAATTTTCATACGCTCCACGACGCTCCAAGCTTTGATCGAAATCCCTCGGCTACAGTCTTCCACAGCCTCCAGAGGATATCCTGACGTCTCTTGCTAATGGGTGCAGAGAACTAAATTGACCGTGGCTGTGGGGACTCTAACCCTGTATTTATAGAATACAGATGTAACCCTAAAACCCTTCCCACAATAGAATTAGGGTTACCAAACCTATCTCATACCGTGTGACGAACCAAACCAAATCGGTTATACCGTGTCAATCAGATTCCCATTGAATTAACTAGTTTAGGTAATTAATTAAGCCCACATAAATCTAACATGATTCTCTATCTAAACTAGGCAAGAGGATTTTGTTTAATCTTTATTTTCATGTAATAAAGTTGTCAATTCTAGACATACCAGTTTTAATCTTCTCTACTCTGCCTATATAAGCAATATAAAAGCTTCGTAATAGAGCATCCAAGAATTATTGAGAAGATAGTTTTATTTCTTTTGTCTTTCTTTTCTATCATGTCTAGCTAAGTTCTTTAGTCGATTCAAGGGAAATTCAATCCGATTAATAAAATTATGAGACTCTGTTCTTAATTTTAATTATTTTTTTATTCAAATATATGTGTTTCTTGATTTTTCAAGTTAATGGTTGCATGATTTAGTTTATTAAGAGGTCTATTAATTGATTGAGTTATGTGGTTTATTGCTAATCTGAATCCATAATCCGTAATTATTATGGTGTTCAGGAAAAGTAGTAATTGAGCAGAACAATTATGATCTAAGTTTTTGTTACTTGCTTAAAGGAAACATAGAATGAATTAAATAATCTAACGCTTGTTAGATTGTTGTTCATCTTTAAGTCCCTCCGAGAGTGTAATGCTATCAGTAAATTCATGAGGATTGCTTAATACCAATTGATTTATTGATAAGAATTAAATTGTGTGCTAGGTTCAAATTAATGAAATTAGAAAAGGTAAGGATTATCTGGCTTTTTGCTAATCTTTGGTTAAATATTTGAATAGAGAATAATATAAATATATATATGAGGTCAGTGATTAATTTTTGCAGCCGTAAGTAAATTTCCATGAATCGACATCATCTTCCATTGAATTTTTGTTACTTAATTTTGTTGTGAATTAAATTGCAGAAGAAAATCCCCCATTTTTCTTGGTAAGTAGGCAATTTAATTAACTAGTCTCTGTGGATCGACCTTTACTTATCATTACTATTCAGTGTAGGTAGGGTAATTTATTTTTGGTTGTGCTCGACACGCATCAAAATTTTGGTCCCATTGCAGGCAACGACGCCAAATTAAGAACAGAGTCTCACAATTTTACTAACCGGATTGAATTCCCCTTGAATCGACTAAAGAACTTATCTAGACATGATAGAAATGAAAGACAAAAGAAATAAAACTATTTTCTCAATAATTCTTGGATGCTCTATTACGCAGCCTTCACATTACTTAAATAGTCAGAGTTGAGAAGATTAAAACTGGTATGTCTAGAATTGATAACCTTATTACATGGAAATAAAGATTAAACAAAATCCTCTTACCTAGATTAGATAGAGAATCATTCTATCATTAATCAAATGCCACCTCTAGATTTGTCAATCTTTGTAATATTCTATAGAGGTATATATTCTTCTCAAGATTTTTGACAATTAATCAAATCCTTCCAATAGTAAACCTTCTATGGGTGGTAATCTTCCTTCTCTGGTTTGAATTCAAATCAACTTTTCAGATCAGATTTTTGGATCAAGTTTGATTTCTAGAATTCTTTCCACATTAAAAACCTGCATGAAATTTAGAAGGTCATTACTGAAAATATCAAATTTTTTTTTATTTTAAACATAAATTACCAATACTTTCCACCAATGTCTTATATATAAGACATCACAAATGAGTACCATAAGACATATAATATGTTAAATAGACTAAATATAAGGAAAATAAATATATAAAATTATGAATCCATCAAATTCCCCCATACTTAGCTCTTGCATGTCCTCGAGCAAACTAAATACTAAATTTTTTTTTCACTTTCATCCCGCAGCATTTAAAGAATATGTGTACCATGAATCATAAACTAATTCAAGAGATCAAGAGATCAAGAGAACAATATATATCATAGTCAAAGGTCACTTAGTAAATACGAGCAATATCTAACATACTAGTCTTATTCAAAAGGGAACATGCTAATGTTTAGTAGATTTTCTCTTGGGATTCTCTCTACTCACTCAAGAATTCAAGGTTTAACTGTTTTACTCAAGATCTTCCTATGAAGATGCACTACCATAGGCTTGCTTATTCACCAAAATCTCCATTACTTAGAATACACGTATACATGAATCAAAAGGTCTTTATCATGATTGTAATGGGGCTAGGGTTCAGGGTACGGATAAGAAAATGTACTGACGTTAAAATCCAAGAAACCAATAGAGCATTAAGACAAAAAAAAAAAAAAAATTGAGCAATCAAAATGATAAAGGCTCATAAATAAAGCTCTTCAACAAAATATCTCAAATTTCAGTTTCTTTTTCTTTCATTCTTTTTCTTTTCATTTGAGAACTATGCTTTGCTACTTGAATTTTTTTTTAAGAACATGACATTTCAAATATAACAAGGACCATTTACTCCCATTACATCCCACTTCTTGACATACAACCATCACTTTTGAGAATAACACTTCCACACTTATTCAATACATATCTCTCTCAAACCATTAGATAATTCTCAATGCTCTACTAACTCAAAGGTTGGTAAAATATGAGAAAAACAAACAATTCAAGGCTCATGGTTTAGGATTCAATGAAGAATAAAGTTTAAAAACTCAAAGTGGATCCACTAAGGGTAAAAATATATAAAGTTGGCCATTTAAGCTAAGTGGTTGTAAAATCCTATTTGCCTTTATCATCTTCATGTCTACACATATCAATGTAATCTTGACACGGTTCAAAGCAAGTTCTAGAGATACAAAACCATAATAGAATATCACTCTTCAAAGAAAATAAAGACTGACATAGATGTCTCAGTCTAGTTTGGCTCAAAAGCTCACTTGGTTGGATTCCATCTACCAAACCTGTATGCTTTACCTCTAAATGCAACTATCAATGTTATTCAAAGCTCATTTAGCAAATTGTATCAACTAATTCATATATGTAATTTTTTCACATTCAAATAGTTCCAATCCATGGCATACATATTTTCTTAGTCTATTGAAGTGAAATTTTTTTATTTTTAAATTCAATCATTATTTTTTTTTGCTCTAACACATCATACAAAAATTAAAAACAAAACTTAAAAAATAAAAATGAAAATAAAACAAAAGAGAAATCCTAATTCCTCCCCCCACACTTAAATTTGACATTGTCCCCAATGGAAGATAAAAATATAATGAAAAGATGTAAAGGAAAGTAATTAAAAGTGATAAGAAAAACAAATTCAGTTCTTAGGTTGCCTCCCAAGCAGCGCTTGTATTTAACATCGTCAGCTCGATTCAACACTTCTCAATCAAAATAAATGGGATCCCCCAGTTGCACTTCGTCCATAGTATGCTCATGAAAGCCTTCATAGAACGTCTTGAGTCTATGCCCATTAATCTTGAAAACCTTATTAGTTTCAAACTTCAGCTCTACCATAAGGAAACACATTAGTAACTTCAAAGGGTCTAATCCAACGAGAACGTAACTTATCAGGCATCAATTTAAGTCTCAAATTGTAAAGCAAGACTTTCTGTCCAACCACAAATTGCTTCCTAGCAATCCTCTTGTCATGAAATGCCTTGGAAAGATTTATTTATTTATTTATTTTTTTATGTTCTTCGAAATAAACTTCTTGTAGCGTCCCTAAGTCATCCGAAATTTCATACGCAAGTAATACCTATTGGAAAAACTACGGACACTTGAAAAAAAGAACTTCACACAAAGGTAAGAACACAAGTAACTAAAAAAAATCAAATAGAATGAAAATAATCACAATCTGATTAAAACTAGTCCCCGGCAAAGGCGCCAAATTTTGATGCGTGTCGAACGCAACCAAAAATAAATTACTCTACCTACAATGAATAGTAATGATAAGTAAAGGTCGATCCACAGAGACTAGTTAATCAAATTGTCTGATATGCAGACCCATAAGGTAGGATACAAGAGGAATCCGAAAGCTTTAAATAGGCAAAAAGAAACAAGCTATAAGGGGAATTGTTTGGACCCTTAGAAGTAACTATATGCATATTGACCAAATTTTTTTTATTAGAAACCTGATGATAATCCAACTTGGCTCGAATCTCATACTGAACACTTCCCAGTTCCCCTTCGCTTATTTTCAAGAATGATGAAATCAACATCTTGTTTCCAAGTTACAACTTCTTCCTGAACTTCGTGAAAGGTTCTCAGACAAGGTGTGTGCATGGATTTCAAAGTCCCCTCCCCTCTTCTTATCTGTACAAATTTTTTGGCCGTAGTCGTTTTGGATTGTTGCACTGAGTTGGGTCATGCCCAGAACCTCATATTTTGTGGTCTATCTAAGGCTTCACTTATGGTTGTGGAACTCTACTTTTTTTCATGAGTTTCAACTGGACGATAGGCACAAAGATGCGCAAAGCGTTCGCACACACACATGCATGCACACTCCCTCCTCCCACACACCCAGGAGCCCCTTAAGGCTTTAACTCACACAACATGCACAGAAAAGAAAGGGATGATTTGTTTATGGCTTAGTAAGTAAGCCATAAACAAATTGAAGGCTTAAGTTGGTTGCAAGTATCAATAGCCAAGGTCTTACATGAGACGTTCAATTACTTTAGGAGCTGCAAACATTCGCTTGGTTGGATGCATGGTTGGCCCTTCGCTTGTTGAAGCGGGGCTGGAAGGAGGTCTCAATTTCGAATCTGCTCCCTTGCATCCCTTTCCCACCCTACAGTGTAAATTAGAATAGGACCGATTAAAAAAAAAAAAAAAAAAACCCTACAATAGGAGCTTACATGGAAAAGTGGATGCCCTTAGCAAGCGAATTGGAGTCAATAGTGCCCAAGCTGCCATACATAGGAGCTTACTTTTGTAATAGAGCTAGAACCTCTCTGTCTTTCTTTCTCTTTCCACTTTGTTTCTCCTCCTCCTTTTTAGGGTATGTGGACCATAGAGAAGGTGGGTTGAATTCCAAGACATCCTTTTGCAAAGGCATGTAGTAATTTATGCCTCGCAAAGGCCTGTAGTAATTCAAGGCATATAATAAATGATACTTTACACCAGAGGTACCTGACGTTCTAAGAAATCATACTAGAGGTACCTCTTTTCATATTTTCAATATTAACCTTATTTAATGTTGGCATCCTTTAAGTTAACCATTAGATATACTTCAAATTTTTAGGGACTGATCGTTTCTTGTTGAACTACCCTTATTTGGTGTCTGATCATTGGTACACCCGTCAAAAAAATAGTAAGTTAGGGTGCAGAGTTTTCACCAGAGGTGTGTACCATTGTCGAGATTTATGACTTAGTGATGAGCAACCACCGGTGAGGAAGGGTCACAGGAGAGGACAGGGGCAAGATAGGGGGTGGACAATTGAGACAGCGATGAGCACATGAGAATTCGAGTGGTGAGTCATTGCGGAAACTGGATGGTGAGAGAGTGAACCAAAGGGGACCAAGAAAGTTATGTTAAACAGGGATAAATTTGGAAGTACAAAAATATAAGGTACTCCATGTGTAATATTTTTAAAACGTTAAGTACCTCTAGTATAATTTCTCCAAACGTCTGGTACCTTTGGTATGATTTTTGAAACTTGAGGTACCTGTGGTATAATTTTTCAAAACATCAGGTACCTTAGGTGTAATTTACTCTATAATAATAAAACTTGCACTGATAAAGTCTCAATGTCTTGGTACATTTTAATTAAGAGATTTTTCTTATTGATATCGGGCCGGTTTTGAGTGCTTCATTGACATCGTTCCCTAGTGTCAGTCAGATCGGCACAAACCCTCCCCTTAATTTACGAATTTCTCCTGTGATCCCTCTATTTATGAAGTTCCCATAATACCTCTATTTTTGGCGCCCCCAATGCCCCCTTTTTTTTGGAACTGGTGTCAATTGCATTTGACACTGGCCAATGTAAAAAAGCAAGACCATTAATTAAACTTTTACATTAGAACCATGAAACCAATTCATAAATGGTTTGATTCTGGTTTAAAAAATGAAGCCGTTAAATTAAACGTTTTGGAATAGTTTTGAACAGATTAATTGACTAAATCGTTAAAGCCGACTAAAATTTATACTTAATGTTCTTGAGAAAATCCATTTATAATTTTATATTGATGTGAGTAATGAGTATGTTGCTCAATTGCCTCCTCTTTCCATCTACAATCTTCTATTACGCTGAGGAATGAATATGTTGCCCACATGCTCTTTCGAGACTTATTTTTATTCTCCTCGCCTTTATACCAATCTTAGTGTCCAACAGTAAAGCTACCAGATGTATAGGAGATGAAAACAGTTAAGAACCTTTTACGGTAACTGAAATCGATTTTTTTTTGGTAAGAAATTAGAAACGGTTTTAATAAAAAAAAAATTCGATTTAGGTATTACTCTTGCACGCACTGATCAAAACCAGAACTCTACAATTTAACACCAGTTCAAACACCCTAGCGGCAACATGAGAACTAAGGTTCTCACCAAGACAACCTCCTATAAGGAATGACTTATAGTAGAAAATTTTCAAATTTGAGCATAATAAAATTAATAAACCATCTCCCATAACTCCCTCACAGTACTTCCATTGTTCCATGACGAGTTGGGATCCATAAATAAAAAAGAACTATTTATTCCCCACTTTAACACATAAACACAAAATAACTATTCATCACAACCTTCAAATGATATAATTGCTATTCCCTCATCTCATGGCCAAAACCCTACTCTTGACGAGGAACAGGTGGGCGACTTAGCACGGTAAAACGCAGCTCCCGAAGTCTCTGATCCCAATAGAAACCGACTTCTTCACCAACCTTAAGTCGTCTACGCCATACAAAAGAAGAACTCCACCCACTAGCAAGCACATATGATGAAGATCCATTATTCCACAAGCACAATCGGTGCTCTGTCAAAGTGTCAAGGTCTCTCACTGTAATCTGCAACGGCTCACCACGGTTAATCGAGTTCCGCTCCTCAGGAAGTAACCGAGGAAGGATGTAATCTTCAACTTGGTTTTGGGGCATTAGAATTTGGCTACAGTTTACGTCTCTTACAGTGAGAACCTTTTTTATGGGCCATTGTTCTATCAGATCCCTAGTCTGGAGTGGACCGTTATCGACTCTAATGTAGACAAGCTGTGGGGGAGCATCAGGATTGAAGAAGTCGTAGTAAAAGGTTGGGATCATCATCTCTGGGTTTGGGAAAGAGACGATCAAGATAGGAGGGGAATGGTTCTAAGGAGTTGGTGTATTTATAGGCCTTGAAATTAGCGTGAGATTTGGGATCTCCTACAGTCTTAGTTTGTCTTGAAAAGGAAATTTCCGAAGAGGAAGTAATTATCCTTTGATTTGGAAAGAGACATGGGTTCATCGTTCATACATGATCTTTCCTAGTTCTTACTACACTTTTTAGGAAATAACGAAGAATTTCCGCTTCTCCTGGATCTTTGACGAGGTGATCACTTCGTAGTTTCCATTCTACATAGCAAAGAGGTCAAATGTCAAAGTTTTATATTTTTTGGTAAGAATTTTTTTTTTAATCATGACTAATGGCCACTACAACCCAAGGTGGGGCCCGAGGGAATGGGTGGACTCAGAGAACACAGATCACGTACATGTACATGTATTATTCATAGGATTAGCCATGTGTGGGATCCATTTTTAGAATGTAAAACCACTAGATATAGACAATGATGGAATCTCAAAAATAATACAAACACAAACAGATGAATTATTTTTACGAACACAGATATAACCCACAAGTCTGATTCCACTTCTACCATTGATAGGTGTGGGTCCTATACCTCATACACGGCTCCAAAAGATGTAGATTGATTAACAGATGAGGGGATGATCTGCTGCCATGGGAGGGGCTAAGATAAAGGGGCGTGGTCGACGATCTTTTGAGTCTTTCCTTGTCCAATTCCCCGATCTACAATACTATAATTGGAGAAGTAGATTTCATTATTTGTGAGGTTTTTTTTATTCGGGATATCTCCTTTTTTTATTATCAGAAAGGAAAATCGGAGTCCACAAAGAATCAAGACAACAGATATTCACTATCTACACGTGCCTGAGTGAGACAAGGGGAAGAGAAAAATAAGAATGATGTCACAATGATTGATAGAGACTGATATAATTATGGTTGGATATATCGTACGATTGATTCCATTGTTTAAGAGGGGGACGCTGTGTTTGGATGTGAAGAAAAAAAAATATATATATCATACAAGATACTGTACAGTTTTCTTGGGTTTTAATTTTTATCGGTGCATTTGTATCGATAGAAGATTCCTATTTTAAAAACTGAAAACTCAAACTGTGCCTTCTTCTATCCACGTCTTAGGACCCACTAGGTCTAGGAAGAATGAGCTGCCCAGAAAACCTAAAATCTAGAAAGAGATACAGAGAGGGAGAGAGAGACTCGCAGGGAATAAAAATGGGGAGCCACCACGCCTCCCAAATCTCAGGGATGAGATGATTTGAATCCATAAAAATGGGGAGCTAAGGCGGGGACAGGGGAATGAAAGAGGGAGAAGTAAGAAGAATGAGGAAGAGAGCAAAGTGTGGGGAGAGATAGTTGCAGAGAGAGTGGGCGAGGGGAGAGAGAGAGCAAGGGAATCATACATCTGCAAGATCCGCACCGGATATAGCCCTTAGGTCTCATCGTTGTTCCTCTCTCTCTTTTGAATATCTCTCATTCACAACTCCGAAACACCGGGCAAGCGAGAAACATGCTTGATTATTTGAAGATTTGTTCCAACACATGGCTCTTGATTTTGGGATTTGAGATAGAGAGAGAGAAACAATAATCATTGAGATTCATTCATCCAACAAAAAAAAAATCTTTGAGATGTGATAGAAAGAGAGAGAAACAAGTCTTTTAAGATCGATGGAAGCAGATGACGCTGACCTTCATTGCGGATGAGGAGGAAGAATACAAGAAATTTTTTGCAGTTGTATTACAAGGTGTGAGGATAGTGAAAGTCAAACAAAGCAGGAATATTGACATAGATAGATATTGGGACTGGCCAAGAGGCGAATTGCGTCCTCTATTACTGTTCTTGCCGATGTGCCGAATTGTTAGGATCGGATACGCAAACAAGAAGAAACACACGAAGAATTAACGTGGTTCAGCACCCCATCGTGAGATGCCTACATCCACCAGAGAAAAGAGTGACTTTCTTCTATTCCTAAGAACAGTCTACAGAATTCTCTACCTGACAGGCCTATCTCATCTGTCAGCCTTACAGCGTTCTAGCTCTCCACTGTCAGAGGAGAATCCTCTACAGCCCTTGTAGCCTTACTTAGGTTTTCTCACACAGAGACATTTTATAGGGAAACTTAGAAACCCTAATCCCACCACAATTATAAGTTTAACTCCATACATGTAATAGACTCATACCCTAATACAAATACCACCCTTATAATTGTGTGGACCCTACAGAATACAAGACACCAACCCAACAAATCTCCACCTAGATTGGATTCTGCAAACCACCTTGAAGAAAACTCGTTGATGTTGATTCTATAAATCCTTCTCTGTCAAAACGCTACACCCAAACCAGCATAGCCCACACCCCGTCTGGGTGTCCCGTACAGCTCATCGTCGCACGATGTGAAGTGACTTTATCTCTCCCACTGCTGCAGCATCACCGGAAAGATCACCGTCACACACAGTCTTCCTGCAACTCCAGTTGCACCTGGAACCCGAGCCTCTCACCACCGCACCTCCAATGCAGACCTTGAGAACCGACTCCTCATCGCAGCCCTCTGCAACTCCAATTGCACCTGGAACCCAAGTCTCTCACCTCTGCATCTCCAATGCAGACTTAGAGATCCGACTCCATGTCCTAGCCCGCCAGTCATCCTTTACTCCATGATGCGGCATCCACTGGCCATGACATGCACCTTATCGGGATTCAAATCCACCATTTGATCTAGAGAAAAACCTCTCTGATCCGATTCGATCCATGAACAGCTACCATCGCCTCATCAATCCGATCACGATCTCCTAGCTGCCGTTGACCATCTGCTCTTGAAACAGGTTTCAAACAACCCCCATACCAACAACACCACTTCCAACACCAGAGCATTCCAAGGTGTTGTGGTTCCATAGCCTGCAGTATCACCATATCCATAAGGAGCTTGATTACTCCATGGTCTTCTTGGAGGTGGGCCACTCACATAACCAACTCTTGATTTTCTATAAGCCTTAATGGCGCCACTATACCAAGTGTTGGCACCAACATAGCCCCCAACACCATAACCATCATAACCAACATCCTTATTTGATGCCGTTAAAACCCATAACTTGGGGTTCGTAATTAGGAAACCCAAGATTTCTTCCCAGATCCATCGTCCAATAACTATCCATATATGGATAATCTTCAAGCCACCCAGCAGAACCACATGTGATGTCGCCTCTGCATCCCTTCCATGTAGAACCTACAACTGGCCTTCCTCATTGACTCTCGTACCAATAGTCACCAAAAGAGAGGCAGTAAACCGAACACTGCTGCAACCGCCGACCAGCAACGCCTACTGCACTCATCGGTTCAGTCCTTCGTATCTGCTCACCTACAACTCCCACAGACTCCGTTGGAGCTTCCACCGCAACCAACGATAAGCTTCGCCTAGCCTCATTGGTTCCTCCCACATGCTATAACATCGCATGCATCACCACTGCCGTCAACCCTGCAACATGCGATATAGGAGCATCCTTCCTTGTAACTCCATAGAATCTCTACCAGCGGTCACTCCTCCTTGCAATCCTGAAACAAGCTGCCGTAGCACCTGATCGGCCTTCCGCCATCGCATGCGATGATGGGTATCTCTTCTCCTCCATTGCCATTGTCCCGTCAGCTAAGAAATAGACCACACCCTTTTTTTTTCTTCTTCTTCATACCGCGTACTTCCTTCCTTCTCCTAGATCACTAATCGATCTATCAAACCTAGCTCTGATACCACTTGTTAGGATTGGATACGCAAACAAGAAGAAACACACAAAGAATTAACGTGGTTCAGCACCCCATCGTGGGATGCCTACGTCCATTAGAGAAAAGAGTGACTTTATTCTATTCCCAAGAATAGTCTACAGAATTCTCTACCTGACAGGTCTATCTCATCTGTCAGTCTTACAGCGTTCCAGCTCTCTACTGTCAGAGGAGAATCCTCTATAGCCCTTGTAGCCTTACCTAGGTTTTTTCACACAGAGACAATTTATAGGAAAACTTAGAAACCCTAATCCCACCACAATTATAAGTTTAACCCCATACATGTAATAGACTCATACCCTAATACAAATACTACCCTTATAATTGTGTGGATCCCATAGAATACAAGACACCAACCCAACACGAACACAAATTAATGACTCTTTTTTCTACTCTTGATTTGCCAAGAGCAACATCTGAAATTGGTCTACATTTCTTTTCTTCCTCTGCCAAGTCTCGTTTAATAAATAGGTTTACACATAATCAAATGGGCTAGTTTTATTTCTTAATAATTGAAAAAATAGAACTTCTTATTCAGGTGTTTTATCTCAGTGTAATTGAAATTTCTCGGCATGCCACACTGCCTATGAAGTTCAGCGAATGATTTCAGAGATGGTTCATAAACATGATGAAATGCTAGTATGGAGAAATTGTTGCACTTTGGATTGTAATTGTCGGCAACTCGGACCAAGTTTGATGAGAGAGAATGTCTGTGGATTTCTCTGATAGTGTGGCCATGTTTTTGATAATGTGGCAATGATTGATACTAGTAGTGTTCTTGTGGTAAGTCATGAGAAGCAATTAAAGAAAGAGAAAGAAGAGAGAGAATCAGAGAAAAAAGTGGGTGGGACCCATCGTGCCTAGGTGGCATGCCACCATGGCAGCCAGCCTGGCCGAGGGCCGTGGCACCATAGTGGCAGCCCCACATGGCCAGCCAGTCTGGCAGAGGGCAACGGCACCATAGTGGCAGCCAGCCATATGGCCAGCCGCATGGTACAGCAACAGGCAGCAGGTCCACTGCCGCATGCCATGCACCAAGCACAGCTGCAGGCAGCAGGCCCGCAAGGCAGCATGGCCGATGCCCCTAGCCGCTCCTCAACATGCCCAAGCACATGGCCCTTGGTCGCCCAGATCCTGTTTGTCATAATGTCTAGAGAGAGAAAATGAGGCCGGTTAGAGAGAAGCACCTCTCGGGTAGAAAATCCGCTACAGGGTTGTTTAATGAAGCATTTCGGTTACAGAGGTGATTTCCAGGTATGTCAAGGGCATTTTCGACAAGTAGCAAAGAAGAAAATCCAAAACCGGCCGTCTAAAAGCAGCCACGTCATCAAGATCCAGATCGGATGGATCAGATTAAGGCGGGCTATGGTGTGACTTGTCTGATACTTCAAGATTCTCCCGCACGTGTTCTCATTGAACGGAGGCAAGTTAATACAATGTGTCGCTTCGTATGAAGAGGTATCCTTGATTCTGTGTTGCACACATATGGTATGGTGGCGTACGGATCTCAATCAAACGGCATCGATCAGCGCCGATTTTCAGTGACGTGAATTATGCGGATCTAACGAACCAAGAGTAATCCCGCCTTTTCTTCTCAGATCTGACGGCGAAAATTATTGATTCTTTGTGTGCCAATCAGAATGCGACAACACATCAACGGCGTGGCTACGGTGCGGCGTGGGTATGCGGTTATGAAAGGAAAGATTCTCTTTCCTTATCTGTGATTGGCCGAACTTCAAACTGCCATATCTTCTTCATCCGAGCTCCAAATCAGTCTGTTCAAGTTGCAATTTCCATATTTTTGGATGCTCCACCTATTGGGTGCCTTTGAGAGTTGAATTTGGGCTGAGAAAAATTGAAAAGTGTGCTTTGAAGCTGCATAGAAGGATTTTCCAGGTTTTCGTGCCCTGTGGGATGATTCATCACCATCTACCTCTTCTCTGCTCATCAATTGATTGCTGAATCCCTGTGAGAGGTTGGCAGACTGTTTATTTTTCCATTCATGGTGATTGTGGAGGAGATTAGAAGCCTATGATCAAGATGAGCTTTATGAATCAAGCTTTACTGTCATTGAAGGCTGTTCAAGGTTTCTCAAAGCAGTGTGGAGCTTCAAAAATTATTGCTGGCGATTCAAGAATATTGGTTGTGAGATTTTCTCATTCCCTATCTTTTTAAATGTTTTCTATGCACTGTATGCTAGTATAGGTGAAAAAAAGAGAGTAGAATACTTGTCTAGTTTGTGGGTTTCATTGTAGGGAAATTCTTATAAGCCCCAAAAATATTTTATTTGTGGTGTGTTCAGTGGGTGTTGGACACTAGCTTTAAGCATGAATTCTGGCGTTGTTACGTCCTCTCAGTTTTATGCTGGAAAAATCTAGGGTTAGTATCCTTGTCTGTAAGAGACTAAAATTTGAGTATTGAGTATGTACGGAGTCCGTGGGACATTACTCCGTGGACTAGCCATCACATACTGTGGTGGTGAACCACGTAATATCTCTGTGTTTGCTTTCTGATATATTTTAGAGTGTGTGGAATGGTTTGCAGGATGAGTGTGCAAATGTGGTACACCTGGCCACTGAGTGGTAGCGAGGTGGATTTACATACGCTTGTGTGTATTGACAAATCAGATATCCAATAGCTTTGGGCAGCATTGAATTTTTCAGGAAAAAGTTTCAAACACTGATTCACCCCCCCCCCTCTCAGTGTCATATCAAGTTTATCAATTGGTATTAGAGCACCAGGCTCAGTGATCGCTTAATCAGCAACTGAAAAGATCAGAATAAAAATATGGCACCAGGAGAAGGTTCTAACAAGCCCTCATTGTTTGATGGGATGGATTTTATTTTTTGGAAACGAAGAATGGAGGTCTATGTAGGATCTCTTGGTTATGATGTTTGGGCTTCTGTAGAAAATAGCTACACACCATATGACACAAATGCTCCCACTGCAGTAAACAAGAATAATTTTGAGAATAATATAAAGGCTCTCATTGCCATTCAAGGGGGACTGACAAATAGTGAACTGGCTAAAATCATGGACTGCAAGACAGCAAAGGAAGTATGGGATAGACTGATCAACATATATGAAGGAGATAAGAAGATCAAGACTGTCAAGCTGCAAACATTTAGAGGTCAGTTTGAGAATCTAAAGATGAATGAGGATGAGACCATTGATCAATACATGAACAAGGTTAATGAAGTGGTCAATTCCATTAGAGGACTTGGTGAAGACCTAAGAGGTCATATTGTTTGTCAAAATTTTTTAAGGTCTCTTACTCCAAAATTTGAGTCAAAAGTATCAGCTCTTGAAGAGACCGAGGACTTGGAACAGGTTACTATTGATGAGATTTATGTAGCCTTAATAGCTTTTGAGATGAGGGTTGATCCAGGAACCACTAGTGAAAATCAGATAGCTTTCAATGCTATGAAGAAGCTAAAAATTTCTGAAAAACAAAATGAGGAAGAAAGTGAAGATGAGGCCACAACTCATTTCACTAGAAAATTAAAAAAGGGTACAAGAGAGTATAAGAACAAGCTTCCATTCAAATGCTTCAATTGTGATAAAGTTGGACACTTCGCTGCAAAGTGCCCAATGAAGAGTAAGTTTGACAGTGATGGTGAAGATGATAGAAAAAGCAAGTTTAAAGGAAAGAAAAACTACAACTTCAAGAAAAACAGGTCCAACAGAAAGAGTTTTATCTCTAAGAGAAGCACTAAAACCTCAGATGATGACTCTGATAAAATCTCAGAAGATGAGCCTAGTGAGGCTTTGTTCATGGTTTACATTGAAGATCAAGAGAAGAACAAAGATAAAGAAAAATTCTCCTCAAAAAGTAATGAAGAAGGCATTGTGGAATCTATCTCTAGTAGTAAAGAAGAAAAATGGAATGAAATTTCAAGCTCTCGTGATGATGAAGAAGGTGAGGTGAATTCTGAGGAAGAGTTTGCTACAGCTATGAAAGAACTCAAGAAAGAAAGGAAATATAATAAGCTTGCCTCACAAGAAGTTAAAAAGCAGAAAAAGTTAATTCAAGATTTGAGAATTCAAGTTGTAGAGTCCTAGAAAATTATTGAAAATCTCAAGACTCAGCTTGGACAGGTATCTACAGACGACTCCAAACTAATGACTGAGAATACAGGTTTGAGAGCTCAACTTGAAATACAAGCCCCTGTGATGAGTAAATTTGAAGAGCTTGAGAAGAAATTTATTTTGTTAAAAGCAAAGGTGACTGAGTATGAAATAGAGTAGTTTGAAAGACAATAAAAATTAAACAAACCTGATGAGCCAAGAAATACTACAATGCATCCTAGTAGCAGCAAGCTAGATGGGATTATAAATTCTCAAAGATCTTTCAATGTAAAATTTGGTCTTGGTTTTGATAAGGGAGAGATTTCAAATAATGCAAACTCAAATAGAAAAGGTCTCATCTCTTTTGTGAAAGAGAGTGGAAAGGGTAAGACTGCTATGGTTTATGATAAAAAAGAAAATCATGTTCCTACTCAATTAACTAATAATGCAAGGCAAGGTACGAGAGTAGAGAAGAGTAACATCTATGGAAGAAATTATCCCAGTACATCGCAGAGACGATGAGGTACATGGCTCCTTCTAGGCCAAGATCTTTTTTTCGGGGTTATTGTTATAAATGCAATACTTATGGTCACAAGATAGTTACCTGCAAGTTCAATCTGAGAGAAGTTAGATTTGAAAGTAGAAATCAGTTTTCTCCCCTTGAAGAAAATTTTGTTGAGTGCTATAACTGTAACAATTTTGGGCATATAACAAGGAACTGCAGAACCATCTTTCCCCCTATGCTACTTCCACAGAGATAGTATGACAGAATTAAAAGCAAGATTCCAAGACAGAAGAAAGATGAAATATCAAAATCAAATAAGAGAGTTTGGGTTCAGAAAAATAGCTCTTTGGTTGTACAGACAGCTTTTAAGGAACAAAATAGTTCAACACCATGGATTCTTAACAGTGGATGTTCGAGTCACATGACAGGAGATAGTAAGAGGCTTCAAAAGCTTCAACATTATGAAGGAGGCTCAGTCAAGTTTGGTAATGATATTAGAGCAAAGATTATTGGGAAGGGAAGCATTAGTCTCAACAATGGGAAGGTTAAATCTCATGAGGTTCTCTATGTTTCAGGTTTGAAACCTAATCTATTGAGTGTCAGTCATCTTTGTGATAGGGGCCACAAATTAATTTTTAGTGATTAAGGATGTGAGATTTGAAGGACTGACAGTGGAAAATTGATGGCAACTGGAAAGAGAACGTCAGGAAATCTTTATACATTATCTGAAGATTTTCAAGAAAATTGTATGTTGAGCCAAGAAGAAGAAACATGGCTATGGCATAAAAGATTGGGGCATATTGGTTTTGAAAATTTAATAAAGATTTCCAATAAAAATGCTGTGAGAGATATCCCTTCATTGAAGAAGCCTACCAATGGCATATGTACATCTTGTCAAAAAGGGAAACAGACAAGAGTATCATTTAAACCAAATGATTACCATACTACTCAACCACTTGAGATTATTCAGGGCCAGTGAGAACACAAAGCATCTCAGGAGAGAGGTATTTTATTCTATTCATAGATGACTACTCCAGGATGACTTGGGTGATGTTCTTGAAAAATAAGTCAGAGGCTCTTGCAAAGTTTAAAATCTTCAAAGCTCAAGTTGAAAATTAGACAGGAAAGAAAATTAAATGTTTGAGGTCTGACAGGGGAGGAGAATACACCTGGATTAATTTTGTAGAGTTTTGTTCTGAGAATGGCATCAAGAGACAGACTTCAGCTCCTAGAACACCACAACAGAATGGTGTTGCAGAAAGAAAGAATAGAACTGTTCAAGAGATGGCTAGGACTATGTTGACAGAAAATGCCATGGGGAACAAATTCTGGAGAGAAGCAGTGCATAACAGTATATGTTTAGAACAGGTGTATGTTGAGACAACATAAAGACAAGACTCCCTATGAATTATGGTTTGGTAAAAAGGCCACAACAAAGCACTTCAAGGTGTTTGGTCGTAAATGTTATATCAAAAACACCAATCATGATTTAGGGAAGTTTGATGATAGGGCATGAAAGAATTTTTCTTAGCTACTCCACCTCGAGCAAAGCATATAAATGTTACAATAAGAAGCTTGGTAAAATTATTGAGAGTGCAGATGTGAGAGTTGATGAGCACAAAAAATCAACTACAAAGTCAAACAGTGATCCTCCTATTTTTGAAGATTTGGACTGTGAGAAAAATGACAGTGAAACAAAAAAACAACAAAACGTGACAAATGTGCCAGAACAGAGAGCATTGGTTGATATAGAAGAAAGAAAAGAGCAATCAGATTCTGAGGTAGATAGGCAGAACAAAAGTGGCTCAAGTAGAGTAAAAAAAGAATCATTCTGAACAATTGATTCTTGGTGATCCCTCAGCTGGTATGCAAATAAGGAAGGTGAGACAACCAAAACAAATGTTTTCTTTATTATCTCACATTGAACCAAAATCAATTGCAGAGGCATGTGAAGATGCTAGTTGGCTCAAGGCAATGAATGAAGAGTTGGATCAAATAGAGAAAAATAAAACTTGGGAATTGGTGCCAAGGCCTACAGATAATAATGTTATTGGTACTAAATGGGTCTACAGGAACAAACTCAATGAAGATGAAAAAATTGTAAGGAACAAGGCCAGATTGGTTTGTAAAGGATATGCTTAGGTTGAGGGCATTGATTTTGAAGAAACATTTGCTCCTGTGGCTAGGTTGGAAGCCATTAGGATGTTTCTTGCTTTTGCAATGCACAAGAACTTCAAAGTTTATCAGATGGATGTAAAGTCAGCTTTCTTAAATGGTAACTTGGAAGAGGAGGTATACATTGAGCAACCAGATGGATTCCAACTGAGTGAAGACCCTACACTTGTTTGTAAACTGAAGAAAGCATTGTATGGGTTGAAGCAAGCACCAAGAGCATGGTATTCAAAATTCGATAATTATCTCTACAAGTTGGGTTTCAAGAATGGTTTGGTTGATAGTAATTTATATGTTAAATCTATTGATGACAGTCAGACAGTTGTGGTTGTATATGTAGATGATATCATCTTTGCAGGCCAAAAGGATGAATTATGTAAGGACTTCGCTCAGAGAATGCAAGATGAATTTGAGATGTCCATGATTGGGGAACTATCTTATTTTTTAGGTCTGCAGATCAGTCAGTTAAAGAATGGATTCTTTTTATCTCAGACTAAATATGTGAAAGAAATGTTGAAGAAGTTCACAATGGAAGATTGTACACCAATGAGCACTCCAATGATGACAAGTTGCAAGCTAACCAGAGATGATGACTCTCCATCAGTTGACCACACTATGTATAGATCAATGATTGGAAGTCTTCTTTACTTGACTGCTACAAGGCCAGACATTCTACAGTATGTTTGCATGGTAGCTAGATATCAAGCTGGCCCAAAAGAGACACATGTCATAGTTGTGAATTTTTTTTTCAGATATCTGAAGGGAACTATCGACTATGGTCTTTGGTATGCAAAAAGTAAGGATCTGGAATTATCTTCTTATTCAGATGCAGATTGGGCAGGATGTGTTGATGATAGGAAGAGCACTAGTGGAGGCATTTTTTTATCTTGGCAGAAATTTGGTGGCTTGGCACAGTAAGAAGCAGGAGTCAGTGTCATTACCTACGGCAGAGGCAGAATACATTGCAGCTACCTCATGTTGCACACAGGTATTGTGGATGAAGCAGATGTTGAAGGATCTAGGCATTGAGTTAGAAAAACCTATTTCTATGTTTTGTGATAACACTAGTGCCACAAATATATCTAAAAATTCAGTTATGCACTCCAGGACGAAGCACATAGCCATTCGGTATCACTTCTTAACAGAGAAGGTCATAGAAGGAGAAGTTCAGTTAGAGTTTATTCCCACAGTAGAGCAGATTGCAGATATCTTCACAAAGCCACTTCCCAGAAGAACAGTTTGATTACTTGAGACAGAAGTTGGGAGTGATTATCCTCCCCAAGCATTGAGGAGCTTGGAGTGAGGGGGAGCAGTGTTTGATGGTTATATTTTTTTTTTGCTCCTTATGTAGGACTCAGGGGCAGTCCGTTGGTATTGTTCTGTGTTACTATGGTATTGAGTTTGTGTTTCTAGAGTGCCCATAGGATTGGGAAGATGCGGTGGGCACTCCTATGTGGTATATCCCTTTGTTCTTGTTGTCAAAGGGGGAGAAATATTTCATGCATAGAGTGAGTTGCCAACAATTCCAAAGGGGGAGATTGTTGCACTTTGGATTGTAATTGTCGGCAACTTAGACCAAGTTTGATGAGAGAGAGTGTCTGTGGATTTCTCTGATAGTGTGATCGAGTTTTTGATAATGTGGCAATGATTGATACTAGTAGTTTCTTGGTGAGTCATGAGAAGAAATTAAAGAAAGAGAAAGAAGAGAGAGAATCAGAAGAGAAAAGAAGAGAGAAAAAAGTGGGTGGGACCCACTGTGCCTAGGTGGCATGCCACCATGGCAGCCAGCCTGGCCGAGGGCCGCGGCACCATAGTGGCAGCCCCACATGGCCAACCAGCCTGGCAGAGGGCTACGGCACCATAGTGGCAGCCAGCCATATGGCCAGCCGCATGGCACAGCAGCAGGCAGCAGGCCCACTGTCGCATGCCATGCACCAAGCACAGCTACAGGCAGCAGGCCCGCAAGGCAGCATGGCCGATGCCCCTAGCCGCTCCTCAACATGCCCATGTGCATGGCCCTTGGTTGCCCAGATCCTATTCGACATAATGTCTAGAGAGAGAAAATGAGGCCGGTTAGAGAGAAGCACCTCTCGGGTAGAAAATCCGCTACAGGGTTGTTTAATGAAGCATTTCGGTTACATAGGTGATTTCCAGGTATGTCAAGGGCATTTTCAGCAAGTAACAAAGAAGAAGATCTGAAATCGGCCGTCTAAAAGCAGCCATGTCGTCAAGATCCAGATCGGATGGATGAGATTAAGGCGGGCTATGGTGTGACTTATCTGACACGTCAAGATTCTCCCGTGCGTGTTCTCATTGGACAGAGGCAAGTTAATACAGTGCACCGCGTCATTTGAAGGGGTATCCTTGATTCTGTGTTGTGCACATATGGTATAGAGCTGTGCGGATCTCAATCTAACGGCATCTATTAGCGCCGATTTTCAGTGACGCAAATTATGCGGATCTAACGAACCAAGAGCAATCCCGC
Source organism: Protea cynaroides (assembly GCA_028583415.1). NCBI lineage: Eukaryota > Viridiplantae > Streptophyta > Magnoliopsida > Proteales > Proteaceae > Protea > Protea cynaroides. The sequence continues at coordinate 21,417,036 of CM053275.1, read as the reverse complement.
CTTTTCTTCTCAGATCTGATGGCAAAAATTATTGATTCTCTGTGCGCCAATAAGAACGCGAGAACGCATCGGCGGCGCGGGTATGGTGCGGCGCGGGTATGCGGTTATGAAAGGAAAGATTCTCTTTCCTTATCTGTGATTGACCGAACTTCAAACTGCCATATCTTCTTCATCCGAGCTCCAAATCAGTCCGTTCAAGTTGCAGTTTCCATATTTTTGGATGCTCTACCTATTGGGTGCCGTTGAGAGTCGAATTAGGGCTGAGAAAAATTGAAAAGTGTGCTTTGAAGTTGCAGAGAAGGATTTTCTAGGTTTTCGTGTCCTGTGGGATGATTCATTACCATCTACCTCTTCTCTGCTCATCAATGGATTGTTGAATCCCTATGAGAGGTTGGTAGACTGTTTATTTTTTCATTTATGGTGATTGTAGAGGAGATTAGAAGCCTATGATCAAGATGAGCTCTATGAATCAAGCTTTACTGTCATTGAAGGCTGTTCAAGGTTTCTCCAAGCAGTGTGGAGCTTCAAAAATTATTGCTGGCCATTCAAGAAATTGGTTGTGAGATTTTCTCATTCTCTATCTTTTTAAATGTTTTCTATGCACTGTATGCTAATATAGGTGAAAAGAAAAAGTAGAATACCTGTCTAGTTTGTGGGTTTCATTGTAGGGTAATTCTTATAAGCCCCAAAAATATTTTATTTGTGGTGTGTTCAGTGGGTGCTGGACATTGGCTTTAAGCCTGGATTCTGGCATTGTTACGCCCTCTCAGTTTTATGCTGGAAAATTCTAGGGTTAGTATCCTTATCTGTAAGAGACTAAAAGTTGAGTATTGAGTAAGTACGGAGCCCGTGGGGTATTACTCCATGGACTAGCCATCACATACTGTGGTGGTAAACTACGTAATATCTTTGTATTCTTTGTGTTTGCTTTCTGATATATTTTGGAGTGTGCGGAATGGTTTGTTGGATGGGTGTGTATATTTGGTAGACCTGGCCATTGAGTGGTAGCGAGGTGGATTTGCATACGCTTGTGTGTATTGACAAATCAGATATCCAACAGCTCTGGGTAGCATTGAATTTATCAGGAAAAAGTTTCAGAGACTGATTCACCCCCTCTCAGTGTCATATCATGTTCATCAGAAATGTGCCATATCCTGGTTTGAGTTTTCGTCTTCCACACAATTCTATTTTTTTTCCACACGTTCATTCATTAGTCTCAGATGGTTCATAATGAAAGATTAATGTGGATATATATTTCTTTTCTTTGCTTGTGACTACCAAATGCCAAGATACTATTTTTTTTTCTTGACTTTCCTTGACTTCCAAAAACAGCCTAATGTAGATGACTTCTGGGAGTAATTTCACGATTTAAGAAGTTGTATATAGATATAGGTTGGGTTCATCATGTTTGGGTTGGTGGTGGAAGGGGACGAATATATTGTTTTCTAGTTCTGTACACTTTGATTCTTAAAATATAATTATCTTAATTTGTTGGAACCTTGGCCAGATTGAGTAGTGCGGAGTAAGTACAGAGTGTGTTGTCATTGTTGGCAACCTTGGCTGAGTAATGCTGAGGAGAGAGAATGTTTGAGGCCCCTCTGATGTGGCATTGGGCCCCAATGCGGCCCTACAGATGATGTGGCATAACATTTGATGAGAGAGTCTATTAGAAGAGAGAAAATGAAGAAAGAGGAGAGAGAAAGAAGAGAGAGAACGAAGGAGAGGGAGTAGTAGGGACCAGGTGGGTCCCACCTGAGGTGGTTAGCCACCTTGACAGCTTTGCTAGCCAGGCTATACAGTATCACACCCAACACGCCATGTGCAAAGCAGCAGAGCCAGCCGTGCGCAAAGCAGCAGAGCTAGCCGCGCACACAACAGCATAGCACCACTGCCTGGCAGTAGGACCATGTAGCAGCAGCAGTTGGCTCCCACAAGCCCACAAGGCTCGCAGGGCCTAGCCGCTAGAGTGCCTCTCAAGCCTCCGCAAGGCTTGCCCCGCATGCGCATCAGATGTTCGATCATTTGCCATAGAAAAACACCCCTCGGACACCCTACTGGAAATAAAAGAGCTTACAAGGCGTTACCACACATTCTCAGGGGTATTTTGGTCCATCAGAATATAGAAGATCCAAAATGAACGGAAATGATCCACGCTGCCAAGATTCCAATCCGGAGGCCAAGAAATAAGCGGGATACAATGGTGTGCAGACGTTGCGTTAGATGCTCCCGCGCGAGTTTTGATTTGTTAGTTGTAGTTTAGAGCAATGGATCGCGCCGCACTATATTTGTTCGGTGATTCAATGCATTGCGCATGCATAGTGGTTATGCATGGATCCTGATCCAGTGGCTAGGATCTCCGCCGATCACGCATGAAGGATGATGCAGATCCAACGGCTGTGATGAAATCCTGCTTTTACCTGACAGATCCAACAAACGTTGTTCAAGATTCTTGGATCCCCCAATCTGAACTCGACAGTGGACCTGTTGTGTCCGTGGGATAGCGGTTATTGCGCTTTGCGACTCACGGTTATATCTTCAAAATATTCCATTTAGAATGATTTGGGTGGCTGGACTTTGGATGGCCATATCTCGGCCATCCGATCTCGGATTTGGGTGATTCAAATTGCTCTGAACTCGTCTTTTTAAGGTCTATCAACCTGCAACAGTAAAATAGGGTTTTGGAGTGAGAAATTTCAGTTTTTTAAGAAAAGAAGGCTTTTGAGCCTCATTTTTGTAAAAACCATCTTTACCTACCTCTCTTTAATGTTAATGGTTATATGAAGCATGAGAGAGGTAGTGTGAGCTATTTTTTATGAGTTGTGGATGTTTTATGTGTGTGAGGGTTGTTGAAAGAGTGCCAACACTTGTGAAAGCTTGAAGATATTCATCTACCATTACTGAAGAACTTGGGGAGACCAAATGGTGAACACCACTCAGTCCTGAGCATGCTGGGAAGTTAACCACTCATACAAGCCCTATTTATTTGTACCAATACCATATGGAAAGGGATTGTAATATCTATTTAACAAATACATTATAATCAATCAAGTTGGGGGCTTGACAAGAATGAGGGTTGTTGCCTAGGACTCAGTTGCAGCTAAGAATGTGGTTGATGTTGTAGCATCTGGGTTGTAGGTACAACCATAGCATTAAAGTAGTGTATTAGGTGTATTACGAAACCCTGGTTAGGGTATTGCCCCGTGGAGTAGCCATCACATTGTGTGATAGGTGACCACGTTACATAGTGTGTCATGTGGATGTGGATGTGGATGTGTTTGCTTGTGTTGTGCATTTAAAATGCATGGATTGCAGGTCTAAGTGTACGCACTTAGTAGGCCAAGCCTCTGGTATGGATACCTATAGGTGTGTGACATGGTGTGTTACATGAAATATGTTAACAGGACTAATTTTGATTAACCACCCCAGTCAGCTCAAGGCAGCAAAGTGTTAACAGACAGCTCTTGGCAGTAGTGTGTGTTTTGGTTGGACAGACTTCACAGAGTTGGGAGGAATTTTAGTGATCACTGATTCACCCCTCTCAGTGTCAACCTGGGAATCACATAATTTGAAAAGTTTAAAAGTAATCTATTTAATCCTTGTTACCGAAAATGAGATGTGGTTTGACTTACAGCGGAATTGTAATTAACAATGATTTGCTTATGACCCCCATTTGAAAATGATCATAAGGTTCAATTTTTGTTTTAGGTTAACAAACGAGGTTCAATTCTGTAATAAACTCCACAGATATTGAAAAGTGTGGCCATATTGCCTTACTAAAAAACAATTTTTGTGGGGGCAAAGTGGGGCCATGTTGCATTACTTGAACACACTATTTTTTTTTTCAAAGTGAACCCACTTTGAAAATATGGTTCAATTTTTTATTTTCTTTTTGCAAGTTGGCGACCTTGTACTTGCTTGTTTGATCTTATAAGTCAACCATGACATCTTTGAGAGCTTCATTAATGAGGTCATCATCAACTCACTTAACATTTAAAATGTAACGCCCCCAGCTCATGGTTTAGGGCCAGAAGGGTCACATGGAGAATCTTTCAGGTAACAATGAGGACCATTGAATGCTCAATACGCATAAATACCACATAACAATAAATATCAGAAAGTATAGTGTACCATTTTTTTTCTTTAACAAACACTCATCCACACTCATATTTATAAATGTCTAATGCACTATCTGGTGACAGAATAAAAATACATACAACGTCATGCTCAAAGGTTTACACAAAATTGTTCTCTTAATTACAATGACTAAGTTTCATTCAAAAACTTTATTAAAATAACATGAAGGATCCTATGGATTCAAGTGCTTCCCTTTTTAGGGATTTGTTCTTCAGACTCTAACGTAGGCTCATGGTTTTTATTATCTTCCTCTGAAACATTGATTAATTCAGTGAAGAAAAATTATGTACTTACACAACAAGCAACACAAATATTCCACATAACAAATAAAAGACATCAATTAGCAAAAACATAACAAGACAAGAACAAGCAGATTCATGGACATCTAAGCACAAGTAAAAAAGAACAATAATATAAAGAAAAACAAATATTAATAAATGCCATAAGGAGCAAACCTAGTAATTAATTCCATATGTCATAGGTTTGGGGTTTGTGCTTGCTGCAATGCTCACAATTAGTTGGAGCCATGATTTGTACAATTTATCGTGAGGTCTTTAAGATGATCAGGCTATCATGGGGTCCTTAAGCGGGACAGGCTAACCATCACACATCTCTACTCATTACCTAACCCCTTAATGAGAAGGGGGCAGCAAACACGGAATTCTAACGTTTATTTGTATTTATTTCTAACTTATATCATCCTACATTTTTTGAGTTTACTAGCTTGGTGCTAATGGCTTATCTAATTCTTTCATTACATATACCAACACATTGTCTCATTGTCTCATTTTCCATGTAGTCATTTGCATTCTTACAATACACATTCCACATAAAATCATACATCATTATTCACAAAACATTGTATACCATAACTCACATTATCACATAAAATAACAAACAACAAGTGTAAGTAAATAATTTTTCTCACCTCAATAATGGCCGAACTTAAGATTCCAAAATACTGTCAAACTACGCTCTACTGAAATAGATTTCGCGGAAAACTAGCTATATCTGATCTTGGTTGGCCTTTCACCCCTAGCCACAAGTCATCCCCGTATTTTGCCACATACGTGGGTTCGGTCCTCCAAGGCCTGTTAGAGCTCTCTTCAACCTGCTCATGGCTAGATCGATCAGTTTCGGGTCAAATAGGAAGAACTAGAAGATTCCACCTCTGGAAAGTGCCTACACCTAATGGCTTAAGCTGCTGTTCCCATTTAATAATAATTTATTAAATGGTAGTGTTACCTACATAGTATAAATTTTATTACAACCCTTTTTATTATCATTTAATAATAATTTATTTTTAATAAGACTTCTATTACGTACTCAAGATTAATATTCAAGAAAGACTATAGTCGGTTAGTTTGTTAATAGGTTGTTAATATATTGTTAGATTTGTAACTGAATATGTAGAATGAGTATAAATAGAAGTAAGGAGAAGAAGAGTGTATGAATGAAAATGTTAAGTCCTTCCTCTGTAACTGGAGCTACCAACCCTCGAAGTAGGCTTTCTGTACCCTCTCCCTCTGTAATACTTCTCCTTCCTTGTAATTCTTGTTTCTTGTATATCAAACACTGCATCAACTTTACACACTCTCTCCTCCCCCTTCGATTTTTCTTTCTTTTTCTTTCTTCTCCTTATTTTTCTCCCCATTGTATTTTCCAAGTCTCTATCTTATCCTATCTCTTGGTTTCCTTTTCAATTTCTCTCTTCCGACTTCCTCTCTAATATGCTTCTCCTTATTTATTTATTATTTTTTCCTTCATACTTATCTCTCTCTCTCTTCCTCTTTCTTCTATAAGGAATTTTTGTTTCAAATCTCTTTCTCTCTCTATCTCTGTAACAACTCTTAAATTCCCCGTCTTTCCTTTTCTTCTGGTCCCGCTTTTGCAACTTCGTTTCGTTTTTTTTATAGTTATTGCCATGAACAGATAAATAGTAGAGAGTATAACAATAACCTCCTCCTACTCATTTCTCTATCTTATATTCTCATCGGAATTACTAACGGAATACAAAGAAAAAGAAACAGTAAATAATACCTGAATCACCAGCACCTATTTTATCTCCTTTCTTATCTCCTTGTTTTTTTTTTTTTTTTTTCCTAATCCTTTTGAAACACTCCCTTATTTTAGATTTCTCTCTCTTATATCACCTTCTTGAGTGACGGATGCTTAGTTATAAGTTTTTTTTTTTCCTATTTGAATAACATGACACCTCATCCCCCACGTTTCCCCTTATCCTGAGATACTTTTTATCTCTAACCGGCCTCCTTTTTCTCTTGTGGATTTAGATTGTCATTGTTATTTGTTCTTTTTTTTTAAACACTTGCCACTTCCTACTTCCTTTCTTACACGATTCTGGGTTTTTTTTTTTTTTTAAACACTTGCCACCTCATGCTATATGTGGTACTCTCCCCTTCCTTTTAGTAACAAAATACAACAATTAAAGATGCATATAAAATGTAGGTAATATATAAATCTTATATTTAATATAATTAAAAATAATAATAAAATACAATATATTTACAACACATATTACAAATAAAATAATAATATAATATGATGAACTTGATATGACACTAAGAGGGGGGATGAATCAGTGTCTGAAATTTTTACTCTATAATTTCACTGTTGCCCAGAGTTGATAGAGATTTAATTTTTCACACATACACAAGCGTATGCAAATCTACCTCGATAACACTCAGTGGCCAGGTCTACCAGATTTGCACACCCACCCTGTAAACCATTCTATGCACTCCAAAATATACCAGAAAAATAAAACAATGAACGCAGGGATATTACGTAGTTCACCAACACAGTGTGTGATGGCTAGTCCATGGAGTGATGCCCAACGGACTTTGTATATACTCAATACTGAGCTTTTATTCTCTAACAAGACAAGGATACTAACCCTAGGTTTTTTCAACATAAAACTGAGAGGGCAAACAATGCCAAGATTCAGGCTTAACAGCCAGTGTCCAGCACCCACTGAATACACCACACTTAGCCCACACCTACAAGAAACAGATAATAATTTTTAGATTTATAGAATTGCCTTACAATGAAACCCACATTTAGCTAGATATTCAACAACTTTTACTTATGCTAGCATACAATATACTGAAAACATAAACAGATAGGGAATTGAAAAATCTCACAAACAATGCTTTCGAATGGCAAACAATATCTCTGAAGCTTTACATTGCTCTCAGGAACTCTTCAACAGTCTTCAATGATGATAGAGATTGATTCATAGAGTACACCTTACTCACCGACTTCTAATCTCTGCCACACAATCCATAATCACCATGAATATAAAAATAAAAGCTCTACTGACCTCTCAAAGGGATTTAGCACTCCATTGTTGTACAGAGAAGAGGTAGTTGGTGATTGATCACTCCCACAAGGCATAATACGCTATAAAACCTTCTATCTACCTTCAAAAAACTCTTTTTATTTTTTTAGCATTTTTATGACTCCCAACACGCCCAATGAATAGAGGAGCCAAAAATATGGAAACTGCAACTTGAACGGGCTGATTTAGAGCTCGGATGACCCATTTATGGCGGTTTGAAGTTCAGCCAATAAAATCATTCTAAATGGAATCTTTTAAGGCCTTACCATATGCCGCGATGCACAATTGCCAAGCCGCCGTGCTGCATTGTCGAGTCACCATTAGTTGATGGGGAATCTGCACAATTGTCCGTTGGATCAAAAGCAAAAATGTGGGATTGGACCTGTGCCGTCAGATCAGCTAATCAGTGTAATGCGGCGATCGGACAAGCTCTCTTCCACTAGATCAGAATCCGTTTGCTTCTATGCCATATGTGCGCACCACATAATCGAGGCTTTGATTCAATATGACGCAACCCAATATTTTAACTTACCTCCAGGCAATCAGCGTGTGCGCGATAGAATCTGACGCGACCGTCACGACGCATGAGATCCCTCATTTCTTTTAACCGTTCGCTCAGAATCCAACTATCGTGGCTTCATTCCTGCCTTAGATCTTGGATCACCGCTTTTATAACTTTCCGAAATCACCCCTGAGAACGTTTAAAAGGGCCTCTGTAACCATCAATATCATATAACAAAACCGATAGGATGTAATTCTGGCCAAGAAAACTTCTCTCTAGAATGCATTAAGGAATTTCTTCAAACATATGGTATGTGCTAGCTGGGGGAAGCATTGCCAGGGCTATTCACATGGCTTGTGGGCCTGTTGCCAAGGCATGCCTGTACTGCTTTGCTGGGCTGCCTTTCTGCGGGCCTTGGCAGTGTGCCTTGCGGCTGGCCATGTGGCTGGCCTGCCATGTGGGGCTACCACTGTGGTGTCGAGGCCCTCGGCTAGGCTGGCTGTTACGGTGGCATGCCACCATAGAATAGTGGGTCCCACCCATAATTTCTCTCTCCTTTTTCTCTCTCTTTATCCTCTGTCTTCATTTAAGCCTCCAAAAGATGCGGTTCATTCTTCAGACGATGCCCACAACACCAGAATTTTTATCACATACATCGCCAGTGGGACACCCGTAGTGTAAGACCCGCACTCCGTAAACCCAGTCTAAACCTTGGTTTTATGTCATAGTAGGTCTGTCGATCATCACCGAGCCAGACGGGACGAGCGGATGACAAACAGGTATGAAATCGGATCAAAAATGGTATAATAATCATCATTTTATGTTGACCGGTCAATGGTACCGGTCTTGGTACCGGTCGACCGGTCAGCTCTGCGCAGCTGACTGGGGAGATCTGGAATTTGATCTCTACGGGTCCCACTTTTCTAAACCCTAATACCTGGACTTTCCTAATTCTAATAGGGTTACTAAACCCTAATCTTAGCCTATATAAACACTCTTAAACCTCCTCAAATCCTTTCCATTATCTCTCACTAACCCTAGAGAGGAGGAGGAGGTTGGAAAGGAGAGGAAGTTAGGAAGAAGAAGAAGGTGCTGCCATTACCGTTCGACGACGCTCACGTTACGCCAGTCAACGGTAAGCGTCTTAACCACTCTTCTTACCCTATGACTCTAGGATAGTTGTATGGGTGGACCAATACCATGCGATGTAGGTATTGATATAAAACCCTAACTGGACCTTAAAACCCTAATTTGCCGTCAAACCCTAGATTTGAGTTTCGAGATGATATTCATCGAAATAAGACTTGAATGAGTTGGGGATAACTCTAACTCAAAGATTAGACTTAGAATGGATAGGAGAAACCCTGAAAATCCAAGGAGATCGATCGACGACAGTCGAAAAATCATGTGTATGGTCTTCCGGAGACATACCGGTCGACCATACCGGTTGCTAGTTTGCTCACAGAGCTGCAACCGGTATGTTGCGACCGGTCAGCTCTGAAAGGCTGGTTTTGGACTTTGTTGGTTTTCAACCAACATGAAACCCTAAGAAAAATATTCTAATGAAACCCTAATAATATTGTAGGACTTTGTGACTTTCCATTTAGATCTTGCGACGTGGAGCAAGCTAACAAACGAGCGTCAGGTATGGGAATCTGACCTAAACCTAATAATTAATGGACAGTAAATCTTTGTTAATCACCTGAATATATATGCTGTGATGTTTGTGCATATTCACATGCCATCATTTACTTTCAGTTATTATTGTTGTTCATGCATTGATAGGATGTGATTGTTAGGCATGTGATTGTTTTCGTTAGTGTGTGGAGTGAGGCATGAAGCCTGGGATCATTCCTCACACTGGCACCTTTTTGTAGTATTCTATCTTAACATGCTTGGTACGGGTGGGGCATCAGGGGAAGGTCGTGGTACGGTGGTCTCCGATATTGATGCTGGCCTGGCCATGGTGATGTGGCACTGTGGTCTCCGAGGTCGACGCTGGCTTGTCCACGATGCTTTAGCTCTATCTCTATGCCGTAGGGAGTTATGTTGGGATAGGGTCTACCTGCGTATTGTTCTATCCTAGTGAGTTAGTTGCGGATAGGGTATCAGGGGAGGTACGGGTATGCCTTAGCTCTATCTCTATGCCGTAGACGGCTGTGCTGGGATAGAGCATACATTGTTGACATCTAGGATTGGTTAGTTGCGAGCCCAGTTTGCAAGCCCTGGCCAGTAGGGGCTTAGGTACTGGTATGGGTAGAGCATCAAGGGAGGTACGGGGATATCTTAGCTTTATCTCTATTCCATGATGGGTGCATGTGGGCCAATGGGGGTGTGATCCATGAGGTGCCACACACTCGTGTATAGAGGTACGGGGGCCACCAAACCTTTCTATAGCACATTGCAAACTTAAACCAGACCACAGCATAAAATGATTGTTACTCATGCAAAATATTGTGAAACTGTCTGATTGTCTTACTGAGCTAAGTTGTGAGCTCACCCTTTGTATATACATTATTTTTAGATGTTTATGCAGGATACACGGTGGATGACTATATGAACGCTCCGGCGTATGGTGATGTTGTTGCTCTGGGTGTACATGCAGGAGAGGACGAGCATGACGCTTCATGCGAGTGCCCTTTCTGCGTGTACCTGTGATTGATTTTATTTATTTGTTTCAGTTATTTTCGATTGACTTTTAAAAAGATGTAATGATATTATATTTTATGATTGGATTTGAATAATGGGATATTTTATTTAAATTATCAATAGATACTCAGTTTATTCTATTTAAAAACTTTTGTTGTATTATTTATATTCTGATTGTGGTTACGTGCAATGGGTTTGTATGAGTGGACACGGTCTATTCGAGATCCTGGTGTGAACCGTTGGTTCAATGACGGTTTACTCACACCATTCTGGTTGGTTCAGAATTGGGGTGTGACAACTTGGTATCAGAGCCCTCGGGCTCTATCCACAGACCATATTGCACTTAACTAAGTCGATGAACTGAGTTAGAAAAAATTTAAAAATTTTAATATAGACACACCCTGAGCATTGTTTGATACCTGAGACTGATTAAGAAAGAGTATAATATACTGTATTAAATATGAAATTTTAATGATACCCATGCACTAGTTAGGAAAAACCATAAAAACTTTCATTAAATAGAAAATGAGTATCAAATGAAATAGTGCTATAGGGTACAGTTCACAAACCGGACAGTTACCCTGTTATATAAACAGTCAAAAGAGAAGAAAATAAAATGGACAATCATGGGGTAGGGGGCCTAGGAGGAATAGGGTCCGCTATGTCATAATCTCGCTCGTAAGTGACCCTAAGCCAGTGTACCTGGTCCTGTGTCACCCGTAGGCTACGAGCCAGACGTCCCAACTACTGACCCATCTCTCGCTGAGACTCTAGGATGACCCTCTGAGTGTCCCTGATCTCAGTGAACATGGTCAACACTGGGTCTGGAGGGGGATGAGACGGTCCAGCTGCAGATGTAGATGGTGGTGTTGCAGGTGTAGGCTGGGGAGATGGCGCTGGTACACCTTCTGCCCTATCCTCGTCATCATCACTCTTGGCCTCTGTTGCATAGGCCGTATTGGCTGTTGCTGCTGCGGCTGCTACCCTCCTGAGTGGGCGAGGGCTAGCCTCCAACTCGTCATCGCTAACTGGCAGATTATCCATCTGCATCCTCAGAATGGCATCCCAATCGATGTTGGAGGTCATGGTGTCCTCCACTGTCACCTCGCCTCTCATACTCACTCCTAGGCGACGCAGAAGAGATGTGATGAGACATCGGTATGGGAGGTTACTGGCCTGGTCGGCCAGAGTCGCCTGATGCATGGTCTGGATGATGAGGTAAGGGAGAGAGACCGGCTCCCCTGTGCAGACGCAGTAAGTGATGTACTGAGTGAGCTGAGATAACTCACTATAGTGGCCGCTCTGAGGCACAATGTTGTGCTGGATGATGCGACTATAAACTCGAGCTAGGGGCTTCAGCCTAGTCGCCTTCATAGGAGCCCCAGGATTTAGGATCTGCTCTGCTATCTCTCTGCGTAGGTCCTCGCTCAGATAGCCCTTCACCTTTGGAGGTCAGTACACTAGGTCTCCATCATTGGGTACTCCCAGCAGGTCAGCCAATCGGTGAGTGTCGAAGGAGATATGGACACCCTTGACGTAGCTGGAGATGCGCAAGTCCCTACCCTGATTGGGATCATTGACATCCCCATGAAGCTCCAGGTTAGCATAGAAATGCTTAACCAAGTTGGGACGAGTGGTCTCTGTGTACGAGATGACAGGCACCCACCCAAGCGCGTCAAAAGCTGCTCGCACATCGAACCTGTCCAACTGTTCCAAGTTAACTCGCCGTCCAGATTCGATGTTTTTGCTATCAAACCAGGGGAAACGAGCTTGTGCCGCCTCAGAACAGAACCACAGTTCATCGAGCTGTGGAGCTGGTGGCTGAGGAGCGCGCACGCTCGAGCCATGAGGACGCTTTCCAAGGCACGTCGTGGAGCTATTTAAACTGCAAAACAAAATAAAACGAGAAGAAAAAGGTTAGAAATTATCGAAATTTCGACAGCATAACGACAGTAATTTGGGAAAAAGCCTCAAACTCACCCAAAAACTTGGGGATGAGGACTTACGTAACCCCCACACTCTTCAACAAATCAATCACAGGCAATTACAACAAGAAATTTCAGAATTTTTGGAAAACCTAGGTTAAAACTTGTAAAAATTTGATTTTTAGGAAAACCGATCGGTGGAACCTCAAATTGGTTGAGGGCTTTTGCTCTTAGGGGTCCCTAAACCCTTTCTAATCCGAAGGAAAAGAGTTCCTACGGTTAGAATCTCTCAATCAAAGAAAAACCTAGAATTCTAGGTATAGACAACATGGAGAAATTGTAAAAGTTGTTAAGAGAGAAAAGACGTACCTGGAGACGATGTGTTGAGTCTGGATCGGAAGGAAATCACTCCCAAGATGACCGATCGGACTGTAGCAACTCGGAATCCAGAGGAGAATCGCCACCGGAGGAGAGGAAGGAAATAAAAGTGAGAGAAATCTCACTTTTCACTATTTTAAAAGCATTTCTGGGTATACCGGTCGATATACCGATCGACCGGTACCCCTCCAGGGCTGCGACCGCTATGTCTCGGTCAGAATTTATATTCTGACCGGTCGACTATACCGGTCGCAACTTTCCTACAGAGTGTCAACCGGTACCCCAAAGGAGACTACGACCGCTATGTCTCGGTCAGAATGAAAATTCTGACCGGTCGCACAGTGTTCTACAGTGGTGCGACTGGTATGTTGTGACCGGTCAGCACCAGAACAACCAGGAAAATGTTGTAAATTTTTTTTATTTTTATATATTTTTTATTTTTTTTATTTTGTAAATTGAAATGTTAAATTTTGACTATCTCGCCTTAGATTGTTCATGACTAACACCACTACCATTCTTCTCATGTGTTATGTCGTCTTCCCAGATCTAAACTGAACAGTCTGAAATGGTAGGCGGAAACGGTCGTAGATGTCAAAAACGTCACCAGGCTAGGATGCGCCTCGAAGAAGAAGAACAGGTTGAACCAGGCCATGTTAGAGAGCCAAGCCCGAAAGTTGAGGAAGAACAGGTCCCAAGGGTACCGACAAATTTACCTGGGCCACCTCACAGGAATTCTGAGACCATCATTACAAATCTGGTCTATCAGATGCAAGCTCAGCAGAAAGCATTCTTGAGCGAGATGTTGAAGATGTTCAGGCCACCGGGTCCTGTTCCCACTGAAGGTACGCCTGAGTCTGGAGGGAATAATACTACACAGCCAATGCATGGTAGTACAGGGCTGATGGGTCAAGCCCAGAATGTACCACCACCGCACCAGTTCCCATCGTCTTTTGCTTATCAGGGAGCCTACCCGTATCCACCACCATGGTACGGAATGAATACACAGGGGCAACATGATCTGAGTCGAGCGGTGGACAGATTCCTAAAGTTGAAGCCTTCTTCATTCACAGGTAAGACCGGGAAACCATTGTGGCCAGCACAGTGGGTTGTAGAAATGGAGAATAATTTCCGACTGATGACTTGTACAGAGGATGAAAAGGTCCTGTTTGCCACTCATATGCTGAAGGAAGATGCGAATGCTTGGTGGAATTCCTCATGAGAATATCTGGAGACAAAGCATACACAGGTGGATTGGGAAGTGTTCAAGGTTGCCTTCTTCGATAAATATTTTTCGAAGAGTTTCAAAGATCAGATGGAGAAGGAGTTCCTTAATCTACAACAGTCTCAGTCGACTGTGGATGCTTACCAGCAGAGGTACGAGGAGTTATTTTTCTTCGCACCAGCAAGTATGCAAGAAGAAGAGACCAAGACACGTAGGTTCACCATGGGACTGCGTGGAGGCATCAGAGAGCATATATTGGGTCTGGACAAGAAAATTTACAATGAGGCTCTGCAAGTTGCAAGAGTGATAGAATTCAGTCAGAGGGACAACTTCTTTGCATAGAACAGAGGAGTGAAGAGACCCGCTATTGAGAGTTCGGGTGGCGATAACAATAGACCTTTCTGCCCATACAGGGCTCAGACCGCTACAGTGCCTGCAAGGAACAATACGGCACCACCTGTGCCCCAGTTCGCTGGACACAACCCAAACATTAAATGTTTCAACTGTCAGCAAGTGGGTCATATTGTAAGGACCTGCACTCTACCGAGGAAGCAACCTCCCCAGCAAGGAAAAGTATTTACGGTCACTACCGAAGAGGCAGCCGCATCACCTGATGTGGTCACTGGTACGACTCTATCCCTTACTATTTAGCTTACTATTTCATTATGTGTGTGAGCATGTAGAACTAAGGGACAATAAAATTTCAGGAATTGTAAATGTAGCTGGTATACCTGCCAGAGTACTCTTTGACTCTGGAGCCACGCACTCCTTTGTTTCTATTTCCTTTGGAAAGTGAATGGAGTTACCAATCAAGCACTTGAACCCAAGCTTGATAGTTCGCTCTCCGCTAGGAGTCGAAGTGGCTTTGACTGAATATTATGGGCCATGTACAGTATGTATTGAGGGTCGAGACTTAGAAGCAAGTTTGGTACTACTCGAGATGGCAGACTTTGATGTCATCTCGGGAATGGATTGGCTAAGCCATCATTCAGCTATCCTATTATGTGGTGAAAGGAAGCTTATGCTTACAGACAAAAAGGGAAAGGAGTATAGCTTCACTGGGATCAAGTTACCTAGGAAGCGGAAGCTGATCCTCTCCGCCCTAAAAGCTAAGCAATGCTTAGAGAAAGGGGGAGTGGGGTATCTAGTATCTGTAGTCGACATCACGGCGGAGTCACACAAGCTGGAAGATATAGATGTGGTTCGAGAGTTCCCAGATGTGTTTCCAGAGGAACTCCCAGGTCTACCATCGGACAGGGCTATAGAATTTGTGATAGACCTTATGCCAGGTTCGGCGCCGGTGTCTAAAGCACCATACAGGATGGCCCCCTACCAAGTTAAAGGAGTTGAAGACCCAGTTACAAGAATTGCTGGATAAGGGTTTCATACGACCTAGCATATCACCTTAGGGAGCACCTGTACTATTTGTCAAGAAGAAGGATGGAAGTGTACGGCTATGCATTGACTATCGTGAACTGAACAAGTTGACGATCAAGAATCGGTATCCTTTGCCTAGAATCGACGATCTGTTCGATCAATTATAGGGTGCAAAGGTTTTCTCAAAGATTGATCTCCGATCGGGGTATCACCAACTGAAGATCAAGGCTGGAGATATTCCGAAGACTGCTTTTAGGATGAGGTATGGGCATTATGAGTTTCTAGTAATGTCATTCAGGTTGACCAACGCCCCAGCGTCATTCATAAAACTAATGAACCGAGTGTTTCATGATATGTTGGACACTTCGGTCATCGTATTCATCGATGACATATTGGTCTACTCAAAGGACATGGAGGCTCATACAACACATTTGAAGGAAGCCCTACAAGGCTGAGACAGGAGAAGCTTTATGCTAAGTTCAAGAAATGCGAGTTTTGGATGAAGGAAGTGGCCTTCTTGGGCCATGTAGTATCTGAAGACGGTATCAAGGTTGATCCAAGTAAGATAGCTGCTATAGTAGGATGGGAAGCACCAAAATCTGTTGCAGAGATTCGTAGTTTCCTTGGGTTGGCTGGTTATTATAGAAGATTCGTGGAGGATTACTCCAGGATCGCTGTTTCACTCACCAAAATGACCAAGAAGGGAGAGAAATTCATATGGACAGATGAGTACGAGAAGTGCTTTCAGACTTTGAAGTCAAGACTAGTCTCTGCACCTATCTTGACCATCCCAGAACCAAGCGTACCGTTTACTTTATATACAGATGCTTCAGCGTTGGGTATTGGGTGTGTATTGATGCAAAGAGAATAGGTGATTGCTTACGCATCAAGACAGTTAAAGGAGCATGAGAATAACTATTCTACATATGATTTGGAGCTAGCAGCGGTTATACATGCAATCAAGACTTGGAGACACTACTTGTATGGTGAGAAGTTTCAGATTAAGTCAGATCACAAGAGTTTAACTTATCTCTTCACTCAGAAGGATCTGAATATGAGACAGAGGAGATGGCTGAAGTTATTAAAAGATTATGATTGTGACACCAGTATCATCCGGGTAAAGAAAATGTTGTAGCTGACGCCTTAAGCAGAAAATGGGTATCGAAACCTGAGGCAGGACCAAGTACAAATGTTGCATTATGTGCCGCAGCCTCAAGTTCAATTGAAGGCGATGAAGAGTATATAATAGAGACTGCAGAAGATCCAGTCGAGCAAGGCTTAATTCATAAGTTCACCATGATGTTCGCAGCTTTGAAGATCTCCCCGGATCTAGTTGATGAAGTCAAGGTAGCAATCCTACAGGATCCACATCTC
Source organism: Protea cynaroides (assembly GCA_028583415.1). Classification (NCBI taxonomy): domain Eukaryota; kingdom Viridiplantae; phylum Streptophyta; class Magnoliopsida; order Proteales; family Proteaceae; genus Protea; species Protea cynaroides. Next base: position 21,400,120 of record CM053275.1, on the reverse strand, counting down.
AAGACAGTGCAAGAAGACTTAGAAAAGGGTACGAGAAATTCTGACTTTACCTTGGATTCAGACAAGGTACTCAGGTATCGCGGACGGTTATGTATACCTGAGAGTGAAGACTGCAATATCATAGATCGAGTTATGACTGAAGCTCACTACACTCCATATTCGCTACATCCAAGAAGTACCAAAACGTACCATGATTTAAGAAGACTATATTGGTGGAGGGGTATGAAAGCAGATATAGCTCGTTTTGTGTTCCAATGTCTGAATTGTCAACAAGTTAAAGCAGAAAGGCAGAGACCCATAGGTTTACTACAGCCATTACCAGAACCTGCATGGAAGTGGGATTATATCACCATGGATTTCGTCATTGGCCTACCTTTGACACCAAGGTCAGTGGATGCAGTTTGGGTTATAGTCGACCGACTCACCAAGACAGCTCGATTTATTACGGTCAGACCTCAGTATACCATGGAGAAGCTGGCCAAGTTGTATGTTGATAATATAGTCAGACTTCATGGCGTCCTAGAGAGTATAGTATCTGAAAGAGATCCCCATTTTACATCAAAGTTATGGGAAGGATTACAGAAAGCTATGGGAACCAAGTTGAAGTTTAGTAAAGCTTTCCACCCTCAGACAGACGGGCAGTCAGAAAGGACTATTCAGATTTTAGAAGACACGCTCCGAGCCTGTGCATTAGACTTCAAGGGTGCTTGGGATGAGAAACTATCACTTATCGAGTTTGCTTATAACAACAGCTATCAGGCTACAATTCAGATGGCCCCATATGAAGCACTCTATGGGAAGAAGTGTCGTACACCTCTGTTATGGAACGAGGTGGGAGAAAGAAGAATTGTAGGACTGGAGTTTGTTGAAGAAACTTGTCGAGTGATTGATCAGATCAAAGAAAGAGTAAAGACAGCTCAAGTTCGACAGAAGCACTATGCGGATAATCGACGTCGAGATCTGGAGTTTGCAGTGGGTGACAGTATTCTTGAAGATATCACCGGTGCGAGGTCTGAAAAGGTTTGGTAAGAAGGGGAAGTTATGCCCCAGGTATATGGGACCATACGAGATATTGGCTAGACGTGGTAATGTAGCATATCAATTGGCTCTACCACCATCTATGTCAAGCATTCATGATGTGTTCCATGTATCATTATTAAAGAAGTATGTCAGGGATCCATCGCACATCTTGACAGCAGACCCCCCAGATTAGACTGAAGACTTAACATTTGAAGTGGTGCCTGTGATGCTCTCAAGCCGAAAGGTACAGCAACTTCGAACCAAGGATATCCATTATGTGAAGGTGCATTGGAGAAGCCAAAATATCGAAGAAATTACTTGGGAAGAGGAGAGCGCAATGAGGAAGGAGTATCCTAATCTTTTCGACGATCAAGGTACGTTCAAATTTCGAGGCCGAAATTTCTTTTAAGGGTGGGGGAGTTGTAAGACCCGCACTCCGTAAACCCGGTCTAAACCTTGGTTTTATGTCGTAGCAAGTCTTCCGATCTTCACCGAGCCAGACGGGACGAGCGGGTGACAAACAGGTACGAAATCAGATCAAAGATGGTCTAATAATCAACATTTTATGTTGACCGATCGATGGTGTCTTGGTACCGGTCGACCGGTCAGCTCTGCGCAGCTGACTATGGAGATCCAGAATTTGATCTCTGCGGGTCCCACATTCCTAAACCCTAATACATGGACTTTCCTAATCCTAATAGGGTTACTAAACCCTAATCTTAGCCTATATAAACACTCTTAAACCTCATCAAATCCTTTCTATTATCTCTCACAAACCCTAGAGAGGAGGAGGAGGTTGGAAAGGAGAGGAAGCTAGGAAGAAGAAGAAGATGCTGCCATTACCGTTCGATGACGCTCACATTACGCCAGTCAACGGTAAGCGTTTTAACCACTCTTCTTACCCTATAACTCTAGGATAGTTGTATGGGTGGACCAATACCATGCGAAGTAGGTATTGATCTAAAACCCAAACTGGACCTTAAAACCCTAGATTTAAGTTCCGAGATGATATTCATCGAAATAAGACTTGAATGAGTTGGGGATAACTCTAACTCAAAGATTAGACTTAGAATGGATAGGAGAAACCCTGAAAATCCATGGAGATCGATCGACGGCAGTCGAAAAACCAAGTGTATGGTCTTCCGGAGACATACCGGTCGACCATACCGGTTGCTAGTTTCCTCACAGAGCTGCAACCGGTATGTTGCGACCGGTCAACTCTGAAAGGCTAGTTTTGGACTTTGTTGGTTTCCGACCAACATGAAACCCTAAGAAAAATATTCTAATGAAACCCTAATAATATTGTAAGACTTTGTGACTTTCCGTTTGGATCTTGTAACGCGGAGCAAGCTAACAAACGAGCGTCAGGTAAGGGAATCTGACCTAAACCTAATAATTAATGGACAGTAAATCTTTGTTAATCACCTGAATATATATGCTGTGATGTTTGTGCATATTCACATGCCATCCTTTACTTTCAGTTATTATTGTTGTTCATGCATTGATAGGATGTGATTGTTAGGCATGTAATTGTTTTCGTTAGTGTGTGGAGAGGGGCATGAAGCCTGGGATCATTCCTCACACTGGCACCTTTTTGTAGTATTCTATCTTAACATGCTTGGTAAGGGTGGGGCATCAGGGGAAGGTCGTGGTACGGTGGTATCTGATATTGATGCTAGCTTGGCCATGGTGATGTGGCACTGTGGCCTCCGAGGTCGACGCTGGCTTGTCCACGATGCTTTAGCTCTATCTCTATGCCGTAGGGAGTTATGTTGGGCTAGGGTCTACCTGCGTATTGTTCTATCCTAGTGGGTTAGTTGTGGATAGGGTATCAGGGGAGGTACGGGTATGCCTTAGCTCTATCTCTATGCCGTAGACGGCTGTGCTGGGATAGAGCATACATTATTGACTTATAGGATTGGTTAGTTGCAAGCCCAGTTTGCAAACCCTGGCCAGTAGGGGCTTAGGTACTGGTATGGGTAGAGAATCAGGGGAGGTACGGGGATATCTTAGCTCTATCTCTATTCCATGATGGGTGCATGTGGGCCAATGGGGGTGTGATCCATGAGGTGCCACACACTCGTGTATAGAGATGCGGGGGCCACTAAACCTTTCTATAGCACATTGCAAACTTAAACCAGACCACAGCATAAAATGATTGTTACTCATGCATAATATTGTGAAACTGTCTGATTGTCTTACAGAGCTAAGTTGTGAGCTCACCCTTTGTATATACATTATTTTTAGATGTTGATGCAGGATACACGGTGGATGACTATATGAACGCTCCGGCGTATGGTGATGTTGCTGCTCTGGGTGTACAGGCAGGAGAGGACGAGCATGATGCTTCATGCGAGTGTCCTTTCTGCGTGTACCTGTGATTGATTTTATTTATTTGTTTCAGTTATTTTCGGTTGACTTTTAAAGAGATGTAATGATATTATATTTTATGATTGGATTTGAATAATGGGATATTTTATTTAAATTATCAATAGATACTCAATTCATTCTATTTAAAGACTTCCGCTGTATTATTTATATTCTGATTGTGGTTACGTGCAATGGGTTTGTATGAGTGGACACGGTCTATTCGAGATCCTGGTGTGAATCGTTGGTTCAATGACGGTTCACTCACACCATTCTGGTTGGTTCAGAATTGGGGTGTGACACGTAGTGTATGATCCATATCGTACTAACCGGTCTTACCACCTTGTATCAGGTCTTCCTATCATGGTAGGGCCAAGCAGACCTAGTGCATGAAGAAACCACAAGAGCATGTATGAAATTGAACCCAAAAATAGTCAATTAAGAGCGTGTGGTCTCATACCTAAACAGGTGTGGTCGACCACACCTCAGATTAAAGCGACCACAGAAATCTAGGTCATGTGGTCGCAAGTTTTCGACTGTGTGGTCGATGGGTTCTGCGACCACACGAACCCAGTCACACTCCATGATTAGGAAACCTTCCTAATCTGAAGGGGGTTCTTTCCTAATCTAAGTAGGACTTTATATGGAGGGTTTTCCTCTATATATAGGACGTCCCATAGCCTCTTTCATCCTTTTAGAAATCAATCTGAAAGAGAGAGAAAGAGAAGAGGAGGAAGAGAAGGAGAATTGAAGAGGAATACTAGGAGGAGGAAATTCAGAGAGAACTCTAAATCTTCAACAAGTTTAAGGTATGAAAACATTCTCCATATCAATTGAATGCCTAGAATAGATCATGAAAGAGATAGGGATTCAAAGTGAGACCCCAATCATCAATCCATGGAAAAATTCTAAGAGAGCCATGGAAGGAATCTATTAGGATGATGGATTGTGTAAAAATACTAATTTTAAGTCATAGAACAATCATAGGAAGGATCATGATGATATTCCAAAGAATCAAAACATGAAGGAATTAATTTAGGAATGAAAAGTTGACCATCACATGTGTGGTAGCATGTGTGGTCACATGATATGCGACCACACGAGACACACATATCCGACCACACACCCTCGAAAAGTCCAGGGAGGGTGTGGTCGCATGTGTGGTCGCATGATATGCTACCACACAAGGGATACATGATCGACCACATGTCCTCGGGAAGTTCCAGGGAAGGTGTGGTCGCATGTGTGATCGCATGGTATGCGACCACACCTTGCAACCATACACCCTGTGGTCGTAGAAACTGAGACCACAAGTGCAGCCACACCTGCGACCACTCAGTTTTTGGAACTCTGAATTGCTGGAAATAAATTATAATTTAAAATCTATAAATTTTTAGGTTTCCAAGTGGTCTAAAAGTGATTTACAAAGCTCGAACGAGGAACTACCATCGACCAAAGGTGGAACAAGACCTAAATTAAGTGGCTAATAATAAACTATTTTACTTATTGAGTCCAATGCCATTAATGATTCTATGCTTATATGCTTGTAATGTGCATTTCACATGTCATCCAATATTTCTGTTATTACTGCTCATGCATATTTAATTTTGTATATTTATAACATGATGATGATGATGATGATGTTAGGAATATGCATGTGAATGTATGTATGTGGTTAGTGTACTTGATGCGAGTGGAGCATCTGGGAGAGGACGTGACACTGTGGTTCATCCTGGTCACCAGACTCTAGCTCTATCTCTACTCAAGTCTCGTCCACTAATATCATCGTATCTCCATACCTTAGTAGAACTATTACGTCGTAGGGCATCAGGGGAGGTGTTCTCGGACCGTGTAGTCTTTGACTCTATCGAGGGGCCTTAGCTCTATCTCTATCGATGTATTGAGGGATGCTGGGGTGAGGCCTTGGATACACCGTTTGGCATTAGGATTGGTTAGTTGCGAGGCTAGTTTGTAAGCCCTCGCCAATAAGGGGTTACGTATTGGTATGGGTAGGGCATCAGGGGAAGTGTTATATACGGTGTTTGATCCGGGCACTTTAGCTCTATCTCTATTCCATGATGGGTGCATGTGGGATGACAATGGTGTTTGATCCATTGAGTGGCTTCACACACTCGTGTATAGAGGTGCGACGACCACCAATCCTTTCTATTGCACATTGCAAATTGATGAACCAGACCAAAGATATGAATTGAATGCATGCATATGTTTGTTGCGTTGTTATGTTTGCTCACTGAGCCATGATGTGTGCTCACCCTTTCGACGTCGAATATTTTTAGTTAATGATGCAAGTCCTACTGTAGAAGATTATATGAATGCACCAATGTATGAACATGTTGCTGCGATGGATATAGAAGCTATGGTGGAGTCGCATGATTCGTCGTGCGAGTGCAACTCATGTGTTTTCGATTAGATTTAATTGTTGGGTTATCGGAACATGTAATTGATTAATTTATTTTATTTTATGTCTTTAGTCATTTGGAGATAATTGGATAATTAATTATGTTATCACTGTTAGATACTCAGTTCATTAATATTAAAGACTTTCGCTATTGTTTATTTACTCTGATTATGGTTGTGGATGTATCTGGTTTAATCAAATGGACATGGCCTATCCTGGTTGAACCGTTGGATCATAGATGGTTCATCACACCATTTTGGTTGGTTCAGAATTAAGGTGTGACACGTAGAGCCCATAGATAATCTCTCTCATCAAACTCAATGTAGAATACAATTCAACTCGCTGCAAGCCATCTAAAACACACTATAAGGGATGTAGAATACTATAAAAACACATACAAGGTTGCTCCATCTTTACCACTGCATATATACTCTCTCCTACACTGACACTCTCTCTCCTTATTTCTTTGACTGTATGCTCATCAACTCTGTCACATCTGCTTAGTTGCCAATAATGACAACATAAGGTCCAACAATTTCTTCCTTTGGAATTGTTGGCAACTCACTCTACACATGAGGTCTTTTCCCCCTTTGATAACAAGTACAAAGAGGCATGCAACATAGGAGTGCCCACCGCATCTTTCCAATCCTATGGGCCACACCATAAACAACAACTCAACACCTCATTAACATAGAAACATATCAAAGAACTCCTCTTAAGTCCAACACGGAGAGAAAAAGAATATCAAAAATGCATTACTCAACACATAAACACCAAAGGACTCCCCCTGAGTCCATCATTGGGAGCAAAAGGATATAACAAACACACAATGCTCCCCCTCACTCCAAGCACCTTACTGCTTGGTGAGGATGGTCATGCATGAATCTTCAACATTCTCTATCAAAGGGTATATGTCACACCCTAATTCTGCACCAACCAGAATGGTGTGATGAACCGTCAATAAATCAACGGTTCAACCAGGATCTCGAATAGGCTATGCCCACGTTGTTAAACCAAAACACATTCCACATTAATCAGAGATAATAAAGTAAATAGCGGAAGTTTTACAGATAATGAACTGAGGTCTAGTCATGATAAATAATTAATATTCCATTTATCTCCAAGTAACCAAAACATAATTTTATACATATTACAATATCCAAATACGGAAATTAAACACTAAGCGTATCCATAGTTGAAACGCTAGCTTGACGAATCACAATAGTCCTCCATAGCTTGCTCATCATAGCCGCCACATGTTCATATGTTAGCGTGTTGACATAATCTTCAATCATAATACCTGCAACATCAGAAACTAAAAAGAATTTCGTGCACGAGGGTCAGCTCTCCAACTTGAGCTCAGTGAGAAAACAAAACAATGCAACAAACATATGCATACATTCAATTCATATCTCTGTGGTCTGGTTTATAGTTTGCAATGTGCTATAGAAAGGTTCGGTGGCCGCCTCACCTCTATACACGAGTGTGTGAAGCCGCCCAAAGGTTAACGTTTATTGTCGTCTCACATGCACCCACTATGGAATAGAGATAGAGCTAAAGTGCTTAGGACCACACCGCATCACACTTTCCCTGATACTCTACCCATACCAACACGTAAGCCCCTGCTGGCGAGGGCTTGTAAACTGGGCTCGCAACTAACCAATCCTAATGTCAAACAGTGTACCTATGGCCTCACCCAGCATCCCTCAATATGTCCATAGAGATAGAGCTAAGGCCCCCCGGCAGAGTTGAAGACTATACGGTTTGAGACCACCTCTCTTGATACCCTACGACGTAATAGTTCTACTAAGGTAATGGCGATACAACGATGTCAGTGGACAAGACTTGAGTAGAGATAGAGCTAGAGTCTAGTGACCAGGCAGAACCACAATGTCACATTCCCCCCTGATACACCACTCGCATCAAGCACACTAACTACACACATACATTCACATGTCTATTCCTAGTATCATCATCATCATCATTATGTTATAAACAAAATAGAATTAAATATGCATGAACATTAATAGCAGGAATATTGGATGACATGTTGAATGCACATTACAAGCATACACGCATAAAATCAGTCATGGCATTGGACTCAAGAAAATAAAAATAGTTTATTATTAGCCAATTAGTTTAGGTCTTGTTCCCTCATCTTTGCTTGAGTATAGATCCTCTTTCAAGTTTTAAGAATCACTTTTATATCAATAGGAAAACCTAACAAGTCGATAGATTTGAATTAGAATTCATTCTGACAATTTTAGGCTTGCTGTTAAGAGAGGGTCACAGGACGGGTCGCAGGTAGGGTAGCAGTTTTCTGCGACCCCCAGGGGTAGGGTCGATGCCAGGGTCGGATGTTCCATCGACCCTGGGTGCGACCACCGCATCCCTGGACTTTCTGAATGCTGGGGGTCGATCCTGTGATCTGGTAGGGTCGATTCCCAATCGACCCCACGTGCGACCCCCCGTGGTTTGAGTCGATCTTTTCATCCTACAGTCCATCCTTTCATGTTTGGGTCCTTTGGCTTACTTTTATAGTCCATTCTATGATTATTTTATGGCTCAAAACTCCAAGTTACTCACTTTTCATAGTTTTCCATGATTTTCATTGGAATTCATCCATGGATGGATGGTATTAGAGTTTCTCCTAACCTAACTTCATCATAATCTATTCTAAGCTTTCAATTCAGATAGGGATTGAGGTTCATACTTTCTATAGTATGAGTTTCAAAGATATCTCTGAACTTCTTCTTCTTCCTTATCCTTTACTTCAAGTTTTCCTTCTCTTCTTCTCTTCATTCTCTTCTCTTTCTCTCACTTTCAATTAGGGTTCTAAAAGGAGCAAAAGAGGCTTAGGGACGTCCTACTTATAAAGAAAAACCTCCCAAAATAAGTCCCATTGAGTTTAGGAAAGGTCCTAATTGAAATTAGGAAAGTTTCTTAATTTGCAGTTCGTGCTATTTTTGCTGTTTTCCTAGGGTCGATGCTAGGGGGTCAGACAATCCGAGACCCCTGTGACCCCCCGACCAAAAGTCATGGGTTGGAATTCTTTTGAATTGGGGTCAACCCTGCCTATTTGGGCATGCGACCCTACCCTCATTTTGACTGTTTTTGAGTAAAATTTCATATTGGGTTTTGACTTTCTTCACACACTTGGTCCACTTGGCTCGACCATGATATGTAGACTGGTCACGACATGAAATGTAAGGTTAGACCGGGTTCGTGGCGTGCGGGTCTTACAACTCCACCACCCTTAAAAGAAATTTCGTCCTCGAAATTTGAACGTACGGATCTTACAACTCCCCCATCCTTAAAATAAATTTTGTCCTCAAAATTTGAATTTAGGTGAAAATTCTATTTTCGCATTGCATCTTCTTCTTTCCATGCAATCTTCTCCACGTCTCTTCTTCGCCAGATTATCTTTATATAATAATTATCGCAGTTTTGAGATGTTGTACCTTCCAACTAGTGAACTAGGCTGGTTCCACTTCAATAGTTAAATCTTCTATCTAATCCAGTGGATCAATGGTCAATACTTTTGATATGGATCTCCAATATACTCTTTCAATTGAGATATGAGAAATACGTCATGCGCACTAGACATGGACAGCGGTAACGCTATTTGATATATAACTTTGTACATCTCTCCGAATTTTATGAGGTCCAAAACATATATCGGATACAACTTTCCCTTCTCGTTGAATTGTTTTTAATCCATGCATAAGTGATATCTTCAAAAACACTTTGTCACTTATGGTGAACTCAAGGTCTTGGTGTCTCTCCTGACAAACTTGAGCTATCTTGGCCATTTTCTTTTATCTTGTCTGCTACTCGATAGGTTTCTTCACCAGACTCAGGTCTTACCATTCCTTATTCACCAACTTTATTCCAAAACAAAAGAATTTGATATTTCTATCGTACCATGCTTTATAGGTGACATCTACATAGTAGGTTGGTAGCAATTTCAATCCACATATAGCTTAGTTAGCCGCTCCAAAGAATACCGAGGTCGTATAGCAATGGAATGAGTTATCTTCCTATGGTGATCAACAATCACCCAAACTGCATCAACCGTTCTAGGAGTCAGTGGAAAATCATTGACATAGTTCATTGTACTATAGTTCCACTTCCAGACTGGCTCCGATAGTGGTTATGGTATGCCATGTTGGCCTTTATCTTTCAGCCTTTACTTGCTAATAATTCAGACACTGAAACATGCATCTAGCCACAACTACTTCCATTCCCTTCTACCAAAATAATCTCTTCATATTTTGGTATATATTATACTTCTAGAATGTATCCATTATGGAATAGAATGGGCTTTTAACCTTATCTTATATCTTATGATCAACATTTTTCACTTCAAGTATACATAATCATCCTCTGTATCATAGGACCTTTTTCGCATCCGAAGTAAGTCAGGGTTTGATTTTCCTTCCTCTAAATCTTCTTACACTGTTCTTATATACAGATCTAACAAAATTGCTACTTTTACTTCATCCATCAATTCAGAGATGATCTTTAATGCCAGAAGCGCAGCCGACGAACTATTGCTCCATAAGTTCATCCATAAATTCTCGCTCAATTGGATCATCATGAGTTTCTATTATATGTTACTCTCCTTTCAATCTGAATTTGTTGCTATGAAACATAAGACAACATCTATACTAGTTCCTTCCTCGGACTTCATAATTCCCTTTTTGCTTAAGGCCTTAGCTACTACCTTAGTCTTGCTCAGATGACACTGTATATCACAGTCTTAATCCTTGGGCAATTCCAGCCATTTTCTTATCTTTATGTTCAACTTTCTAATGAAGAGATAAATAAAACTCTTGTAATCCGATTTAATTTGAAATTCTTCTCTATATAGGTAATGTCTCCAAATCTTGATTGCATAACTCATCACCGGTACTTCCAAGTTATGAGTACGGTAACTCTTCTCATGCTCCTTCAGTTTTCTTGAAGCATATAAAATCGCTTATTTTTCTTGCACCAACCCGCATCCTAGATCCATTCCGAAAGCTTCGATGTTTTAGGGTAAAAAGTTTACCTGGTGTCTGAATGATCAAGATGGGAGTTGATATCAACCTTACTTTAGAATCTGGAAACATTTTTCACACTTTTCAGTCCAATTAAACTCCTCTCCCTTCTTGGTTAGCTTGGTAAGAGGTTTTTGCGATCTTAAAGTGGTCCTCTACAAATCGTCTGTAATAACCAGCTAAACCCAAGGAACTTCTGATCTTCACAATGTTCTTAGGCGTTTCTCACCATACAATAGCTTCTATCTTAATAGGGTCCACTTTAATCCCTTTTAACGATGCTATGTGATCTAAGCAGATCACTTTGTTTAATCGGGTCTCATATTTCTTGGACTTGGCATAAAGCTTTTCCCTTTTCAGCTGTTGTGAAGCTGTTCTAAAATCCATTGTATGAGTTGCTTCATTATTGGAATAAACCAAAATATCATCTATGAAAACTATGACCAACGTGTCCAACATGTCCTGAAACACCCAGTTCATCAGCTCTATAAAAGATGTAGGGGCATTGGTTAATCCCAACGTCATAATCACGAACTCATAATGTCCAATCCCGATTCTAACAACTATCTTCAAGATATCACTGTCCAAATTCTTCAGCTGATGATATCTTGACTGAAAATCAACCTTAGAGAATATCTTTTCTCCTTGCATCTGTTTAAATAAGTCATCGATCTAGGGTAGTAGATATCGATTCTTGATCGTGAGCTTGTTTATTTCCCGATAGTCTGTACATAATCTGACACTACCATCTTTCTTCTTCACGAATTGCATTGGCGCTCCCCGTGATGCAATACTTAACCTATTAGGACCTTAGTCTAATAACTCTTGTAGTTGAGTCTTAGTTCCTTCAACTACATAGGAACTACTCTATAGGTGCCTTTGACATAGGTATCGTCCTTGGTAACAAGTCGATGATGAACTCGGTCATATGATCAGATGGTAACCCAGGCAAGTCTCCTGAAAACACATCGAAAATTTATACATCACATCAATATCTTTCATCTGTGGTGCTTCTTTGGTAACGTATACCACAGATACCATATATCCAACTTCTTTCTCTTCAAAGCATCTCTTTGCCTTTAGCATAGAGAGGATCAGATTTCACTTCTTAGGCAACATGCTTCCAATAAAACTAATTTGTATTTCCTTTTTATTCTTGAATGATAACCTCTTCTATGCACATAACAACTTTGTAGAGTGTTGAAACAACCATTCTATTCCCAAGATGACGTCAAAGTCTACCATTTCAAGTCGATTTAGGTTGCATCCAAATTCTGTCCATCCATATGATTCGAACATTGTTAATAACACTCATCCAATACAACATCTAGTCCAAAGGGCTTGAACTAGCAAATCTGGTGTAACGGTCTCAAGAGCTTGTCTAGTTCCTTCATTTCTTAGTTTTTCAAAGACTATTGCTTGAAATATCATATATCCCAAAAAGCTCATTAGCTTACACACCCTTTTATCATTCTATTATATATCTCGAAAAGCATCTTCTGATTATTTACTCATTACCTATCCCAAGTCTAAGCATTAGGGTATATGCTCAAAATTTCATTAATTCTGCCAAACTGTCTTGGTCTTTGCTTAATCATTTCCTTTAACATTGGGCGTAATCAAGTATTACTAATCTGAATACTATCAATGCCATAATTTTGACTTTATCCTTGTATCCACTCTTTGATTTGCTTTTAGGAATCTTCTGCTTTGTCAAAATTCATACCGATATAACCATCTTTAACTTTACTTGAGTGCTATCTACTCTTTCCTAGTTACTCTTGATAGTTTTCACTTTTTGCTCATGCACTCTTTTATAGACATGGCTCATATCCATCAGTAATCTCAAAATAGATTCTCCATTACTTTATCTGAGGTTCATTGGCCATAGCATTTAATCTGAATCCAATCATCTTTCTTCCAATAATTCTATTATCAATAAACATCTTATCAATGAATGTCGAGAAATTTAAGAATCAGAATGTTTATCCAAAACAATTAATTTCCTTCTTTCAATTTAGTATGAGGACAAACACTTTCTTTATCTGACGAACTTAAGTTTAAAGGATCAGGAGTAAATCTATGGTAATCCAACCGGCATCAAAAGGTCGTTAAGTTGCACGGTGGTCCAAATACATGGAAACTAGAGGTTCTATAACTCTTAACCTCAAGGTTATAGGTTGTATCAAGTATATAATGCCATTGGTCAAGGCACTATAAGAATAAATCTAGAGAAAGTTTTCGTACATCAGTAAATTAGGTATAAATTAGAAGATGTACGTTCAACATGATGAAACATTTAATTGTTCATTCAGTTCATATCTTTGTTCATGTTGTCGATCATGAGAGTGGCTCAGATTGGTATGATCAGGACTAATTCTAAGAAAATAACATCTATAACTCCAATTGACAGGTTGAATCAAGAAGGTATCCTATCAAGACACGAAAATTTAAAATTAGGTATGTGCATCCTCTATAATCATAAGAGTAAATCAATAATGCACCGCATCCTATCTAATTATATGACTACAATATGTTTGATCCTTTGCTAAAAATGTTTAAGGCTTTGTTTTTAGAAAATATTCCTCAATTCTTGAACGGATCATTTTGTCATGATGCAGCTATCCCATACATCGGTGGCTGATAAGGGTAACCACCTTGATACACTGCTTGTTGTGCACCAAACTTCTACACTGGGGTGTGCGTTACTGGGACTTACTGTATGGTAGGCACTGTATTACAGGTAACAGGTGCTGGGGGTACAGTGTTGATACCAATTATTACTGTACATGGCCTGACTCGGAGGTGTTGATGTAACATTGGCAATTTGGGTAGTGATTCACATAGCAACTTGCATAGTCGGCCTCATCTGTTGTTGCTCATGTATTTTGTCTAGCTAAATTTATTACAATCGTGGCCAAGGTACTTGGTAGTCCAAGTGATTCGCTGGAGTGGCCTGGTTGTTCACCTCCTTTGATTTGCTTTAATCTGATTATCATTATTTAGCATTTGTTCAAATCAAGTTACAACTTTTACTTAATGCTCAGCGGGTAATGGATCAACTTGTGGTGGATCTCATTCCGAGTCTCCATGTCACCCAGGAGTATAGCTTTATCTTTTTGTAGTTACTCTTATTCTTAATGTATGGTCATTATTCTCTTATCTCTGTTGGATTAGCCCAAGATCTTTCCCTTTATCTCTATAGGGATCTTGGCATTACTAGCCATTTTCCTTTCTCTATCATACATCGAGTTTCACATCTTGGGAGTACCAACTCGGTATTCCAATGTTTCGGCTACTATACTATAACCTTTGTATACTTAGATAACTACCCGACCTATAGATAGTACCCTATATTATTTGTTTATCAGGATAAATTTTAGTCTTCTCTTTCTGTTTGTGTATATATATATGGTTCCACCTTTAATATGTACATTATTGTCTTGTTTAAGTTCTGTCTCAAACAACACAAGTGCTTATGGTGTGTTTGTATTAAAGATTTTAATTTATCTAGTGGAAGTTCATGGACTCTAGTGGAAGTATTCAGGTTTCATGGGAAGGCCTGAAAGCTCTGATACCAAGTTGTCACACCCCAATTCTGCACCAACCATAATGGAGTGATGAACCGTCAATAAACCAATGATTCAACCAGGATCTCGTATAGGCTATCCCACGTTGTTAAACCAAAACACATTCCACATTAATCAGAGGTAATAAAGTAAATAGCGGAAGGCTTACAGATAATGAACTGAGGTCTAGTCATGATAAATAATTGATATTTCATTTATCTCCAAGTAACCAAAACATAATTTAATACATATTACAATATTCAAATACAGAAATTAAACACTGCGTATCCATAGTGAAACGCTCTCTTAACGAATCACAGTAGTCCTCTGTAGCTTGCTCATCATAGCCACCACATGTTCATATGTTGGTGTGTTGACATAATCTTCAACTGTAATACCTGCAACATCAGAAACTAAAAAGAATTACGCGCACGAGGGTCAGCTCTTCAACTTGAGCTCAGTGAGGAAACAAAACAATGCAACAAACATATGCATGCATTCAATTCATGTCTGTGGTCTAGTTTATAGTTTACAATGTGCTATAGAAAGGTTTGGTGACCGCCTCACCTCTATACATGAGTGTGTGAAGTCGTCTAAAGGTTAATGTTTATTATCGTCCCACATGCACCCACTATGGAATAGAGATAGAGATAAAGTGCTTAGGACCACACCGTATCACACTTCCCCTGATACTCTACCCATACCAATACGTAAGCCCCTGCTGGCGAGGGCTTGCAAACTGGGCTCGCAACTAACCAGTCTTAATGTCAAATAGTGTACCTATGGCCTCACCCCAGCATCCCTCCATACGTTCATAGAGATAGAGCTAAGGCCCCCCGGCAGAGTCGAAGACTACATGGTCTGAAACCACCTCCCCTGATACCCTACGATGTAATAGTTCTACTAAGGTAATGACAATACGACGATGTCAGTGGACAAAACTTGAGTAGAGATAGAGCTAGAGTCTAGTGACTAGACTGAACCACAATGTCACATTCCCCCCTGATACTCCACTCGCATCAAGCACACTAACCGCACACATACATTCACATGTCTATTCTTAGCATCATCATCATCATCATCATCATCATCATCATGTTATAAATAAAATAGAATTAAATATGCATGAACATTATTAGCAGGAATATTGGATGACATGTTGAATGCACATTACAAGCATACACGCATAGAATCAGTCATGGCATTGGACTCAAGAAAAATAAAAATAGTTTATTATTGTCAATTAGTTTAGGTCTTGTTCCCTCACCTTCGCTTGAGCATAAATCCACTTTCAAGCTTTAAGAATCACTTTTATATCAATAGGAAAACCTAACAAGTCGATAGACTTTTGTTAGAATTCATTCCGATAATTTTAGGCTTGCTGTTAAACTAGGGTCGCAGGACGGGTCGCAGGTAGGGTCGCAGGTTTTTGCGATCCCTAGGGGTAGGGTCGATGCCAGGGTAGGATGTTCCATCGACCCTGGGTTCGACCACCCCATCCCTAGAGTTCCCGAATGTTGGGGGTCAATCCTATGGTCTGGTAGGATCGATTCGCAATGGACCCCACGTGCGACCCCCCATGGTTTGAGTCGACTTTTCCATTCTACAGTCCATTCTTTCATGTTTGGGTCCTTTGGCTTACTTCCACAGTCCATTCTATGCTTGTTCTATGGTTTAAAACTCTAAGTTACTCACTTTTCATAGTTTTCCATGATTTCCATTGGAATTCATCCATGGATGGATAGTATTAGGGTTTCTCCTAACCTAACTTCATCATAATCTATTCTAAGCTTTCAATTCAAATAGGGATTGAGGTTCATACCTTTTGTAGTATGAGTTTCAAAGATTTCTCTGAGCTTCTTCTTCTTCCTTAGCCTTTTCTTCAAGTTTTCCTTCTCTTCTTCTCTTCCTTCTCTTATCTTTCTCTCACTTTCAATTATGGTTCTAAAAGGAGTGAAAGAGGCTTAGGGATGTCCTATTTATAGAGGAAAACCTCCCAAAATAAGTCCCATTTAGTTTAGGAAAGGTCCCAATCGAAATTAGGAAAGTTTCCTCATTTCTGGTTCGTGCTGTTTTTTGCTGTTTTTCGGGGGTCGATGCTAGGGGGTCGATGGGGGGGGGGTCGGACAATCCGAGACCCCTGTGACCCCCCGACCAAAAATCATGGGTTGGACTTCTTTTGAGGTGGGGGTCGACCCTGCCTGTTTGGGTATGCGACCCTACCCTCATTTTGACTGTTTTTGAGTAAAATTTCATATTGGGTCTTGGTTTTTTCACACACTTGGTCCACTTGGCTCGATCATGATATGTAGACTGGTCACGACACGAAATTTAAGGTTGGACTGGGTTCGTGGCATGCGGGTCTTACACTTACTCCCTGAGAGACACACTCTACTCCCTCAGAGACACACCCTACTCCTTGAGAGACATACACTCTACTCTCTGAGAGGCACACCTACTCCCTGAGAGGCATACCTTCCTCCCTGAGAGACATACCCTACTCCCTGAGAGACACACCTTCCTCCCTGAGAGACAAACCTTTCCTCCCTGAGAGACATACCCTACTCTCTGAGAGACACACTCTACTCCTTGAGAGACACACTCTACTCCTTCAGAGACACACCCTACTCCCTGAGAGACATACACTCTACTCCCTGAGAGGCACACCTACTTCCTGAGAGGCATACCTTCCTCCCTGAGAGACATACCCTACTCCCAGAGAGACACACTTTACTCCTTGAGAGACACACCCTACTCCCTGAGAGACATATACTTTACTCTCTAAGAGGCACACCCACTCCCTGAGAGGCATACCTTCCTCCCTGAGAGACATACTCTACTCCCAGAGAGACAAACCTTTCCTCCCTGAGAGACATACCCTACTCCCTGAGAGACAAACCTTTCCTCCCTGAGAGACATACCCTACTCCCTAAGAAACAAACCTTTCCTCCCTGAGAGACAAACTTTACTCCTTGAGAGACATATCATCCTTTTTGAGAGACATACCCTACTCCCTGAGAGGTACATCCTACTCCCTGAGAGACACCTACTCCCTGAGAGACATACCTACTCCTTGAGAGACATACCTACTCCCTGAGAGTACACATACTTTACTCCCTAAGAGTGCTTGCATTTCTTAGTCCCTGAGGCTACCTAATCCACCCAACAACGAACTACATTGTATCTGATTTTCAGGACTTCTGAAATATGTAGGCAACTTGGAGGACTCTCCAAGTACGGTACCACACCTTAGTCTTTTTAGATCATCCATATATCCATATCCATTATCCATATTCACTTCGATCCATTAGGCCATCTCTAGATTCAATCTCAATCATCATCAAGCATAAACTTCAACTTGAAGAATTGAGTCTAAGGAAGCTTAATCATAATTCACATCCATAAACTTTAATCACCTTTGGTTTCTAGCTATGTTTTGGACTTGATTTCTAAAATTGGAATACATTGGCAATTTGAGACGTTTTAGACATTTCAAATTCAGTCCATCATCGAACCACCTTTGGTTCTGTTCATTGTATATTATTTTGTTTGTTTTTTACTTTGAGAACATGTTTGGCTGAATTTAGGCTAGAAGAACTTAGCAACTTGGCATAGGATCTCCCATGAGCATATGGGGGATCCCTAGTCATCATCCATTGACCATGAACAGTTAGAAACATAGAGTCTAAGGAAAGTAGAATCACATAGGTGGTCGAGTTTTGGATCGGACAGTTTTGGGTGCCTAAGACCTTCCCAAACTGTACCTTGAAATCATATTCGTTCTCTGATAGACCAAAGCCAATATGTTGGGTCATGAATCAATAGAGGTCTTATCTCCAGATGAGACTATATTTTTAGGTCCTAGACCTTAATCTAGGTGGTGACTCCAATTCATTTACCGTCCATTCAGCGTGGGTGGACATTTGTCCTAACAATACTATTTGAATAAGCTCGAATTATTCACTAATTTGTTGTCCAAGTTTGAGCCCCAAAAGTTGATGCTTACCAAATTTTTTTTTTGCTTGAAGTCCGTAAAATTATATCAAGTATGAAAATAAAATAAACCATACAAGCCCTAATAGGATGTAAAAACTCCCACCTTCAGCATTGCCATCAACAATAGCCATCCAAGTCCAAAAAAGAACTACCAACAATAACGAGGTCTATGTGAAGCATCCCACATGGCCTTCCTTGCTACAGAATAAGGGAAAGAATTCCAAGTATATGAATTCCTATCAAAATCTGCATTCCTTGCTAACAAATCAATCACACAATTTGCCTCCTTAAAATAATGGGTAACACGCAATTTACAGTTAACTAGACTGGTATAAAGACCTCTCTAATCCTGTGTAAGACCCGCACTCCACTAACTTGGTTTAACCATGTTGTGCTAGGTCTTCCCATCATAGCTGGACCAAGTAGACCGATCGTGTGAAGATGGATCACAAATCAGGTAAAAAAATTGACTCAACACCCAAAACTGTATGCATATGGTCGGATACCTGGGTAGGTATGATCGACCATATGGTAAGAATGAAGATCTCGGATCCAGGACCCTTCGATCGATGATTTCGACCTTATGGTCGACGGGTTTTGCGACCATAGCCATCAACCATGAGACCCCAGACCAGACTCTGAGTTGAAAACTTTTCAAATTTAAGAGAGATTTCTTTCCTAATGTTAGAGGATTATATATGGAGAGTTTTTCTCTATATAAAGGACATCCCTCAGCCTCTTTTCACTCTTTTAGAACATTAGTAAACCTTAGAGAAAGAAAAGGGAAGAGAAAGAAGAGAAGGAGAAGAAGAAAAGACTAAGGAGAGGATTTTGCTGAGAAGAGATTAGCTCTCTACCACAGGCAAAGGTATGAACCTAATCTCCAGAGACGTAAACTCTAAGGAATAAGACTTCTATGGAGGTTAGGAGATATCAACCTATTATGATCTATGTGATTCCTTGAGAATCCCAAGAATAACCATGAGGGATGAGTTTGATGATTAGGGTTGATAAGAAACTACTAATGATGACCATAGGATATACCCAATTAAAGAGTAAAGGAATTGATCCAAGAAGAACACGAATTACATGTAGTCTGTGACCAGAAATCTCAAGGTCATAGCTACAGTCGACCATACCATGACCAGCATGACCAGAGGATCAACCATAGGCATTCAGGAATATTTCAGAAACCATATGATCGCAGCTATGGACGCACCATATGCGACCATAGGGTATCGACCGTAGGAACTAAGGTCGACACAGTATGAGATAATAGGACCAATCAAACACATATCAGTGCTCTATTTTGATTTTCAACTACTGTAACATGTTACATATGAACCCTAACTTGAATTCATATAATTTATAGGTTATTAAACCAAATCAAAGAGAATTACAGCTTGGAAGGAGATCGAGTTTTTCTAACAGGTGAGGGAATAAGACCTAAACTAATTGGATAATAACAAACTGTTTATTTATTTGAGTTCAATGCCATGATTGATTCTATGCTTGTATGTTTTTAATGTGTATCTCAAATGTCATCCAATTTTCTTGCTATTACTGCTCATGCATATTTATTTCTTTTTATTTATAATATGATGATGATGATGATGCTAGGAATAAGCATGTGATTATATGTGTGTGGTTAGTGTGCTTAATGCGAGTGGAGCATCAGGGGGAGGACATGGCATTGTGGTCTTTGACCTAGTCACCAGACTCTAGCTCTATCTCTACTCAAGTCTTGTTCACTAATATCGTTATATCGCCATTACCTTAGCAGAACTATTACTTTGTAGGGCATCAGGGGAGGTGGTCTCGAACCTTGTAGTCTTCGACTCTATTGGGGGGGCTTAGCTCTATCTCTATGGACGTATTGAGGGATGCTAGGGTGAGGCCTTGGATACACTGGATGACATTTAGGATTGATTAGTTGCGAGCCTAGTTTGTAAGCCCTCGCCAATAGGGGCTTACATGTTAGTATGGGTAGGGCATCAGGAGAAGTGTTGGCAGTGTTTGATTAGGACACTTTAGCTCTATCTCTATTTCATTGTGTGTGTATGTTGGACAACAATGGTATTTGATCCATTTGGAAGATTCACACACTTGTAAATAGAAATGCGGGGGCTACCAAACCTTTCTATAGCATATTACAAACTTAAAAGTCAGACCAAAGATATGAATTGAATGTATGCATACATTTGTTGCATTGTTTAGTTTGCTCAATGAGCCATGATGTGTGCTCACCCTTTCAACGTTGAATATTTTAGTTGATGATGCAGGTCTTACTGTTGAAGATTATGTGAATGCGCCGATGTATGGACACGTTGCGGCCATGGATGTAGAAGCTCTTGATGATGCGCATGATTCATCATGCGAGTGCAACCAGTGCATATTCGATTAGTTTAGCTATATTTGATTATTGGAACATGTAATGGGTTAATTACTTTTATGTCTTGAGTTTTGGAGATAATTGGATTAATTATTTATCATGGTTAGATGATCAGTTCATTATTTATAAAGACTTTCATTTATTTGTTTATTATCTCTGATTATTATTGTGGAATGTGTGTGTAGTTGATATGGTGGGTACTACCTAATAGAGATCTTGGTTTAACTGTTGATTTATTTACGATTCATCACACCATTCTAGTTAGTTCAGAATTGAGGTGTGACATCCTGCATCACATACCATGGAAATTCTCAGTGAGAATTGCATAAACCGCTGAGCTGAAATCCAACTCCAACCAAATTTTTGAGAAGCCTAACTGGATAGTATGAGATAAACCAATCAAAGCTGCTTCCAATTCCTCTACATAATTCGTAGCAATTCCAATAAACTCTGCAAATGCATAGAAAATCAAACCCCTCTCTGACCAAATAACTCCACCAGAACCTGTAACTCTCTGATTACCCAAGCTACATCCATCAGTTTTCACCTTACTCCAGCCTGACAAAGGGGGATTCCAAAAGATTTCAAATGCATCTGATTTTCTACTTGTCTTTATCTAAAGAAAAAGCACCCGCACAACACGAAGGTCTACCATTGTCTTCACCACATAAGGATTCTTCAGGGAAAGATCCCTGCAGCCTCTTTTAACCATCTGCCAAATTTTGTTATTTGAAACATCTGAACACCTATAAATCACATTATTCCTGGTTACCCAGATGTTGTAAAGAACCACAAATAAGCTGCCTTTCCAAATACCTCCAATTGGCGCCACAACTTCTTTCCGAAGCCATCGTTCCATTAAAGCATTAATAGTTGTAAATACTGAAATAACCATCCCGAAACACAGTCCAACCTCCTTCCAAATAGTTCAATCAGCTCACATTCAGTGAACAGATGGACAAAGTCCTCCTTAGATTTCCTACACAGAGGGAAGCGGGAAGCCATTTGGACTCCTCTATGCTTCACTACATCATCAGTAGGTAATCTCAAGTAACACCACCTCCACGCGAAACACGACCAGGTTGGAGTAAAACCTTTATTCCAAACAGCTACAAACCAGCTCGGGTTAGGCTTCTGATTTCACAACTGATTCCAAGCCAACTTTACATTGAACTGTCCAAATTGTTCCCCAGTCCATATTAGTTTATCTCCACAACCAATAGAAAGAGGAATATCTGAAGCTTTATTAAACCATTCACGCAAAACAGGAGAAGCTACTACCGGTAAACACCATTGTCCATCCTTTATAAAACGTGATAGGGAGCAGTCACGCACTTTAATCACCTCCAAATAAAAACCCATTTTGTCCTTCAAAGTGAAACCACCAATATATTGATCACACCAAACATTGATCCTACTCCCATCACCAATCAACCAACGAGTATGTTTACTAGTCCAATCCTAGACTTTTCGAATACTTTGCCAAACAGGAGATGAGTAAAGAGGCTTATGAATAAATACTTCCTTATTGAAATAGTGCCCATTAACAAATTTAGCATAGAGAGACTCCTCGGTTTTGACTCTCCATACTAACTTACACAACAGAGCATCATTAACTTGGTTAAGCCTCCGTAATCCCAGGCCGCCCTCCTTTTTGGGAGTACACACAGAGTCCCATTTAACAATCACAACCTTACAAGTATTATAATCTCCACACCATATAAAATTGCACATCCATCTTTCAACCATTTTCAATAAGGCCATAGGTCATTTGTAAACATATAAGGTATGAATAAGAGAGCTACTAAGAACATATTTAACTAATTCCACCCGCCCAACAAAAGATAATAAACGCCCCTTCCAAGCATCAAATTTTCTCTTGAAATGGTCCATCATAGGGTTAAAATATTCTCATCGAATCCTACCTTTAAATAAAGTAATCCCCAAATAAGTTGTAGGGAAAGTACCTTCTAAGAACTTCAAGCAATTCAGCATACGTTGCCTCCTCCTTTTAGACACATCATTTGAGAAATATATCTTACTTTTATAAGTGCTTACACGTTGTCCACCAAATTCATCATAGAGAACCATAAGGTCTCTTAATTTCCTACAAGCTCTCAAGCTAGCCTTAAGGAAAATGAAAATATCATCAACATACATTAGATGACAAGGGGTAATCATAACTCTTCTTTTAAAGACTGGTTCCATGTCTCCTGGAAATCTGAGCTTTAGTAAATTTTGAAAAAATACCACTTCAGCAAGAACAAATAACAAAGGAAATTATGGATCCCCTTGCCGCAGTCCTCTCTCAAAGCCAAAAAAAACCAACCGGGCCTCCATATATCAGAATAGATAACTTTGTAGACTTAAGTAGGACTTTAACTCTATCAACAGACATCCCAGAGAAACCAAATTTCTCGAGGACAGCAAATAAAAAACTCCACTGCAAAGTGTCATATGCCTTCTGGATGTCTAACTTCAAAGCTACATTACCTTTTTTTCATCTTTCTATGCATGAGGGTTACTAGCTCAGAAGCCAAACCCACATTTTCATGAATCAACGCCCTTCTATAAAGGCTCCTTACTCCTTAGAAACAAGCTTGGAAATGAAGCCACCCAATCTCGTTGCTAAAATTTTAGGGATACTTTTATATAGAAAATTACCCAAACAAATCGGTCAGAACTCAGTCAACCGAATAACTATAGCTTTTTTTGGGATAAGTGTAATAAAATTATTATTCACTTTCCCCATAAGATCACCCTTGATGAAAAAATTGTGTACTGCTAAGCATACATCTCTCCCCATAATATCCCAACATAAACAGAAAAACTTACCAGAAAAACCATCCGGTCGTAGCGAACTTTCCTGATTCATAACAAATACAGTTGTCTTGATTTCATCCTCATCAAGTATCCTATCAATAGCCAAATTATCATCACGAGTAACTAGAGAAGGAATAACAAAAAGACATTCAGAATGGTCAACACTCCCTACACTATTAAAGTCCTCACAGTACTCCAATGCATAATTTTTAATATCAACTTGGCTATCAAGCGCAACACCATCCTCCTGTGAGTAGACAGATCAAATTCCTATTTCTCCTTGCCTTAGCATAAGAGTTGAAAATTTTTGAGTTATGATCTTCACACTTCAACCATTTAAGTCTTCCTTTTTCTGACCACAACACCTCCTGAAGGGAACAAGCATCAACATGGTTCTTTATAGCCTCAATCTCCTAGTCCCTCAAGACCGAATTACATCCAACAGTCTGAATTAACTCTTATGTATCCTTAAGGAACACCCTTGTATTGGAACCTTGGCCAAGTTGAGCTGTTGAGAGCAACTTTGTATGTGATGTCATTGTTGGCAACCTTTGCAACCTCTAGACGGTTGGCAGAGTAGTATGGAGGAGAGAAAATGTCAGCAGGAAATGTATCCAGTCAGCAGGCATGGTTGGATAGTCAGAAGCTTACTTGGAAGCCAGTTTCCAGTTCACAGTGCTTACAGTTCAGTGAAAGAAGACATATAAAATAGAGAGACAAAATAGAGAAAGAAAGAGGAGAGAGAGTGTTTGTGGGTCCCATTGAAGTCCCACTTTCAAACATGGTGACTGGGTTGGTACACTGACAGCAGTTGATGAGAAAGTCAAGCATGAAGAAAGAGAATGAAGAAAGAAAGAGGAGAGAGAAGGTGAGGAGAGAGAAAAAGGAGAGAGAGTGGGTGGGGACCAGGTGGGTCCCACCTGGGGTGGCCAGGCCAGCATGGCAGTCAGCCCTGGCCAGCATGGCCGATGCCTGCGGCACCAAGGCAGCAGCACAGCAGCAAGCCCACCATGCACAGCAGCATGCCGTGCGCAACACAGCATGCCAGCAGCTAGCCCCACAAGGCCAGCCAGCAGCTAGCCTCACAAGGCCAGCACGCTGGCAGTCTGGCAAGGCCATGAACATAACAGCTTGCCATGCGCACAGCAGCAAGACCCTGTGCTTGGCTATGCCGCATGTCACCAGGACAACAACAGCACCCACGCGCGCATCACATCCCAAGGCATACCCCGCATGCACATCATCTGTTCGATGGAATTCCTCAAAGAAAATTCAACTCAAAACCTTATTGGAAAATTTTGGATTTACATGGCATTACCACACTTTGTTGAGGGGCATTTTGGCCAAAGAAAAAGTGGAAAATTCCACCTCAATGGCTCAGATCAAGCCACGTCGCCAAGATTCGGATCTGACAGACTTTGAAAAGGCGGGATCCTGTGTGCTATTGGATCCGCGTCAAGATGCTTGCGCGAGGCCTATAATTGGCTCGATGCAACTTAACGTGGTGATTCGCATCGCATGGAATGGAATCCATGATTCGGTGTAGCACGCGTAAGGTGCGCAGGCGCTGAGGATCCTAATCCGAGGGCTTACATCTGGTTCAAGATCCGCTGATGGGATTTCAAAGATCTGACGGCCCAGAGGCTTTACCGCCTTTAACTAACCGATCCAGTGGTCCAAAACTCAAGATACCGTCTGCGCCAATAGGATCACGACAAAGGCATACAGTGGGTCAGCGGCGGCGGCCCTACGGTGCTTCGTGCCACATGGAATCAGCTCAGAAGATTCCTTTTGGAATATTCTGATTGGCCGATCCTCCTTGGGGCATATCTCAGTCGTCCGAACTCTGTTTTGGGCCTGTAATATATCAAACTAGAGGATTTTCGAAAGGCAAGCTTTTAGAATGAGTTGGAGCTCGAGCAGAAGAAGAAAAATGGTAATTTTAGGGAAAACTTCTCATTGAAGCTTCTAAGAGCTATGCTTTAACTCCTATTTTCTGTATGAGGCCATTAAAGCTTCATTAAAGCTTAGGAAGAGTGCTTGGACAAAGTGTTGAGAGTCCAATGAAGCCATGGTGGTGAAGAATGACCAGTGTAGCCAGTAAAGAGGTCGATAAGCTACCACAGAGAACCTTATATTAGCTGTGAGCAAGACCGGAAGGTAATCATACACACAAACTCTATTTATTTGTATCAATGCCATATGGGAAAGGTTTGTAATCATTATTTGATAAATACTTTGTAACCTGTCAAGTTGGGGGCTTGACTGGAGTGGGGGTTGTTGCCTAGGACTCAGTTGCAGCTCAGAATGCGGTTAATGTTGTAGCATCGGAGTTGTAGGTGCAACCATAGCATTAAAGTAGCGTATTGGGTATAATACGAAACCCTGGCTAGGGTATTGTCCCGTGGAGTAACCATCACAGTGTGTGATTGGTGAACCACGTTACATAATGTGTCATGTGGATGTGGCTATGAAATTGTCTATGAGTGTGGAATGGAAGTCTGTGTGCTGCAGGTCTGGGTGTACACACTTGGCAGGCCAAGCCCCTGGTATGGATACCTGTGGGTGTATGGTTGGTGTGTGCATGAAATGTGTAAATGAACAGATATGTGAACTTGTCAGCTCAAGGCAGCACAACATAGATAGACAGCTCAAGGCAGCATTGTTTAATCTGTTAGGATAGACCTTACATTATTGGGAAGATTTTTAGTGGTCACTGATTCACCCACCTCTCAGTGTCAACCTGGGAACAACAATTGGTATCAGAGCTGAGTTCCCTAGGGAGGAAGACTAACAGCTTTGGGTACAGACAGAAGTGAGAGACAGTGAAAATGGCATCCAGTGAAGACCATCACAAAAATGAAAGGATTCCCATATTTGATGGGTCAAACTACAGTGTGTGGAAAGTTAGAATGGAAGCATATTTGATAGCTTAGGGCTATGGTGTATGGTTAACAGTAAAGAATGGCTACATACACACCACAGAAGACATCACTGATGCAGTGGAGATGAAAAAGAAAGAAAATGAAGCCAAGGCAGTCACAGCCCTTCTGGCTTCACTTGTGAGCAATGAGCTCACTAGAGTTTTCAGTTGTCCTACATCCAAAGAAATTTGGGACCAGTTGAAGAGTGTACATGAAGGAGATAGCAAAATTAAAGAGGCAAAATTAAAGAGGCAAAATTACAAATCTTAAGATTATAGTTTGAGAGTGTGAGGATGACTGAGGGAGAAACAATTGAGGTCTATCTCAACAGAGTAAATGGAGTTACCAATGCAATCAGAGCACTGGGAGAAGAGCTGAAGGAAATTCATGTTGTCAAGAAGGTATTGAGAACCCTGCCTAAGCTGTATAACATAACCATTGATGAGCTACATGGCATCCTGACCACTGATGAGATGAGAATGATAGAACTAGTGCCAGTGGAAAAAGAAGCTGCTTTTGAAACTATAAAAAATTAAAAATTAAAGAACCAACAGAGAAGTTAAAAGTAGATGACAACAGTGATTCTGATGGCTCAGATGATGAGCTCATAGCTTATTTAACTAGAAAATTAAAGAAAAGAAGTGACAAATATAAATGCAAGTCAACCATGAGATGTTTCAACTATGGAGGCCTAGGACACTTTGCGTCCAAGTGTCAGAAGAAGGGAAGAGTTTATGACTCTGATGATGAAGAACCCAAAAAGAGTCAAGACCAGAAAGGAAAGAAAAAATTTGTGCCCAAGAAGAGAAGTCTACTTGCAAAGAAGAACAAGTATTCCTCAGATGAATCAACAGAGGATGATGATGATGAAGTCCTCTTCATGGTCCTTCTTGATGAGTTTCAAGGGAAGAAGAAAAAAATCTAAAAAGAAAGATGGAGTTGAAGAAGAACTTGATCTTGAGGCTGAGTTATTTGCAGCTCTTACAGAACTCAGAACAGAGAGGAAAAACAACAAAATTTGAATGATCAATATAATGAAGCAACTGAGCTGATCAGTCAACTGAAAGTCACCACTGAAGAATCAAAGAAGATAGAAAATGATCTGAATAGTGAGTTGTCCTCAAAATCAGATGAATGTGCAAAGCTTGAGGAAGAGATTATGAGATTACAATCTGAGCTTGCAAGCTCTGTGAGGGAGAACAGGAGTTACATGGAAGCAACAACATCATCTCCATCAGTAACTATCCTAAAATGAAAGGAGAAGATAGTAACAGATCAAGAGGTTGGGGATGACTGCTCACAAATGGAAGAGGAGAATATTCTGGATGAGATTCTAAGCTACCAGAGGTCATCTCACCTCAAGTCTGGACTTGATTATGAGAAGCAGAGGACAGAAAAAGCTAAAGGTAAAGGGTCTGTTGAGAACCCCCATTATATTTGTCAAAGCAAAACAGATGAAGTCACATGTTGAGAGAAACAATCTGAGAACAGGACTGGCAGAGATGGCATCAGTACAGTTAACTAGCATAGGTAGAGGAAGCAAGGAAAAAATCTCAGGCAAAGAGAAAGCTTCAGAGGGTACTGTTATGGCTGTGAAGGGTATGGACACAAAATTACAGAATGTAGAAGATAAGTTAGACAACTAGTATTCACAAGCAGAAACAGATTTGCTCCTTTGGCAGAAGACAAGATAGAATGCTTCAGGTGTCAAAGATTTGGTCACATAGCCAGAAATTGTCAGACACTCCTTCCATTTCAAAGGCAACCAAGAGGGAATATTAGAAGAAATACTCCTAGAAGACTAGCTCAAAGAGAAGAAAGACTTGTGAAAGAAAAAGCAAGAAAACCCATCACAGTGAAAGAAAAAGCAGTGTGGGTTGAGAAGAGCAAGAATAAGGGCAATAAATCTCTCATTGTGCAGACAACTCTTAAGGCCAAAAGTAGACCTACACCATGGATTTGGACAGTGGGTGCTCCACTCACATGACATGGGATAGAGAGATTTTTTCTGAATACTGAAGAAGGTGGATCAGTTAGATTTGGAGACAATGATGGTGCAAGGATCAAAGAAAAAGAAATTGTCAACATTTACAGTGCAGATTTAAAATCCCAGAGAGTTTTGCTTATCAATGGCCTGAAACACAATCTCTTGAGTGTGAGTCAAGTTTGTGATCAAGGAAATGAAATAACCTTCACCAAGGATGGTTTTGTGGTGAAAGATGTTGAAAAAGGGAAAGTTGTGGCACAAGGGACAAGAACACAGGGCAACCTGTATGTTCTTTCAGAAAACTGATAGTCTGCTTGCTGTGTGCTTGGCCAAGTGTGTTGATGACAACAAGGGCACTAGTGGCGGTGCATTCTTTTTGGGAAAGTCATTTGGCCTAGCAAAGCAAGAGCAGAATACATAGCAGCTATAGTTAGTTGTGATCAAGTGGCAGATGTCTTCACAAAGACCTTCGCAAAGAACTCAGTTGAGTGACTCTCAAAGTCAAGTTAGGAGTTGTGGCTCTTAGTATACTGGAGATGGCACAGAAGTAGGGGGAGTTGGTGTCTGCATAGCATCATTGTTCATTTATAGGATTGGAAAGATGCGGTGGGCACTCCTATAGGTGAGTCTATGCAGTGGGAGGTCTAATGTAGGGGGAGCAGTGGTGAAGGGGGAGCATCGTTTTTCTCTTTGTACTTGTTGACAAAGGGGGAGAGAGTACTTGATATCATGTGGAGATATCATGTAGGTTGCCAACAATTCCAAAGGGGGAGATTGTTGGAACCTTGGCCAAGTTGAGCTGTTAAGAGCAACTTTGTATGTGTTGCCATTGTTGGCAACCTTGGCAACCTCTAGACAGTTGGCAGAGTAGTATAGAGGAGAGAGAATGTCAGCAAGAAATGTATCCAGTCAGCAGGCAGAGTGGACAGTCAGAAGCTTACTTGGAAGCCAATTCCCAGTTCACAGTGCTTACAGTTCAGTGAAAGAAGACATATAAAGTAGAGAGACAAAATAAAGAAAGAAAAAGGAGAGAGAGTATCTGTGGGTCCCACTGAAGCCCCACTGTCAGATATGGTGACTGGGTTGGTGCACTAACAACAATTGATGAGAAAGTCAAGTATGAAGAAAGAGAATGAAGAAAGAAATAGGAGAGAGAAGTTGAGCAGAAAGAAAGAGGAGAGAGAGTGGGTGGGGACCAGGTGGGTCCTACCTGGGGTGGCCAGGCCAGCATGGTAGTCAGCCCTACCCAGCATGGCCGATGCTCGCGGTACCAAGGCAGCAGCACAGCAACAAGCCCACCATGCACAGCAGCATGCCGCGCACAACGACGATGCCACGCGAACACAAAGATGCCGCCAGCCTAGCCCCACAAGGCCAGCCAGCAGCCAGCCTCGCAAGGCCAGCACGCAGGCATTCTGGCAAGGCCATGCGCACAGCAGCAATGCCCTGTGCTCGGCTATGCCTCATGTCACCAGGACAACAGCAGCACCCGCGCGCGCGCATCGCATCGCAAGGCATGCCCCGCATGCACATCATCTGTTTGACGGAATTCCTCAAAGAAAAGCCAACTCAAAACCTTACTGGAAAATTTTAGATTTACAGGGCATTACCACACTTTGTTGAGGGGCATTTTGGTCAAAGAAAAAGTGGAAAATTCTACCTCAATGACTCAAATCAAGCCACGTCGTCAAGATTCGAATCTGACGAACTTTGAAAAGGCGGGATCCTCTGTGTTGCTGGATCCGCGTCAAGATGCTTGCGCGAGGCCTATAATTGGCTCGATGCAACTTAACGCGGTGATCCGCGTCGCATGGAATCGAATCCATGATTTGGTGTAGCACGCGTAAGGTGCACAGGCGCTGAGGATCCTAATCCGAGGGCTTACATCTGGTTCGAGATCCGCTGATGGGATTTCAAAGATCTGACGGCCTAGAGGCTTTACCGCCTTTAACTGACCGATCCAGTGGTCCAAAACTCAAGACACTGTCTATGCCAATAGGATCACAACAACGGCGTACGGTGGGTCATCGGCGGCCTCTCTACGGTGCTTCGCGCCGCATGGAATCAGCTCAGAAGATTCTTTTTAGAATATTCTGATTGGCCAATCCTCCTTGGGGCTTATCTCAGTCGTCCGAACTCTGTTTTGGGCCTGTAATATATCAAACTGAAGGATTTTCGAAAGGAAAGCTTTTAGAATGAGTTAGAGCACGAGAAGAAGAAGAAAAATGGCAATTTTAGGGCAAACTTCTCATTGAAGCTTTTAGGAGCTATGCTTTAACTCCTATTTTCTGTGTGAGACCATTAAAGCTTCATTGAAGCTTAGGAAGAGTGCTTGGACAAAATGTTGAGAGTCCAATGAAGCCATGGTGGTGAAGAATGACTTGTGTAGCCAGTAAAGAGGTCGATAAGCTAGCACAGAGAGCCTTATATCAGCTGTGAGCAAGACCGAAAGGTAATCACGCACATAAACTCTATTTATTTGTATCAATGTCATATGGGAAGGATTTGTAATCATTATTTGATAAATACTTTGTAACCTGACAAGTTGGGGGCTTGACTGGAGTGGGGGTTGTTGCCTAGGACTCAGTTGCAGCTGAGAATGCGGTTGATGTTGTAGCATCGGGTTTGTAGGTGTAACCATAGCATTAAAGTAGCGTATTGGGTATAATACGACCCTGGTTAGGGTATTGTCCCATGGAGTAACCATTATAGTATGTGATAGGTGAACTACGTTACATAGTTTGTCATGTGGATGTGCCTATGAAATTGTCTATGAGTGTGGAATAGAAGTCTGTGTGTTGTAGGTCTGGGTGTACACACTTGGCAGGCAAGCCCCTGGTATGGATACCTATGGGTGTGTGGTTGGTGTGTGCACAAAATATGTAAATGAATAGATATGTGAACTTGTCAGCTCAAGGCAGCACAGCATAGATAGATAGCTCAAGGCAGTATTGTTTAATCTGTCAGGATAGACCTTACATTGTTGGAAAGATTTTTAATGGTCACTGATTCACCCCCCCCCCCCTCTCAGTGTCAACTTGGGAACAACACCTTGTTTTAGAGACTTCCTTATCAACATGAGGAAATACCTCCTTAGACCAAGATCTAAGTCTTAGTGCTATCTTTGAAAAATCCTTAATGAATCCTCGATAAAACCCTACATGACCAAGAAAAGATCGAACTTCCCGCACATTGGCGGGGTAAGGTAAAAGTGAAATCTGATCTATCTTAGACTTGTCATCTTCTATTCCTTTGGATGAAATGATATGCCCCAAAACAATTCCTTGTTCAACCATAAAATGACACTTTTCCCAGTTAAGCACAAGGTTAGTTTCTTTGCATCTGTTCAGAATCAGAGTATGGTTATCTAAACAATTATCAAGTGAGTCGCTATAGATACTGAAATCGTCCATAAATACCTCTATGCTTGACTTAATAAAGTCTGAAAAGATACTCATCATACATCGTTGAAATGTGACTAGAGCATTGCAAAGACCAAAAAGCATTCTTCAGTATGCAAAGGTACCAAACGGACAAGTAAAAGTAGTCTTCCCTTTATCCTCTAGTGCTATCACAATCTGGTTATAACCTGAAAATCCATCTAGAAAACAATAATAAGCATGACCAGCTAATCGTTTAAGCATTTGATCAGTAAAAGGGAGTGGGAAGTGGTCTTTTCGAGTTGTTGAATTCAACTTCCTATAATCAATACAAACACGCCATCCAGTTTGGATCCGTGTAGGAACCAATTCATTGTCCTGATTTGTTACTACTGTAACACCTGATTTCTTAGGAACCATTTGCACTAGACTTACCCACTTGCTATCTGAGATAGGATAAATTACCCCTGCATCTAAAAGTTTTAGAATTTCTTTTTTGACGACTTCCATCATT
The DNA here is from genome assembly GCA_028583415.1 of Protea cynaroides. Taxonomy (NCBI): domain Eukaryota; kingdom Viridiplantae; phylum Streptophyta; class Magnoliopsida; order Proteales; family Proteaceae; genus Protea; species Protea cynaroides. The sequence goes on along the minus strand of CM053275.1, from coordinate 21,367,687 downwards.
GGGGTAGTTAACCTACGCTGAGCTTCTCTTGTTGGTTTGGCACCTTCTTCAAGAAGAATTCGATGCATACACATGGAAGGACTTATTCCCTTAATATCAGCTATGGTCCAGCCAATGGCTTCTTTATGTTTTTGCAGTGTACAAACTAGCTTCTCTTCTTGAATAGGAGTTAAACTCTTTGCAATTATTATCGATAATGTTTCATTCGTTCCTAGGTATCCATACTTTAAATGGACTGGCAATGGCTTCAATTCCAAGGTAGAATCCTACAAAATAGATGGTAATAATTTTTTATGAGACTTAGGTAGCTTTATAAAATAAACTCCACATTTTTCTGGAATTGGTTTCAATGAGTTTAGATCTGCTACTGTCTCCTTCAGTTTTTTACTAATTTCTATCTCATCATTCTCCTTCAACTATAATTAAGAGGTAATTGCAACCTCCAAATCAGTCCTATTATTTAACTCAAACACTTCCTGTACTATAGAATCAACAGTAATAATAGCAAAAAGTCCATGAAGGTCATTAGGGTGTTTCATGGCTTCCAAAATATTAAAATGAATTACTTCACCATCAATTCCATTGTGAGGGTACCATCATGAACGTCTATCTTTGTTCGAGCTGTTTTCAAGAATGGTCTTCCCAATAAGATAGGTGCAGGATTAGGTGAGACATCATCTTTCATGTCTAGAATGTAAAAATCAGTTGGAAACACTAGCTCATTTACCTGCACAAGAACATCCTCAACTACCCCCACAGGGTAAGCATTAGTACTGTCAGCCAATTGGATAATGACACCAGTTTCTTTCAAAGGGCCTAGATTTAATTAAGCATAATAGATTGTGGCATTGCATTATTAGATGCTCATAAATCTAGCATAGCTCTCTTAATTCTGGTATTTCCTATTTTACAAGGAATGGTGAATATACCTGGGTCTTTACACTTGGGAGGAAGTTTTCTTTGGAGGACTGCTGAGATATTCTCTCCCATACTTAATATTTCATTACCATTCAGCTTCCTTTTGTTACTGGATAACTCTTTAAAAAATTTTGCATACCTGGGTACCTATTTGATTGTATCCAACAGGGGTATATTTACCTCTACTTTACAAAACAAATCTAGAATTTCCTTATCCTTGTCCTCTTTCTTAGATTTTGCAAATCTGCTAGGAAAAGGAAGAGGATTAGTCTTAGACAAAATAGAAGGTTTGGGTGTTACCTCATGTTGAGCTGTTATTTCATCTTTCTTAATTTCTTTTTCAATTTCTTCTTCATTTGGTACAACAGGGCTCACCCTTGTTGGTTCCTCAAGTTCCTTACCACTTCGGAGTGTCACAGCATTCATATTTTTTTTCTGGATTCACCATGGTTTGTGATGGTAATTTTCCTCCAACCTGAGCTTCTAAATGATTCATAGTTGTTGCCATTTGACTCACCTGGCTCTCTAGACTTTGAATACTAGATTTTATTTCCTTTTGAAACTGTTGGGTATTTAGAGCAAGAGATTTAACTATGTCCTCTAATGATGAGTTTGAATTCTGAGGGACAGGTGGCCTGGGTTGGAAAATGTTGGTTGTCTATTTTGATAGAAGTTCTACCCTACTGGTCCATTTCCTCCATAGCTCAGGTTTGGATGATCTCTCCAACCTGGATTGTATGTGTTATAGTATGGATCATACTGCATTGGTGGTCCTTGGAAGTTACCTACAGCATTGGCTTATTCTATGGCTCCTTATTGAAGTGTTGGACACATATCAGTTGAGTGTCTCATCATCAAACATATCCTACAAGCTTTTACCTGCTATAAATTTTCTATAGTCATTTTTCTAACTAGAGCGGTAAGGTCAGATAATTGTTGTTCGAGGGAAGATGTATTTACCTCATTCACCTTTTTGAGTAGTGCATCGTTTCTTGTACCAAACTGTTGGAAATTTACAGCCATGTTTGCAATTAACCTTCTTGCAGCTTCAGGGGTTTTATCCACTAGAGCTCCTCAACTTGCTGCATCTATCATGTTCATTTTCATGGGCAATAATCTTTCATAAAAATACTGAATTAGGAGTTGATCACTTATCTGATAATGTGGACAGCTGGCACATAGTTTCTTGAAACTCTCCCAAATTCGTAGAGTGTCTCTCCAGTATACTATTGTATGCCATAGATTTCCTTTCTGATGGTGGCAGCTCTAGAGGCTGGGAAGTATTTTTTCAAAAATAATCTTTTAATTTCATTCCATGTAGTGATCATCCCAGATGGTAGGTAGTAGAGCCAATCTTTTGCATCATCTGATAATGAAAAAGAAAAGGCTCGTAATTTGATTTGTTCTTCAGACACTGCTGTCAGTTTCATGCTTGAACACACTACATGAAATTTCTTCAGGTATTTATTTGGATCCTCACATGCACAACCACAAAATTTAGATAACAAATGAATTAAACCTGACTTAAGCTCAAAAGTGACATCCAAAGTACGGTATTGAATGCAAAAAGGTTGTTGGTTGAAATCAGGAGTAGCCAACTCCTTTAATGTCCTGTCATTCTTAGCCATGATTTCTTCTTGTTTAGAGTAACTCGAAGAACATTCAAAAATAAATCCTGTGAGAGGGATTGATTCTCTTTCTATTGTAATCTGCCTAGATTCTTTTCTTAACCGACGCACAGTACGTTCAAGTTCTGGATCAAAATTTAGATCTCCTTTTTGAATCGATCGTGTCAAAATCATAAACTTACATAATTAGCTAAGATATTAACTAAAAAAAAAAAAAACTTAATAAGAAGAAACAAAAACCAAACAAACAAAAAAAAATAAGAAGAAAAGAAACTAAAAAAATTAGAATAGAAAAACCACGCTAATCCGAAAAAGAAAAATTAATAAAGAGAGTTATAAAAATTAATCAAAATTCATTCCCCGGCAATGGTACCAAAATTGGTAGCGTGTCGAATGCACCAATTTAATTAAATATTTTTTTACTGACCTGATTAATAAACTGTAAATAGGATATGCAAAGGTCGATCCCATAGAGAATGAATTGATTAAAATTATATTTTAGTCAAACTAAATATACTAATTAATGTTAAGTAAACACAATAACGAAGGGGAGTTTGGTTATTTGAATCAAATTGAAAGTAAACAAACGTAATTTAAATAGGAAGATAATTAGATGAGAATATTCAGTCCTTGGTTCAATATCTACCCACACATGCAATGAGTAAAATTAAGTGCAACGTTAATCTCTTCCTTCCAATCAGAATTAAAGACCCTAGATAACAATAAGCTCTGTTACCCGAGTTTTCCCTTAAGTACCTCAACTGAAACAAGCTCTTCAAAGAGATTTAACCATTGAACAACACTGAATAAGCTCTCAATGTTTAATTCATTGGCAGCATTAAGAGGATGGAAAACAGATCAATCTAAGCAACAATCACACACAAGCGACGATTATTTAACTTAGGTTATATTATTCACAATAAAGAGATGAAAACTTAGACATAATCATGTACCACTGTTTGCTACTTATGATTAGAATCAGGATGATTACGTATCACAAATTCTAGATCTAGCAATTAATACTAATATAACCAATTCAGTAGGCCATTATTGAATTATTTCGACAAATATCATAATTAAAGAGAAAATAATAACATAAGCAATTCCAATAAAAGATAGAAGAAGAACAACGTTACTGGATAGAGATTATACCACTGATATGAGTTTGGACTTCAAAATCCCCTTGAACTAAATGAGAAAATTAGCTAGACATTATAATCCTTTCAGAGATAGAAATTTTTTTAGCAAAAGATAGAGAGAGAGAGAGAGAGAGAGAGAGAGAGAGAGAGAGAGATAGAGATCTTTTATCTTAACACTAATGCTCTATATATAAAATATGACAATCATTTGTGACTTATAACTCCTTCTTTGTGTAGGATTCCTTCTTCATGTAGGAGTCCTTCTCTATTTAGAATTCTGAAATTGTAGACTCTTTTTTTTTTTGAGTCTTCTATTGTAGGTTTAGGTTTCCTAACTTGATTAGGAGACTCTTAATGGAATTTATATCCACTATTGAATGCTTTAATCAGATCAGACGGCTGCTCCAATTTGGATTCGGATCAAATTTTCTTGTCAGACTTTGAGGCAATGTTTGGAGGCCCAAACAAACTCAGATTTTTCTCCATAATAATATTTCGAAAAGGTTGAGACGTCCTCTACAACTTTACTCAAGACAACTTTTCAATTCTGAAATTCCTTCCATGTCAGAAACCTGTATGAATCTCAGACCGTCAATATTAAGGATGTTGGAATTTTCTTATCTTTTAACAATTAATTCACAATGTCGATAAAATATGTTAAATTAATAAAATTCATCCTATTCAATTCAATAAGGAATGAAACACATTAAAAATCATAGTTCAAAGGGAATAAAAATAGAAAAATCACACACTTATCACTTAGCTTTAACACTTTCAACTTTAAAGTCATAACAAAGAAAAGAGTCCCCGCCCCCTATAGGGTTTTGCCACACTTCCTTAACCACTTCTTTAAAACCTTCATACTCCATCCAAAATCATTGAATTTTAAAAGGCACATTGTTAGGTTTGGGAATGTCCGAGCATCCCACAAGGATAGGAGAATGATCAGAGCCAGGCCTAGGAAGAAATCTCTCAAAAGACTGAACAAACACTTTAAACCATTCTGCATTACCAAAACTACAATCTTACACGGTAGAGACATTACCTACCACCCTATTGTTGGACCAAGTGTACCATAGTCCACAAGAAGGTAGCTCAATCAAAGAAATAGAATCCAAGAAAGCATCAAGCTCACTTGCTGTTGCCTAAGAGAACTTGCCATGGCCTATCCGATCAGCAACAAGACGACAACAATTAAAATCACCCATGAGTAGCCACAACAACTTAATTGTCCCCAAGGAAATCAAATCAAACCATAACTCTCTCCATTGAATCCTCCTACTGTTAGCATACACAAAACTAACAACCTAGTTCAGCCCATCCACATTTACTTCTACAGTGATTTTCTACTCAGTAAACAATTTCACAACAAGTTTAACAATCCCTTTCTTCTAGAATACCCATAAACTAGGTACCTTTCTTGATCTCTTATTATGAAGAAGATCGGCGTTATATCCCAACCTATCCAATAAACTTCGAGGGAACTTATAGAAAGCTTCCATAGGCTCAGCAATACCAACAACATCAGGTGAGAACTCACAAAATAGCCTTTTTAAGGCCCTTCTCGATTTAGGGTTCAAGAAACCCTAATATTCCAAAAGATGACCTTTATTTATGACCTTTATTAAGTAAGTTCACTAAGCGTGCAAGGCGAGAATCCTTCGCACTAGCTTCAACTGCCTGAGTTTTAGCACTGCCAAATGGTCTTCTAGGAGGCCTCTTACCCACTGTGGTAAAATCCACTTTATTCTGTAATGAGTTTTCAACTGCCGCTACATCACCAAAAATGACCTCTACTATACCAGGGTTACTAGTTACAGTCCTTTTACCTTTAGCTAAAAAAGTAACAGCTAGAGGTGTGTTGGCCTTCATATTGTAATTGTTGGAAAAATGGACTAACTAGGCCAAGTTTGATGAGAGAGTATCTGCGGGCCCACAGGCAAGCTGGCAGTGATACAGGCGATATGGTAGTGATACAAGCGATATGTTTATGATGGTGTTGCATTCTTAAAAGAGAGAGAAAAATAAAGAGAGAGAAAGAGGAGAGAGAAAATTGATGGTGGGACCCACAATGCCGAGGTGGCCTGCCACCATGGCCACCAGCCCAGCAGCCAAGGCCAGTAGGGCCATGCCGCAGTCGAGGCCAGCAGCAGCAGCCAGCCCCACAGCCATGGCCACCATGGCCAGCAGGGCCAAGCCAAGCACGGCCAGTAGCAGGAGCAAGCAACATCCCCTACCGCAAGCCGCAGCACGGCATGTCGCAAGCCATGGCCGCCGCGCATGCTGGCTCACATGGCATGACCCGCGCGTAAGCCATGGCCTCCCCCCCGTAAGCCGCATGTCCCCCATGCGTTCGGGTGATTTCTAGGAGAGAGAAAACCTCTCTGGAAATCAAACCATGTATACAAAGTTTAACAAATTTCGAATGGTTACAGAGGCCATTCAATTGCATTTCAGGGGCATTTTGGGAAGTAAGGAATGAAGAAAATGTGAAATCCATGGCCAAGAAAGAGCCACGTATGCAAGATTCTGATCCGACGTGTTACAAAAATACGGGATCTAGTGTTGCGCCGAAATCCCGTCAAATTCTCCCGCGTGAAGTATGATTGGTTGGATGCAACATAAAGAAATGGTCCCTGGCACATGGTATTGGAGGCGTGTTTCTGTGTGGTGCGCTCACGGTACGATGGTGGCCCTAATCTCAATCCAATGGCAGAAATCTAAGCCGATCGTGCCTGAGGAATCTGGTTTGATCTGACGGATGTAAGCTAATCCAACGTTTTCTCAGATATCCAACAGCCGATTATTGAAGATGTTGTGTCCACCAATCACGGATCGACAGCAGCTCTGACTCTGTCAGTGTAGGCGGCGATTCGGTGTAGCGCTAGTACACAATTAACTTCAAGAAGATTCCATTTATTATAATCTGGTTGGCCGATCATGTTTTGGCCATATCTTGGCCTTTCGATATCCAAATCGGATGGTTCAAGTTGCTACGAGCTCAGTTTTGAAAATCCTATCTATTGGGGATAAGATGGAGGTCGTGGAGTGTGCTGAAAAATTAAAAGAAGGGAAAAACAAGTAAGAAAAGGGAGTTTTAGGTTTTTGGAGCCTTGAATGTCTAACCAACTTCTCCATTTCTGAGTTATGGTGTTCTAAATGCTAATGAGAGGTTGGTAGAACCTGTATTGCACATGAATAGTGGCTGTGGGGTTGTGAGAGAGAGAATGATGCTTGTTTGTAAAGAGATGCTTGGAGAATCAAGTTTTGTTAATGGTGGATGTTGTTGAAGCTTATTGAGAGCAGTGTGGAGCTCCATAGATGCTGTCGGCCACTTGAAAGTTGTTGTTGTGAGACTCTCTTACCTCCATTGTTGTTTATTGATTCAATATCATGTATGTTAGAGTAGGTAGAAATTTTTGAATGCCTATGTAGTTTGGAAGTCAATTGTATGCTAGCCTAGGTGGTAAATGTTAAATACCTAGCTAGTTTGGGTTTCATTGTAGGGCACTACTATAAGCCCCAAATATATTATCTTGTATTGTGTTCAGTGGATGTTGGACACTGGCAATCATAGCCTGAACCCTGGCATTGTCATGCCCTCTTAGTTCTATGCTGAGAAAACACAGGGTTCATATCCTTGTCCTGTAAAGGGCTAAAAGTTTAGTATTTAGTAAATACAGAACCCATTGGGCATTACTCCATGGATTAACCATCACACACTGTGGTGGTGAACCACGTAACCCTTCTATGTTGTGGAATACTTTATTTCTGTATTTTGTAAAGTGAGTGGAATGAACTGTAGGATGGGTGTGTAAATCTGATAGACCTGGCCACTGAGTGGTAGCGAGGTAGATTTGCATACGTTTGTGTGTGTGACAGTCTGGTTCATCATCAACGTTGGGCAGCAAAGAAAAATTAGGGGAAAGAGTTTTCACACTGATTTACCCCCCCCCCTTTTAGTGTCATCCAAGGTCCATCAATCGGTATCAGAGGGCTAGGCTCAGTGACAGCTAAATCAGCATCTAAGAGATCAGAGGGCAGCTATGGCACCAGGGGAAGGTTCTCATAAACCCCTATTATTTGATGGTACGAACTTCATGTTTTGAAAAAAGAAAATGGAGATTTATGTGGGATCACTTGGATTGGATGTTTGGGCAGGAGTTAAAATCGGCTATACTCTACATGATACAATTACTCTAGTGTTTCAGACAAGAAGAATTTTGAGAACAATAGAAAAACACTCAATGCCATTCAAGGTGGTCTGACCAACAGTGAATTGTCAAAAATCATGGATTGCAAGATTGCAAAGGAGGTTTGGGATAGACTAATTAACATTTATGAAGGTGACAAGAAAATCAAGAAAGTGAAGGTGCAAACATTCAGGGCTCAGTTTGAAAACTTGAAAATGAATGAGGATGAAACTGTTGACCAGTATATGAATAGAGTCAATGAAGTGGTCAACTCTATTAGAGGACTTGGTAAAAACTTAAAAGGGCCCATTATTTATCAGAAGATCTTAAGGTCTCTCACACCCAAGTTTGAATCAAAAGTCTCAGCTCTTGAAGAGACTAAGGATTTGGATGAGGTCACCATAGATGAGATACATGGAGCATTGATAGCTTTTAAGATGAGAGTAAACCCTGGAACTACTGTTGACAAGCAAGTAGCCTTCAAGGCAATGAAGAAACTTAAGATTTTTGAAAAACCAAATGAGGAAGAAAGTGAAGATGAAGTCACAGCTCATTTCACTAGAAAATTAAAGAAGGATACTGGAAGATACAAGAACAAACTCCTTTCCAAATGCTTCAATTGTGGTAAGGTTGGACATTTTGATGTAAAATGCCCAAAGAAGAGTAAGATTGATAGTAATGATGAAGATGAAACCAAATACAAGTCCAAGGCAAAAAAAAATTACAGCTTCAAAAAGAAAAAGTCAAATAAAAAAGTTTCATTTCCAAGAGAGTCAGTGAAACCTCAAATGATGACTTAGATGATGTCTCAGAGGATGAGCCCAATGAAGCCTTGTTCATGATTTTCATTGAAGAACATGAAAGGAACAAAGGTGGAGAATTTACTTCAAAAATTCATGAAGAAGGTAAAATTGTGGACTCTATCTCAAGTGGTGATGAAGAAAGAGACAATGAAGATACATGTTCAAGCAGTGATGAAGAAGGTGAGATAAAATTTGAGGAAGAATTTGTTGCAGCCATGAAGGAACTCAAGAAGGAAAGAAAGAATAACAAGCTTGCCTCACAAGAAGCCAAAAAGTAAAAAAACAAGTGATTCAAGAATTGAGAGCTTAAGATGAAGAGTCCAAGAAAGTTATTGAAAATTTCAATACTCAACTTAAACAAGCATTTGTAGACTACTCTAGGGTATTGAATGAGAATGCAAGTTTGAAAGTTCAACTTGAAGAAAAATTCCCTATGGTTGATCGATTTGAAGAATTTAAGAATGAGTTTACACTTCTAAAGACAAAAGTGGCTGAGTATGAAAAGGAAAAGCTTGAGAGACAACAAAAATTAGCTCAACATGAGGAATCAAGTAACTCCACTCCAGTGCATCCTCGTAGTAGCAGGCTTGATAGGATCATCAATGCTCAAAGACCTTCCCACATTAAGTTTGGCCTTAGTTTTGATAAAGGAGAGACATCAAAGAATGCCAACTCAAAGGGAAAAGGTCTCATATCTTTTGTGAAGGAAAATGGAAAGGGTAAGGACCCTATATTTTGTTGTCAAGGAGGAATCAAAACCCCTCTCCCTAAGATTAACTATGCAAGGCCAAGACAAAATGCACGGCAAGGCAGGAGAGTGGAGCATGACATCTTCTATAAAGGAAACTATCCTAGTGCACCACAGAGACAGATGAGGTACATGACATCTTCAAGGCCAAGACCTCATTTTTAGGGATACTGCTATAGATGCAACAACTTTGGACATAAGATTGCTACCTGCAAATTCAACATGAGAGATGTCAAATTTGATAGTAGAAATCAATTTGCTCCCCTTGAAGAGAATTTTATTGAGTGTTACAACTGTCACAACTTTGGGCATGTAGCAAGGAACTGTAGAACCATCATTCCCCCTATGCCACCTCTACAGAGATAGCATAGCAGAATAAGAAGAGAGGCTCCAAAGCAGAAACATGTTGAGAAACCACCATCACAGAAGAGAGTTTGGGTTCAGAGGGATAAAACAGAAAGAAACAGCTCTTTGGTTGTGCAGATAGTTTTTAAGGCACAAGACAACTCTACACCATGGATTCTTGATAGTGGGTATTCAAGTCACATGACTGGAGATAGTAAAAGGCTTATAAAGCTTCAGCATTATGAAGGAGGTTCAGTTAAGTTTGGCAACAATGATGGTGCCAAGATAATTGGAAAGGAAAGCATCAGTCTCAATAATGGAAATATAACATCCCATGATGTCCTTTATGTTTCAGGTTTGAAACATAACTTATTGTGTCAGTCAGATTTGTGATAGGGGTCATAAAGTGATTTTTAGTGATCAAGGATATGAGATCCAAATGTCTGACAATGGAAAGTTGATGGCATCAGGAAATAGAACTTATAGAAATCTCTATACTTTGTGTGAAGATTTTGAAGAAAATTGTATGATGAGTCAAAAAGAGGAAACATGGTTATGGCATAGAAGATTGGGACATATTGGCTTTGAAAATTTATCAAAAATATCTAATAAGAATTTTGTAAGAGACATTCCTTCATTGAAGAAGCCCTCCAATGATATATGTGCATCTTGTCAGAAGGGGAAGCAGACAAGAACATCATTCAATCCTAAGGAGTACCATACTACTCAACCATTGGAGATAGTTCATACAGATCTATGTGGGCCAGTGAGGACACAGAACATTACAGGAGAGAGGTACTTCACCATGTTTATAGATGACTACTCGAAAATGACTTGGGTAATGTTTTTGAAACATAAATCAGAGGGTCTAGCTAGATTCAAGATCTTCAAAACTCAAGTTGAAAATGAGACAGGGAAGAAAATAAAGTGTTTGAGATCTGACAGGGGAGGAGAGTACACCTGGATAGACTATGCAGAGTATTGTTCTGAGAATGGCATCAAGAGACAGACTTCAGCTCCTAGAACACCACAGTAAAATGGTGTTGCAAAGAGAAAGAATAAAACTGTTCAAGAGATGGCCAAGACTATGTTAACTGAAAATGATATGGGGAATAAATTCTAGAGAGAAGCAGTGCATACAGCAATATATGTTCAGAATAGGTGTATGTTGAGGCCACATGAAGACAAGACTCCCTATGAATTATGGTTTGGTAAGAAGGTCATAGCAAAGCACTTCAAGGTGTTTGGTAGTAAGTGTTATATCAAAAACACCAGCCATGATCTAGAAAAGTTTGATGACAGGGCCGATGAAGGAATATTTCTTGGCTACTCTACCTCTAGCAAAGCTTACAAATGTTACAACAAAAGACTTGGCAAAATTATTGAAAGTGTAGATGTGAGAGTTGTTGAGCACAAGAATTCTCCTACAGGGTCAAATAATGAGGTTCCTATCTTTGAAGACCTGGACAGTGAGCAGAATGACAATGAAACAAAAAAAGAACAGGATATAACAAATGTGGCAAGACAGAGAGCTGTGGTTGAGACAGAAGAAAGAGAAGAGTAGTCATATTCTGAGGCAGATAGGCAGAATGGAAGTGGCTCAAGCAGAGTAAGAAATAACCATCCTGAAAAATTAATTCTTGGTGATCCCTCGGCTGAAATGTAAACAAGGAATGTGAGAAAAGCAAAACAGATATTCTCTCTCTTATCTCACATTGAACCCAAATCAGTTGCAGAGGTATGTGAAGATGCTAGTTGGCTCAAGGCAATGAATGAGGAGTTGAACCAGATAGAAAAAAATAAAACTTGGGAATTAGTGTCAAGGCCTGCAGACAAGAATGTCATAGGCACTAAATGGGTCTATAGAAACAAACTCAATGAAGATGGTGAACTTGTAAGAAACAAGGTCAGATTAGTTTGTAAAGGATATGCTCAAGTTGAGGGCATTGACTTTGAAGAAATATTTGCTCATGTTGCTAGGTTGGAAGCAATTAGGATGTTTCTTGCATTTGTTGTACACAAAAACTTCAAGGTTTATCAAATGGATGTTAAGTCAGCATTCTTAAATGGTGACTTGGAAGAAGAGGTGTATATAGAACAATCAGAAGGATTCCAACTGAGTAAAGACCCTACAATTGTTTGTAGACTAAAAAAAACATTGTATGGGTTGAAGCAATCACCAAGAGCATGGTATTCAAGGCTGGACACTTATCTCTGTCAGTTGAGTTTCAAGAAGGGACTAGTAGATAGCAACCTGTATGTGAAATCTGTTGATGGTAGTCAGACATTTGTGTAGTGTATGTAGACGACATCATTTTTGCAGGCCACAAGAATGAATCATGTAAGGATTTTGCTCAGAGAATGCAGGATGAGTTTGAAATGTCCATGATTGGTTAACTTTCTCATTTTTTGGGTCTACAGATCAGTCAGTTGAAGGATGGGTTCTTTTTATCTCAGACCAAGTATGTGAAAGAGATGTTGAAAAAATTCACAATGGAGGATTGCACACCAGTGAACACACCTATGATGACTAGTTGCAAGTTGAGCAAAGATGATGACTCTCCACCAGTTGACCATACTATGTATAGGTCAATGATTGGAAGCTTGCTCTACTTGACTGCTACAAGGCCAGATATTCTATAGTCTATATGCATGGTAGCTAGATTTTAAGCTGGCCCAAAGGAGACACATGTGGTAGCTGTGAAGAGGATCTTCAGATACTTAAAGGGGACAATGGAGTATGGTCTCTGGTATGTAAAAAGCAAGGATTTGGTATTGTCATCCTACTCAGATGCAGATTGGACAGGTTCTGTTGATGATAGGAAGAGCACTAGTGGAGGTGTCTTCTATCTTGGTAGAAATTTGATGGCTTGGCATAGTAAAAAGCAAGAGTCAGTCTCATTGTTTACAGCAGAGGTAGAATATATTGCAGCCACTTCTTGTTGCACACAAGTTTTGTGGATGAAGAAAATGTCGAAGGATTTAGGCGTTGAGTCAGACAAGCTTATTTCAATGTTCTGTGACAACACTAGTGCCATAAATATCTTCAAGAACCCAGTTATGCACTCTAGGACGAAGCACATAGTCATTCGGTATCATTTCTTGAGAGAGAATGTGACAGAAGGAGAAGTTCAGTTGGAGTTCATTCCTACATTAGAGCAGATGGCAGACATCTTCACAAAACCACTTCCTAGGGAACAGTTTGTGTATTTGAGACAGAAGTTGGGAGTGGTTATCCACCCCAAGCACTGAGGAGCTTGGTGTGAGGGGGACCGGAGTGTAATTGATATATTCACCTTCTCCCTATGTTGGACTCAGGGGGAGTCATTTGATGTTTTTCTGTGTTGATGTGGTGTGGAGTTAATGTTTTTAGAGCGCCCATAGGATTGGAAAGATGCGGTGGGCATTGCTATGTGGCCAATCCCTTTGTCCTTGTTGTCAAAGGGGGAGAAAGATCTCATGGTGGATTAAGTAGTTGCCAACAATTCCAAAGGGGGAGATTGTTGGCCTTCGTATTGTAATTGTTGACAAAATGGGTTAACTGGGCCAAGTTTAATGAGAGAGAGTGTTTGTGGGCCCCACAGGAAAGCTGACAGTGATACAAGCGATATGGTAGTGATACAGGCAATATGTTTATGATGGTGTTGCATTCTTAGAAGAGAGAGAAAAATCAAGAGAGAGAAAGAGGAGAGAGAAAATTGATGGTGGGACCCATAATGCCGAGGTGGCCTACCACCGTGCCCTCCAGCCCCGCAGCCAAGGCCAACAGGGCCATGCCGCATGCCGCAGCCGAGGCCAACAGCAGCAGCCAGCCCTACAGCCATGGCCGCCATGGCCAAGCACGGCCAGCAGCAACAGCAAGCATCATGCCCTGTCGCAAGCCGCAACAAGGCATGCCGCAAGCCATGGCCGCCGCGCATGCTGGCTCGCATGGCATGACCCACACGCAAGCCATGGCCTCCCCCCGTAAGTCCCATGCCCCCCATGTGTTCGGGTGATTTCCAAGAGAGAGAAAACCTCTCTAGAAATCAAACCCTGTATACAAAGTTTAACAAATTTCGAATGGTTACAGAGGCCATTTAATTGCATTTAAGGGGCATTTTGGGAAGTAAAAAATGAAGAAAATGCAAAATTTGTGGCCAAGAAAGAGCCACGTATGCAAGATTCTGATCCGATGTGTTACAAAAATGCGGGATCCAGTGTTGCGCCGAAATCCCGTCAGATTCTCCCACGTGAAGTATGATTGGTTGGATGCAACATAAAGAAATGGTCCCTGGCGCATGGTATTGGCGGCGTGATTCTGTGTGGCGCGCTTATGGTACGACGGTGGCCCTAATTTCAATCCAATGGCAGAAATCTAAGCCGATCGTGCCTGATGGAATCTAGTTTGATATGACGGATGTAAGCTAATCCCGCGTTGTCTTAGATATCCAACGGCCAATTATTGAAGATGATATGTCCGCCAATCGTAGATCGACAGCAACTCTGACTCTGTCAGTGTAGGCGGCGATTCGGTGTAGCGCTAGTACACAATTAACTTCAAGAAGATTCCATTTATTATAATCAAGTTGGCCGATATTGTTTTGGCCATATCTTGGCCATCCGATATCCAAATCGGATGGTTCAAGTTGCTACGAGCTCAGTTTTGAAAATCCTATCTATTGGGGACGAGTTGGAGGTTGTGGAGTGTGCTGAAAAATTAAAAGAAGGGAAAAACAAGTAAGAAGAGGGAGTTTTAGGTTTTTGGAGCCTTGAATGTCTAACCAACCTCTCCATCTCTGAGTTATGGTGTTCTAAATGCTAATGAGAGGTTGGTAGAACCTGTATTGCACATGAATAGTGGTTGTGGGGTTGTGAGAGAGAGAATGATGCTTGTTTGTAAAGAGATGCTTGGAGAATCAAGTTTTGTTAATGGTAGATGTTGTTGAAGCTTATTGAGAGCAGTGTGGAGTTCCATAGATGTTGTCGGCCACTTGAAATCGTTGGTTGTGAGACTCTCTTACCTCCATTGTTGTTTATGATTCAATATCATGTATGCTAGAGTAGGTAGAAATCTCTGAATGCCTATCTAGTTTGAAAGTCAATTGTATGCTAGCCTAGGTGGTAAATGTTAAATACCTAGCTAGTTTGGGTTTCATTGTAGGGCACTGCTATAAGCCCCAAATCTATTATCTTGTATTGTGTTCAGTGGGTGCTGGACACTAGCAATCATAGCCTGAACCCTGGCATTGTCATGCCTCTTAGTTTTATGCTGAGAAAACACAAGGTGAATACCCTTGTCCTGTAAAGGGCTTAAAGTTTAGTATTGAGTAAATACAGAGCCCATTGGGCATTACTCCGTGGATTAGCCATCACACACTGTGGTGGTGAGCCATGTAACCCTTCTGGGTTGTGGAATACTTTATTTCTGTATTTTGTGAAGTGCATGGAATGAACTGCAGGATGGGTGTGCAAATCTGGTAGACCTGACCAATGAGTGCTAGCGAGGTAGATTTGCATACGTTTGTGTGTGTGACAGTCTGGTTTATCATCAACGCTGGGTAGTAAAGAAAAATTAGGGGAAAGAGTTTTCCCACTGATTCACCCCCCCCTCTTAGTGTCATCCAAGGTCCATCAAGGTGAGGTGCCAATTACTGAGTTAGTAGGCAAATCAGAAAGACCAACCGCCTCATTTACAACAGCCCCAATCACATCACCTGTTAACTCCCAAACTGGTATATCCATTCGGAGTGCCTAAAAAAATCCTCTACATGACCCTCCAACTCACCTTCCTCTATCTCCTAGTCATCAACTTCATTAGACACATCAGCCTAGTTTCCTAGACCTCCAATAGCTCTCTCAGATTGGTGATTAGGCTAATCAGATGCCATAGGATTATCCACCATAACTGGCCTATCCTTACTAGATCCCAGGCCATCTCCATCTCTCTCAAGCTCCTTACATGCACCTGCATGATGCCCAATAATATCACAATTCCTACAATGGATTTGGGGCACTTCATACTCAACCATCTGTTTGAACATGATAAGTTTACCACCTAGGTACCAGCTCACTATAATCTCTTCAATTTGAGGTTTACCACCAACTATTTCAATACCTATCTCCGCAAAACGACCTACCATTTTATTCATAGTATTCCTGTCCACATTGACAGGACTGCCAAGCGCTTTCCCCATAAAGAAAAGAACTTCATCCCAATATTCCATTCCCAACCCAGGAAATCGCACCCACTGCTTGTAAGACCCGCACGCCACGAACCCGGTCTAACCTTACATTTCGTGTCATGACCGGTCTACATATCATGGTTGAGCCAAGTGGACCAAGTGTGTGAAGAAACCCAAGACCCAATATGAAATTTTACTCAAAAATAGTCAAAATGAGGGTAGGGTCGCATGCCTAAACAGGCAGGGTCGACCCCCTGTCCGACCTGTAACTTTTTGGTCTGGGGGTCGCAGGGGTCTCGAATTGTCTGACCCCCCCATCGACCCCCGAAAAACAGCAAAAACAGCACGAACCGAAAATTATGAAACTTTCCTAATTTCAATGGGAACCTTTCCTTAACTCAATGGGATTTATTTTGGGAGGTTTTACTCTATAAATAGGACGTCCCTAAGCCTCTTTCACTCTTTTACAACCCTAATTTGATTGGGAGAAAGAGAAGAGAAGGAAGAAAAGGAGAAGAGAAGGAGAATTGAAGAAGAAGACCAAAGAGGAGGAAATTCAGAGAAAACTCTGAATCTCAGCAAACCTAAGGTATGAATACATTCTCCATGATTTATTTAGGAGCCTAGAATGGTTCATGAAGAGGGTATGACTTAGGAGAAATCCAAATCATTCATCCATGGAAGGATTTCAATGAAATCCATGTAGGAAATCATGGTAGGCAAAGTAAGGAAGAAACCTAGAGTTTTAAGCCATAGAACAAGCATAGAATGGATTGTGGAAGTAAGCCATAGGACCCAAACATGAAAGAATGGATTGTAGGATGAAATTCTCGACTCAAACCACGGGGGGTCGCACCTAGGGTCGATGGAACATCCGACCCTAGCATCGACCCCCAGTATTCGGGAAGTCCAGGAAAGGGGTGGTCGCACCCAGGGTCGATGGAACATCCGACCCTGGCATCTACCCTACCCCTGGGAGTCACAGAAAATTGCTACCCGTCCTGTTACCCACACTTAACAGCAAGCCTAAAATTATCGGAATGAATTCTAACTAAAATCTATCGACTTGTTAGGTTTCCTATTGATATAAAAGTGATTCTTAAAGCTTGAAAGATGATCTACAATCAAGCAAAGGTGAGGGAACAAGACCTAAACTAATTGGTTAATAATAAACTATTTTTATTTCTTGAGTCAAATGCCATGATTGATTCTATGCATGTATGCTTGTCATGTGCATTTAACATGTCATCTAATATTTCTATTATTACTGTTCATGCATATTTAAATTTATTGTTTATAACATGATGATGATGATGATGATTGGAATAGGCATGTGAATGTATGTGTGTGGTTAGTGTACTTGATGCGAACGAATATCAGGGGGGATGTCATAGGTCTGGCCTCAGCACTCTAGCTCTATCTCTAACTCAAGTCTTGTCCACTGGCATCGTCGTATTGCCATTACCTTAGCAGAACTATTACGTCATAGAGTATCAGGGGAGGTGGTCTCGGACCGTGTAGTCTTTGACTCTATTGGGAGGCCTTAGCTCTATCTCTATGGACGTATTGAAGGATGCTGAGGTGAGGCCTTGGATACACTGTTTGACATTAGGATTGGTTAGTTGCGAGCCCAGTTTACAAGCCCTCGCCAACAGGGGCTTACGTGTTGGTATGGGTAGAGTATCAGGGGAAGTGTCATAGGCCGGGCCTCAGCACTTTAGCTCTATCTCTATTCCATGGTAGGGTGGATGGGGACGACAATAAACATTAACCTTTGGGCGGGCCTTCACACCCTGTCCATAGAGGCGAGGCGGCCACCGAACCTTTCTATAGCGCATTGCAAACTTATATACTAGACCAAAAATATGAATGAATGCATGCATATGTTTGTTGCATTGTTTTGTTTTCTCACTAAGCTCAAGTTAGAGAGCTAACCCTCGCACGTGCAATTCTTTTTAGTTTCTGATGTTGCAGGTATTAGGATTGAAGATTATGTCGACACGCCAACATATGAACGGGTGGAGGCTATGAATGAGCAAGCTGTGGAGAACGAACATGGTTAGTTAAGAAAGCGTTTCAACTGTGGATACGTTTAGTGTTTAGACTTCGTATTTGGATATTGTAATATGTATTAAGTTATGTTTTGGTTATTTGAAAATAAATGGAATATTAATTATTTATCATGACTAGACCTCAGTTCATTATCTGTAAGACTTCAGCTATTTACTTTATTATCTCTGATTAATGTGGAATGTATTTTGATTTATCATATGTGTGATAGCCTATTCGAGATCCTGGTTGAACCGTTGATTTATTGACGGTTCATCACACCATTCTGAATGATGCGGAATTGGGGTGTGACACTGCTGATAATGAGTAACATGCTCTTTATCTATATTAAAATTAGGCTCCCACCTTTGTAGACAAAGAGGCTGGCCATTCACCTAGTAACCCCCTCCTCCAGACAGACATCATAGCTTCAGCAGTAGCAAATCGAAACACAAAAAAACCTTAGGTTGATCAAGCCGAAGAAGTTATTGTCGGATCTTCAAACTCGATGTTCACTGGAGATAATGGGGAAATCCAAAATGGCAGAAATAGAGAAAGAGAAAGGTGAAGGGTTTTTTCATCCTTAAAATATTAGAACGATTGGATATCACCAACATACTTAACACCGATAATGGAATGGACCTTTTTGTTACACATTTATGAAATTAGGGGTGGTATTTATAATTATCAAAAACCAATGGATGGTAGATGTAATTTATCCATAGTCCAAGGGTAGTACATATAATTTTCCAAAAAAAAAAAAAAAAAAAAAAACAAGAGGCAAAGTCTGAAAAACTAAAGAATATTAATATTTTAATTTTTTTTTTTTTTTTTTCAATCTGAATATTTTGATCCTCATCTTTTTTTTCTTTTTTCTTTTCACTATTTATGTAGTTTAGTAGGAAAAAAAAATGCAATTTCAGTGTAATATTGTAATCCTATTTCTAGACTCCCTAGCTCTGTGAACGTAATGAAATGCTTGTGAAGGCAATTCTAGCGCAGTGTTGATTCTCCAAACTACCAGGTCTTTTTTATTTTATTTTATTTTAGGTAAAAAAAAAATCCGATCTAAGTAAT